>CM038679.1:581417006-581793921 GCA_021605205.1 Aegilops longissima | reverse complement strand
CGGGCTCAATGTTTTCGATTATTACTGTTGAGATTCTGAGGGAAGAGTCGACAAGAGGACAAACCTAAAGATTTGGACAAAATGGTTTGGTATGTGTTGAATAAGCGTCACGAGATACTACCTTATATCAAGTAAGTGCGATCTTGCAGCTTATACATCGTAATCTACTAAACTTGCAGCACATTCTTATATATTTAGATGTTTGGCCGATCACTATGTTGTGCAGCATCTACAAAGAGGAATTCTTGCCGCAAAATCCAAGAAACATTGACAAACTGGTTATGGCAGGATTTGCGAAATGGTTCAAGAACCATGTAAGCTTTTGAAGGTGCCTTTGTCGGTTTTTTAATATATTGAGTACATAAGATGATCAGCTTGTCTATTTTCTAACCATAGGTTAAGAAGATCGCGGGAGGATGGGCAGGAAGTTGATGATGCCCTTTACTCACTAGCAATGGGTCTGATACTCGGGTAAGACATTATGAATCTTGCATTGTTGGAGATGTGCGCTACAACACCCTTGCGAGGCGAAGCGGGAAGACACAAAAGCAGTGCCATCATGAGCACGGATAGGTATGACAAAGAGACAACTGAAATGTATGCTAACATAACAGACATTGTTGATTGCGATATATCTCGATTTCGAGGATCATCGGTGTGTGGTTACTGTTGTCTTTGTCGTTGGTATAACCTGTTTTCGGGATCATAAAACCAGAGCTGATGATTATTTCAAATCCATCAATGTCAAAGCGTGCCGGACCAGCGAGCCTTTTATTTTGGCAAATCAAGCAACAGATATTTTTCTTGGAAGACACATTTGCGTGGCGATAGTGAAGAGTATTGCAAAGGTTTGAGCGGAGAATTCGTTTAATGAAGTTGCACAACAAGATGATGCTTACTTGCTCACGATGTACAAGATAACACGGATGTTCCTAATATCTTTGAGAACCATCACGTTAATGGCGGCGAAAAGATTGCTGTCGTGCTTTGGACATACAAGAGTTGATCAAGAAGAAGCCAGCGTTCGAGGGCGTTGAGGATGAAGAAGAAGATGACACCGTGAGGAATTACGATTGAGGCGATACACATGGCGAAGATGTTGGCGCTGCTGCTGCGGATGATGATTACATTGCTTTTGTCGTATTTTCCTGTCGGAAGGCGTTTTTATCTACTATGTGAAATTGTGTTTGCTATGACAAGCTGAAACGATGAACATGTTGTTTAGTATTTTCTTGTGAGAACATCACTTGTTATGTATGCTGATTTGTGTTTGGTGATTGTATGACAACTAAAACATGATGACATTGTTGTTTAGTTGTACTCATATTTGGCTGTGAAACTTGAATTTGATGACATAGTTTGCTGTTGGACTGCAATTTGCTCGGCGTCTTGAATGAGAACAAAGCTGACCAGCAGGGCCTCTGCTATCTATTTATTTATATGAGCAAAGGGATACCCCTGATTTCCGTTAATAGAAATCATTAGATGTTCACAACACTATGACACCTGCTACACAGGTTTCATTCATTACTAGTTTCACAAAGTGCTCATGTAAGTAGCCCTTGAATACATCACGAGTGCTACATACACTGCAAATAAAGAGACAATCATCCTCTGAGCACATCGATTTTGCCCATTATCTTCACAAGCCCTTTCATCTCCTCATTCTTTGTCAAGGCCGTTCGGAGCTATTGCTTGGCCATGATCGGAGGAACTGTGTCTTTAACCTTCGCTCTGCATCTTCCTCTTCATGCCGTTCCTTGATTACTTGTCCAACACCCCAACCTGTTGGTATTGGGATTCCTCGGCTAACCAAATAATCAGCGTAGTTGCATTCCCCACATCAAACTTCCCGAAATACAAATCACATGAATCTTCCCTTTTACGCACGAATCAAATTGGAAGATCATCAACCAAACTATTAAAAAATCAGCAACTGAAAGCAGCGGACAACACTTAAACATATTATTACCCCATGATTGGGCATTTGTTGAAGACTTCGGCGGGGTTGCGGATTGTGGTTGAGACCGACGGATGACTCTGCGTGATTTGCGCGGTGGCACCACACCAGCGGCAGCGGCGAGGTTGCGATGAGCAATCGGCTGCGGTCGCGTTGTCTTGGCGAGGTGTGATGAGACCCACATGCGATGGTATGGGTGGCGACTTGGCGCATATCTTGTTGTTACTGCTTTGAAGAAGCGGTGGACGAGCAGCCGGCGGACATGGTTCTTTGCGGCGAGCTTGATGCTAAGCGAGTAAGTAGAGAGAGGAGAAATAGCGTTGGATATGTCGGTTTCATTACTAGCATAGCACCATATATAGTCATAGTCTAGGTTTGGATTGAACCAGCTACGGGCATGTCTTTCTTTTTCTAAAACTTCGGCAGCGTCTCTTTCTTTGGTACACTAGCTTGTTACATCGCCTTCCCAAGTCTTTGATTTTCTTTCACTTTTTTGCGAGGAAGGAAGGAGGACAAAATTGAGAGTTCCTCGGTCGAACCCAAGACCTCTCGGTTGAAAACCAAGGGTGCTAGTCACTTATGTGGTGAGCGTTCCTGTGAGGAGGGCGGCGAGGCAGCGCATTTTCCTCGCGGTTTTCTTCCTATATATAAAAAAAGTATGCTACTTGGTGTCCGCTTAGTCAAAAAAGATTGTGCCAACCTTGACCGTTAGATTGACATTCAACGTCATCGCGTTTCTTGATCTCTTCTTCCTCGAGCCGCCAAAAGCCAAACCAGCGCGGCGGGACCGCTTTATTCCGCCTCCACGGCTGGCTGTGATCTTCCCTGCTCTGTTAGTTTCAAGTCAGAGGCCTCACCATCGTCCTCCGTGCTTTCGCCAGGCTCGCCCCTCGGTGTTGTCAACATGGTCAACAACCAAGAGGAATAAGGAGATGATTGTACATGGTGAGGATGACGATAAAGGACCTAGCGTGGCAGTATGATAATTTGTGTTTTTGGGTGGGAAGGGTATCAACTTGGGTTGTCTGGGGACCGTCGCCCGTCTAGCCGAGCTTTTATTTCATATGTTTAGCACATGACCAGCCCAGTTTGTTTTTCCTTTACGAAAATGGCTAGCCAGACTATTTTGTTTTTGCGAGAATAACAACATAGGCCTACTTTCTTTTCTCGCCTATTTGGTGAAATCTTTAAAGGCGAGGAGGGATGCATTTGCCCGAAAATAGGCTATAAGTAATAAGAAATGGGCTATAAGTAATAATAAATGGGCTATAAGTAATAATAAATGGGCTGTAAAATGAAAAAATACAGCAAGCAGGCAATTAGTTCCCAAATACTGTTTTCTTTGGATTTTGATATTTTAAATTTCATTGTTTTTGTGCGGGTAAAATTTCATTGAATTTAAATTAAGGTATATTTAGATTTAAAATTAATTTGAATCCGGCTAGAAATTTGGGCTGTATGTTGTTTGGGACAGATTTGAAGGCTGACTTGTGGGTCTACTAGGTTGGCGTGTGCTTTGGCTTTGTCAACTTAGTCCACAAGCGATTCTAGCAGCGATGGTAGTTGGATGTTAATCCAGCGGCCGTCTTCTTCTTCAATATCTGATCTTCTTGCTCCGGCCGCCCAAACCAGCTCGGTGGGACTGCTGCTCCCGCCTCCGTGGCGGTGTCTTTGCCGAGCTTAGACGACACCTACCCTACTTCATTGCTGGCAGGCCATTCCTCTCTCACCCACACCTCCTGTTATTTTCGGCGGACGGCAGCGGACGATGGCTCCTCGTACTCCCACGGCGTGAGCAACCATTGCGAGTCTTCCCGGCTCCGTGTCGTTCCCTTCCTAGGCCTCGTCGTCCGTCCACCGCCATGGTGCTCTTGGCCTGCCCTGGTCAGCGTGGTCAGCGAAGCGACATCCATCGGCCGTGGGTATGCATAAAATAATGATTCCTCCACGGACACTGGGACCCACCGAAGGGCCTCTCTGTATTTCACGAAAAAATGTTCCCCGGTGACATGTCGGACCCACCAGCTATATCTTCGCACGCAAGAAGTGCCTCCTTATTACACAAAAAATGAATACCCACCCTGCTAGATGGGACCCACCATAGTGGGAGGATGACTTAATGGGCCAACTAAGTTGGCAGGGGCGGGCGTTTCAACTTAGTCAATATGAAACGATTCTAGCTCCGGTGGCGTGCGATGTCCATCCAGCGGCCATAGTGCTTCTTCAACCTCTGGTCTTCTTGTTCCGGCCGCCCAAAGCAGCGCCCGGTCGTGCAGCGTGCTCCTGCCTCTCATGGCGGATGTGATGCCGCGGAGGCCTCACCCCTACTACTCCCACCGCTGGCCGGGGTATCCCTCTACTCACCCACACCCATGTTATTCTGCGGCGGCGGCGGCTGGCGCATAGCCGAACCATGAACCCTTGTACTCCTCTCGCGTGGGCTACCAGCTTGCGTCTTCCCGGCTCGCGTCGTCCCCTTCGTGAGGCCTGCGCCGTTGTCCGGACAACCGCCCTGGTGCTCTCGGTAGCGTGGTCAGCGTGGTCAGCGACCGACTTCCATCGGAAGAAATCTTTGTCGTGGAGAGGCTGGCAATTGGGTCAAAGCGACGCAAGAAGTGCCTCCTTATTCAGCGCAAAATAATTATTCCTCCACCTTCTGCGCAGGGACCCACCGGACGGGCCACCTTATTTTGCGAAAAAAACGTTTCCCCCCTGACTGCTGGGACCCACCATACGAGCCAGCGTATTTCGCGAAATAAACATTCCCCGCGCTGTCAGCTCGGACCCACTAGAAGTGCCTCCTTATTACGCACAAAAAAATGAATACTCCCCTTGCTAGCTGGGACCCACCATGGTGGGAGGCTGACTTGTGGGCCTACTAAGTTGACTGGGATGAGGCCTTTGTCAACTTTAGTCAATATGAACGATTCTAGCTCCAGTGACCGTACGATGTCCATCCAACGACCATAGTGCTTCTTCAACCTCTGGTCTTCTTGCTCCAGCCGCCCAAAGCAGCGCCGGTCGTGCCGCATGTTCCTGCCTCCCGTGGCCGGCTGTGCTACAGCGAGCCTCACCGCCCTACTATTCCCACCGCTGGCTGGGCCTGGGCGGCAGCAACCTCACCGCGGCTGAACGGTGAACCCTCGTACTCCTCTCCGCGGGCTTCCTG
This sequence comes from Aegilops longissima, assembly GCA_021605205.1. Taxonomy (NCBI): domain Eukaryota; kingdom Viridiplantae; phylum Streptophyta; class Magnoliopsida; order Poales; family Poaceae; genus Aegilops; species Aegilops longissima. The sequence goes on along the minus strand of CM038679.1, from coordinate 581,788,792 downwards.
CTGCGCGTCTTCCCGGCTCCCGTCGTCCCTTCCTAGGCCTCGCTGTCGTCCACATACTGGTGCTCTCGGCCTTAGCGTGTGCGTGGTCAGGCGACTTTCATCGAGCGTGGACTGTGCGTGGAGAGGTGACAGCTGGGTCCTGACGCAGCAAGGAAGTGCCTCCTTATTCGCGAAAAATAATGATTCCTCCACGACAGCTGGGACCCACAGACGGGCCCTTGTATTTCATGAAAAAACGTTTCCCCGACTCTGGGACCCACCACCTACATCTTCGCAAAAGCAAGGAAGTGCGTCCGGGCAAAAAAATTCGCCCCCACTGCTGGGACCCACCAGCTACATCTTCGCATGCAAGGAAGTGCGTCCGGGCAAAAAAAAAACCAAAGCGATTATTGCTTATTGCTGGGACCCACCAGCTACATCTTCGCGCAAGGAAGTGCCTAACGATCGGGACCCACCTGGTGAAGCATACGTGGCGTTGTCATTCTGGTAGCCAACATATGCATTACATATATCTTTGGTGGATGTAAGCGCGCCGTGTCATAGTAGAAGCGCGCCGTAGCATGTACATGTGCGTCTGCGGCGAGTGCAAGAATGAAAATCTGACCCGCGTCATTACATCTGGGCAGGGTCTCTAACGCCTATCGCGCGCTCACGTACATGGTTGGGTCGGAGCGGAGAAATAAGCGTCGTTATGCCGTGTTCATGGGGAGCCAACCGGCTGGGTCGGAGCGGAATGCGTGGTCGTGTTCATCGGGAGGCTTGGATGGAACAGGCGGCGGCGAGGCTGGCGTACCGCACAATGGAGAAAGCGGCCTTGTGTTCGACCGGCCACGTTGAAGCAGGGGTCTGTTGATCGGGAGGGCCTAGCGTGCCGCAAAAAGCGGAGAAGCGGGCCTCCCTTTGTCGAAGCAGGGGTCCTGTTTGCTCGGGAGGGTGTGGCGTACCGCCAAAGCAGACCAAGCGGACCTCCTACGGTCAAAGCAGGCGTCTGTTGATCGGGAGGGTATGGCGTACCGCAAAGCAGACCAACGGACCTCCTCACGGTCAAGCAGGGGTCTGTTCGCCGGGAGGGTGTGGCGTGCCGCAAAATGGGACTCCATGGGATCACTTTCATCTCCACCGTCGACCTCCTCCAGCCTCCACGGGCTACCGTCGACCTCCTCCGACCTCCATGGGCTCTGTTCATCCAGCCTCCACCTTGCGCTACTCCACGGCTCTTGTTCAACCACCCTCCATGGGCACCCCTCCACCGTCTCTGTTTATCCAGCCCTCCACACCACGGGTCTGTTCAACCACCCCTCCACAGCCGCCCTCCACGTCTCTGTTCATCCAGCCCTCCACACCATGGGTTCCTGTTCATTCAGAGCGCGCCACCGCTCACTTGTTCATCCACCCCCCATAACACTCCTGTTCATCCAATCGATCGGCTTGATTAGCGGCGATGGCGAAGAATCGTTCCATCGGGTTGATTAACAGCCATCGATTGATCCCTCGAGTTCGATGCGCGTAGCTGCGGTGCAATCACTGGGTTGATTAGAGCCCAGCGCCTCGCTTCGGGTTGATTAGAATAGCGCCTCGAACACACCGCAGCGTCGTCACGATAAAGCAGCGCATCGCTCCGCCCCGACCTCCCGTAACCAGCAACTCCCGAAATTTTCCTCCCCTCGCTTCTACGGGTTTTTCCGTCATGGGCGGCCCGAAGAATGTCATGTAGCTGCGTCTCCGGCCAGCCCAGGACGAAAAGTCCATTTTCTGTCATGATTTTTTGTCATAGAAGTAGGAGCCCACCACATCTATGATGATATCGGGTTTTGTCACAATTATCATAATAAAAGTGTCATATGTATGACAGAAAAAATTTCGTTCGGCCCAAAATGTCACGGATGTGTCTTTTTTTTGTAGTGCTCAGGGTTTCAGAGTATCCTTTACAACGGAAAATGAGTAACAACTGTGATCTCATGGGCTTGGAAGTAGTGGCGAAGTTTCCTTGAGGCCATGATGAGACCAAATATCAACTTCTGCACGCCAGAGTACCTCGATCTAGCCCCATGCAACAGGGAGCTGACGAAGTACACTGGGTGCTGCACCACTTTCTTCCTTGTCGCGTCCTTCAGGTTGTTCTCGTTTCCGTGCTCATTGCTGTCCTGATTCTTTTCTGACTCTGCCAGCTTCCGCTCACTTTCTGCCTCATCCACTTCCTGCTGCACTACCAAGGCCGCGCTGACCACTTGGTTGGTTGCCGCCAAGTATAGCCACAACAACTCCTGGGGTTTGGGAGCGGCCAAGGTAGGCACAGAGAACAACTAGGCCTTCAACTCTCGCAAAGCTGCATCTGCTTCTGGGGTCCACTTCATAGGGCCGACCTTCTTCAAAACAATGAAGAACGGTAGGGCGCGCTTGGCTGACTTGGAGATGAACCTTCTTAGCGCGGCAACGCATCCTGTCAGGCACCTCACATCCTTAACTATCCTTGGTGCTTGGATCTACTCGATGGACTTAATCTTGTCGGGGTTGGCTTCGATCTTGCGACGGGATAAAGAGAACCCAAGCAACTTGCTGAAGGGAACACCAAATGCACACTTCTCCTGGTTGAGGGTGGCCTTATCCTTGGTCTTGACCACAATATCATCCATATAGGCCTCTATGTTTTTGTGTAGCTGTGGCTCAAAACCAATCTGGATTGCCCTTGCAGAATGGACCTGACACTCTTTAATCCGAATGGCATGCGGACAAAGCAGTCCGTACCACATGGAGTGATGAATGACATCTTCTCTTCATCTTCCCTGTACATGAAGATTTGGTGATACCCAGAGTATGCGTCCAGAAAGGAGAGCAAATCACAGCCTGAAGTGGAGTCCACAATCTTGTCGATGCGCGGCAAGGGAAATGGGTCTTTCGGGCAAGCCATGTTGAGATCTCTGAAATCTATGCAAAGCTCCACTTCCGGTTAGCCTTCCGGACTACCACTGGATTTGCCAACTACGTGGGATGCAGTACTCCTCTGACCAAACCAGTTGCCTCAAGCTTCTTGATCTCTTCTGCAATGAACTGTTGTCTCTTAAGGCCTGTTTTTGACAGGTCAGGCATGTGGGCAGACAGCAAGGTGGTGCTCGATTACCTCCTTGGGAACACCGGGGATATTAGATGGTTGCTAGGAAATCACATCGATATTCACCCGCAGGAAGGCAACGAGCGTGCTTTCCTATTTGTCATCGAGGGTGGCGCTGATAGTGAAAGTACCATCAATGAAAACCAGCCCTGCCGGGACCTTGTTCACTTGGGGTGCGGTAACCTTGGATCTCTTGCTGTTAGAATGCTCCGGCACATCGTCAGCAAGTGTCGTGCACTCGGTGGGGCACGCTTCCTAGACTCATTGCCGGAGTCTCTACAACCTATCTTCTTTCCTTTACTTTCCTTGGCAGGAGCTGCCGCTGTCGCTGCCTCTGCCGTGACCGCATCCCGGTACATCTTGTCCACACAAATGATTGCATCCTTCTCATCTGATGAGATGGTGATGACTCCCAGTGGCCTAGGAAATTTCAAGGTGTTGTAGGCATAGTGGGATACCGCCATGAACTTAGCCAAGGCCGGGCATCCAAGAATCCCATTGTACGGCAGGGGGAGATCAACCACATCAAACACAATCCTCTCAGTCCGGTAATTCAGTTCTCCCCAAAACATTACCGGCAATGTGATCTTTCCCTTACGATGGCTCCTGTCGGGATTAACTCCTTGAAACGTGTCCGTAACCTCTAGCTCATCTTCTCCTATCTGAAGCTTGCCAATGTCTGTCAGGGAAATCAGATTCAACCCAGCCTCGTCGTCCACCAACATCTTTGTGACCTTGAGGTTGTGAATTGTTGGGGAGACCAACAACGGCAAAAATCCTACCGCAGTGGTACGGCTAGGATGATCCTCCTCGTCAAAGATGATGGGCGTACGGGACCATTTGAGCGGCTTTCCGGCCTCCGGCTGGTTCCACCGCATTGACTTCTCTTGCCCACCGTTTGAGCTGACGGTGGGAAGTGTGCAGAGAAGCACCTCCGTCAATGCATAGGGCGTCCGTGGCCTTCTGAAACTCTTGTTCAGTGGTTTCCTCTTCATCCTCTCCATCACTTTCATCTTCATAGGTTTCCTTCTCTCGACCTCTAGCGGGCTTTCCTTGGTTCTGAAAGGTTTGCCGGGGTGATTTGCTTCACCACCTCGGCTCTTACCGCCAGCAACATTCTGACCTTTTTCCTTATCACGCTTCTCATATTCTGCTCTCTGTTTGTTGACAAGCTGCTCAACTTGGTAACACTCTTGAAGGTTGTGGCCCTTGGTCCGATGAATCTTGTAGTACAGCCCATCGCCTTTCCCGGCTTTCTCGGCAACCGCGGCCTCACGACAGTCAGCGCGCGTGGCAGCTTCCTTGTCGGGGGCTTGCCGGTACTAGGTGTACCAGATCCTTCAACAGTCATCACTGCCTTATCTTCACTTCTTACTGCGTTTTTTGCTCTTCTTCTGACTGGTTGACTCATCCTCGTCCTCTGAATCAATGTTGGTACAATCTTTCTCTCTAGGCAACTTTCTTCCCTCCTCCATCCGAGCACACTTATCCACCAGTGTGTAAAGCTCCTTCACAGTCTTGGGCAACTGCACGTTCATCTTGGAACGAATACGACGGTTGCGCACATTGGACTGGAAGGCAGCTATTATGGCTGCTGGATGGATATTTGGGATATTTCTATGAACTTTGCTGAATCTCTGCAAATACTTACAGAGGGTTTCTCCTTCCTTTTGTTGGAGAAGCTGCAAATCGCTGGGCCTGCCGAGTTCTTTTTGACCGCTAGTAAAGGCGCCAATGAACTCGTGGCACATGTCAGCCCACGACGAAATGGAGTTCTCTAGCAGGCGCATCAGCCAAGACCTCATATTGTACTTCAGGGCCAAAGGGAAGTAGTTGGCAAACACCTTCTCATCTCTTCCCCTGACAGCCTGAACAGCGATGGTGTAGATGCTCAGGAACTCTGCCAGGTTCAGCCTCCCGTCGTACTTCTCAGGTATCTCTGGCTTGAACGTGCGAACGGACGGCCAACGGACTTGCCGCACCTCTCGTGTAAAGGCAGGGGAGCCAACCTCAAAAGGTAGGCACCCACCAACACTGAGCGTAGCCTTGTCAACAATGAGGCCATCGCACCCATTGGTCCGGCGGAGGTCATCGTGGTGTTGCTCGATGACGATGCGCGCGTCTCCTCTCCGCCCATCCTCCACGGCTCGACGTTGGCCTGGACGAACTCGAGGGTCAGAAGAGACCATCGAGACGTTGTTGGGGTCTTGATTCTGTTGTGCTCGCGCTGGCTGCCATGGTGGGGACTGCACTGTGGGGATGGCCCCTTCCGTACGTTCAGCAGCATGAGTTGTTGCTGTCGCTTGGGGAGGTCATAGCGGGCCAGCTCGCCGCGAGCCCCCAGCTTCGGTGAAACCGAGCAGGCTTTGTACCGTGGGACGCCATTCGTCCATTTGCTCAGCCGCTAGCGGGAACCTCAGCAGCAGCTGAGCTCGCGCCATGGCCTCCAAAGCTGTTCTTGGGATTGATGTCGATGAAGTCGCGCATATCGTCGCGCGGCTCCTGATGGTGCCAGCGGTGGCAGTACTGCGCCCCCGCGGTCGCTGTAGGGCGACCACTTGGATGTGGTGTGGCGAAGACGCTAGAAGGCCAGCGGCTCCGTCGGGCGTAGTGGCTTGGTCGGCCCGTCCCGGGGAAGTGCCGCCTCTGACCGCCTGCCGGTGGCGAAGCGGCGGGCGGCGGTTACGCCCTGATACGGCGTCGTTGTTGTGGTTGTGCCCGTCAATGGGAAAGAGGGGCGTAGATGGAGTAACACCCTCACCCGTACCTTGGGGAGCGTCGCTCTCAGGATGTTGCTGATGTTGTTCTCCTCCAGCGCCTCCTGCTCCTGCGTCGGCTGTGGGGGAAGTCGCGATGGTGCCACCTGCTCCGACCACATCCCCAGCATCGTCTTTGTCCTCGTGTGCCTCTGCACCCCCCGCAGCGTTAGAGGCCGCGGGCAGCGGAGCCTTCGAGGTGGATGGATGAGCCAGAGGGCCGGGTTTCTTCTTGGGCGCCATGGTCGATGGCGTCATCGAAGGCGAAGATGGTGATGAAGTCGATGCGCTGCGCACACCTTCAGGTTCATGCAAGTGAGCCCCCTACTTGGCACACAAAAGTTGTCGTGGGAAACCACAACCACCTATGGGACCAGGAGGCCCCATGCTGGTTCGGCAGGGGGGCGACGCGTTGCACAAAGAGCAGAGGAGCATGGGGTAGCACGGCAGGGATCACACAAGCAATTTTACCCAAGTTCGGGCCGTCGTGAGGCGTAAAACCCTACTCCTGCTTTGATGGATTGATTGTGGAAATGTGGTGGTGAACATAGTACACTTGCCCGACAGGGGTTGCCTGGAGGCAGCAGCGACTACGCACGTATGGGGGTGTGAGTTATCCAATCTTCTAACCCTTTCGATGGTTGACACGTGCCTCCTTTTATAGATCAAGTCGTCACCACAATGGCAAAGTAGTCATTATGCACTGATATGATAGCAAACAGTGCTATCATACCTAATTCTGTGGGCTGACAGGGCACATTTAATGCGCCGCTTAGTGTCACATCGCTGGTTGCCCGGCAAGGCTTGCCGGGCTATCTTGCCAGCTCCGCGCCTGCTTGCTTGACACGTCGCAGGACGGGTGTCGTCTGTGGGTTCTTTCTGTAAGGAGAGGCAGCCATGTGGCGAATGGCTGCCACTTAGTCACTCTGCGGCTGGACACCGCACTGATCTACGACGTGGGTCGTGGTGAGTGGTTGGTGAGGTAGTTTTGTCTCCGTGAGCCCCGGCAGGCCCCATCGGGGGCTTCAGTCGTCTGCTTCTGGGGGTGGCCTCGCCCCTTGCCGGGTTCGCATGCCCGGCAAGGGAGGCTTTCTTCTTGGCGATAACCTAGTTCTCTGGCTTGATCTTGGTCCCTCTGATTTGCATGTTGGTCTTTTGAACCTCTTGGTTCCTTGTACCCTGACTTGGGCTTGTGCTTCAAACTTGTTCTCATGCATGTGCACAGTCTGGGCAACAGATCCAGGGTTTGTTGCACCGACACATATGGTGGCTTAATTATTGTTCTAGGGAAGTGTTCCATACCCTTTCTTAGTGGAAATTGAAATTTAATATTACCTTTTTTCATATCAATCACGACACTTATAGTTCGTAAAAATAGTGTACCAAGTATGATTGGACAAGATGGATTGCAATAAATATCACGAACAATAAAATCTATGGGCACATAGTTCCTATTTGCAAGAATAAGAACATCATTAATCCTTCCCAAGGGTTTTTAATGGTAGAATTCACCAAGTGCAAATTAAGAGAACATTCTTCAATATTGGTTAGACCAAGCACATCACACAGAGATTTTGGAATTGTGGAAACACTAGCACCCAAATCACATAAAGCAAAGCACTCATATTTTTTGATCTTGACTTCATTGGCGGGTTCCCATTCATCATATAATTTTCTAGGAATTGAAATCTCACTCTAATATTCTTCTAAAGCTTTTAGCATGGCATCTATGATATGTTTAGTAAAATCATTATTTTGTTCATAGGCATTTGTTGAATTTACCATGGATTGCAACAAAGAAATACATTCAATCAAAGAGCATCTATCATAATTAAAGTCTTTGTAATCCAAAAGAGTGGGCACATCACTAGTTAAAGTTTTGACCTCTCCAAACCCACATTTATCAATTTTTTAACAAGATTTTCGCCATCCGAATTATGGGGACGCCTTCTACATACAGTTGACTCTTCTTCAATCCCTTTATCATTAAATTTAATATTAATAAACAAGGAATCAATAGAAGGAACAACAATCATTTTAAAATCTTCATCATTACTATGAAAGCAATCGGTAGAAAACGCTCTTTCTAAAAATTCTCTTTTAGTCAAGCATAGCGGTTCTTTTCTTACTTTCATCCATGGAAACATATACTGATTTACCTGATTCTTTGACATCAACCTTAGGTGGAAAATTTTTAATCTTGAGATTTTCTACATCATGGAAATTCTATCAATGCTTCTAGACATATATTATCAATCTTATTCAACTTTTCTTCTATCCTAGTATTGAAAAAAATTTGAGCATTGATAAATTATTTAATATTAATATGAAGATCAGAGGGGTTTGTCGGTGTACAAAAGTAGGGGCTCTCCTTTTGACCCCTTCAGCTTGCTTGTGGCGATCGAGCCGCACCATGCCACACTAACAAAGGCAGAGGAGGGAAGCCGGAGGGAAACCGAAGCACAAGACAAACAAGGCGACGCCAAGACCAGAAGCATAAAAGAGCAAAGTGGCGAGGTGGACTCCCCCGACAAGACCCTTGCCGGGGAGGCCTCCGCGGCCCCGGCAAGAGCCTTGCCGGGCCATCTTACCCAAACGTCAACAGAGCGAGCCACCCCTTGAGCCCAAAGGTTCCTAACGCCGCCAACAACTATACTGGAACTAGGGCTTGGGAGGCACTTCCGTGGTGGCATGCAGAGCTTCGTCAAGATCATAAACACACAGGGTCAGATGAGGACCAGAAGACGGCGACCCTCGGCGGGATCCTAGCCGAGGAAATCCACGAGACCCCCGACAAGCACCTTGCGGGGACATTTCCCTAACATGCGGCAAGACCCTTAGCCGGACCCCGGCAAGACCCTTGCCGAGGACACCAGCGGGGCTGCAGCCAGGCCCACGTCTGCCAAGATGCTACCGTCATCCCCAAGCAGCTGCTAGCTCAACCAGCTGGGCAGGCACATACGTGGCGACGGGCGGCCTCTACACCGACCCAGCAAGCACCTACATGGTGGCATGCAGATCTTCGTGAAGACCCTACCACCGTGCCACCTCAGCAGCCTGCCTGCCTACATGGCGCTGCACACATCGCTGGCCTGGGCACGTGTGGAAGCGAGGCAGAGCGGCAACGGACGGGACGGGCCTCGTTCCCATCCCTGATAAAGCTAATGGACACCTAAGTAGCGCATTTAATGCGCTTTGTCCCGTAATGCCGGGCGATAAGCTCGCACACTGTACACCTTCCCACCTCTTGTGTGCCATTGTGGCGACCCCATTTGCCTATAAAAGGAGGCCCGAGGCGACCAGGAGAAGGATTCGGCTTTTTGGAACTACGCAGCCACCGTAGTTAGTTCGAGAGCTCAAGAACACTCTGAAATACACACCAAAGCAGGACTAGGGTATTATGCATCTTCTTGGCCCGAACCTGGGTAAACGATCTTTGTGCTAGCTCCTAAACCTGCACTTCTCACAACCCCGTGCCTGCCAACCGTAGAAGGGATTCCAGTGATCCCATAGGTGTCGTTACCCCGACATCTTTGGCGCGCTAGGTAGGGGGCGCAGTTGTGATAATCTGGTTTAGCAGCCAGCTTAGCAGTTTCTCGTGGCCATGGCTTCTAAAGAAGAAGACGGCCAAGAGAACGGCGCCGCCTGCAAGCGCGAAGGGCGCCAGTGCGGCGACAGGAAAGCTAAGTCATGCCGAACTTTAAATATTTCCTTTTTATATAAGGTTATTATCCTCAAAGGTCCTGCCCTATGTATGGAAAACCTGCACACAAGGGGCCCTTCCGCGATTGGCAACGCCCTTGTTCTGTTTTGAGTTCGCTAAACATTCCAAGCGGCTGCATCGAGAACGGGAGGGTAGCCTTCCGCAATTAGCAACGCTCTCGATTCTGACTCGAGTCAAGCTCGCAGTTTGAGCGGCCGCGTTGGGAGCGGTAAGGTGGATCGCCTGGCAGAAAGCACACCCGGCAGGCCGTCAGGGATCCGTCCTCCAGGCGCCGCGCCCTGGGTTTACGCGCCGGCGAGAATACCCGATTAAGGTAGGGTGAACATACAAAGTGGGGATTGAACAGGAAAGTAACATGCATAATATCAAAAGCACTGCAGAGTTATATTACATCACTTGTTGCCGCATTTCTAACTAAAGATAAAAATTGCCTTGGTTGTGAACCTGCAGCAACGAAAAGAAACGGGGCGCCTAGTCCCGGTGCTGGCCCTCTACCCTCTGGACTCCATCGATGCGGCTGATGACGGGCTCGATACGCTCCTTGAGCGGTGCGAGGTCCACATCCTCCGGCAAGCTCTCCAGCGCGGTGTTGAAGTCAAGGGAGGTATTCCAGTACGCCACCTTGGTGAGAACCTTGGTCATGGCGCCCCGGCAAAGCCTCCGGGCCTCATTGGCTAGGAAAGTCGCCCTGGTGGAGCAGAACTGCTTCAGGGCCCCAAGAACACCCTCAAAGAACAGGGTCAGCTTGGCGTTGGGGCTCGCATTGCGCTCCGAGGAGTACCTCACATTTGGCATCCCCATGGTGGCCAGCTGCGTGGTGATCCTGCCGGTGACGTCCTCGAGGTGGCCGATCCAGCGATTCTCACCATCCACGAAATCCCTGTGGTTGGCGGCTTTGTTCTTCCGCTGCTGCTTCTCGTCCTCCAGATCCTTGGCCAGGGTCTCCCCCCAGGCCTTGGCCTCCGAGAGCGTCTCCTTAAGACCCTCCAGCTTCCACTTCAGGTCTTTGATGGAGTTGTTGGCCTTGTAGAGATGCTCAGCCATGCCAAGGACTTCCCCTGCGCCTCCACCAGGGCACCGTTGAGCGTGTCCTTCTCCTTGGACAACTTCAGGACCTGGTCCTTCAGCTCGTCCCGCTCCACCTCCAGCTCCTTCACCTTGCCGGCATGAACTAGAGCCTGGGCACTGAGTTCCTCCTTGTGCCTCTGCTCCAGCTCCTGGGTCCGCTGCACGACGAGCTTCTCCACCTCCTCGTCCTTGCCATGGAGCGTTGCGGCGAGCCTCTCCTCGCGCGCTGCAAGGTCCTCATCCTGGGAGTTTAGGGCAGCCTGCTGCTGGTGCCGAGCGTCCTCGGCTCTTCATGACGAGCGACAGGTCGCGCTCAGCCAGTGCGTCCTGGGCGGCCTTCAGATCCTTGTGGGCCTAGCGGAACCAAGCCTGCGCCTCAGCGACGCGCCCCTCGAGGTCTGCCTCCGCCTTGTCCACCACCGCCATCCTGGACTTGGCCTTGTCCAGGCGAGCACGGTGAAGCGCCTGGAGCTTCTGGAAGTTGGCACTCATGGCTCGAAGGAGCCGCACTTCCTGGGAGCCGCCGCCACCAACGCTCAGCTCGTCAACAACCTCAAGCTCAGCGGCGGCGAGCACTTCGTCGTTAACCACCTCCTCCTCGGCAGTGGCCTTGCCGGCCTCCCAGGCCGACCCCTTGCTGGCCTCCTTGGCGGCAGCCTTGCCGGGCTCCCCGGCAGGCCCCTTGGCGGCCTCCTCGGTGGCGATCTTCTCAGCCTCCGCCGCGGCATCCTTGGAGACATCCTCGATGATGGTGTCTATATCCTCCGCATACTCCTAGGAAGGATCTGGATACCGAGAAGGGGATGAGGCTAAGCGAAGACCAAGATTCAGAAAGAAGAGAAAAAGGAACATGGACAGAAGGCGAGTGACTTACCTGTGCCGGGCTGGGAAGCAGAGGTCCCCTCCCCGCCAACGTTTGGCACCGAGGCGAAGCCACCAGCGCCCGAGTTTTCCTGCTCCTCCTCCGTGTGCATGGGCTCGGTGCTTGGCACCCTTGGGGACGCCCCTCGGGGCGGCGTGGTCGATGGGGGCAGGGTGTTGGGGGTAGCACTCGGCGGCTCCTCCTGCTGCCGTCCTCCTCCTACAACCATGGCAAGGTCAGCACCAAGAGATCGTTCCCCCAACACACGTTGACAAGGGGTGAGTGATGAACTTATGCTGGGGGCTGCTGTCCGGGCTGCTCAACATCACCAGCGGTGTACCGGAAGAGCCTGCCGGGGGCTGGCCGCTCGCCGAAGCCCTGGCCCTCTTCACCCTCTGGGCCAGTGTCTCCGCATCCCTGCAAAGATGGAAACTGTAACGCCCCGGATACAACTTTCCATATTCGTAACTCCAACTCTTGCCTTTTCTGGAGATGTGATATGTTATTTCCTTCGTGGTTGGGTTTTGTCTTTTGTTCTACATTTTGTTCATGTCATGCATCTCATCTCATAGCATCATGCGCATTGCATCTGCATGTTTTCATAAAACTCGTAGCCGTTCGCAGTTGCCCTTTCTTTCTTTGCCTCCGTTGTCATTTTGTCAGGCCCTTGTCCTCGTTGACCTCTCTTGACCCCTCGTGTGTGTGTCCGAAACTGTTCCAAACCCAACCCGCTCTGTTGTCACCGTTGGATTCGGATCATCCCCAAACGTCCCTAAAACATCACCGTCTTCTTATTTGAGCTTCCCTAGTCTGTTTTTCCGGACCGTCCGATCGTGATCGGACGATCCAAATCATTACCACTTTTCGTATATATATAGACACCTAACCCTAGATGTCGTCCCATCCGTCAAATCCTCCCCCTGCCCAGTCGGCCGTCGCCACCCTCTTCCTTGGGATCGCTCCCGATCCAAAAATCCACCAGCCAACCACTTCTCCTCGATCTAAATCCTCCCCGACCACCTTCCTTGTTTTCCGCGGATGCTCGCGCCTCCACCAGATCCCTCCTGTCCAATCCCCGTGCATCCTCCTCCCTCCTGCCTGTGCCCGTGGGGCTTGCCTCGAGTACCGCTGTAAGCAGCAGCGGCTCCTAAATCATCGACCCGCGACCGTCGCCCGGCGACCAGCCTTCGCGAACCCAACAGATGGCGCCTCCCTTCTTCTGCCCGTTCTTCCCTTGCTCTCCCGTCCCCTGATCTCTCTCCCTCGTTCTTTCATCTGAGACTCCTCCGAGCACCATGGGCAGGAGCCCCGCCATGGATCTCCAAGCCAGCAGCCACGTTGACCCGGAGACCGCGTCGTCGCCTGCACTAGCGAGGCCACGGTGCCGCCCATCTCCCTCCGCCTCACCGCGCCCATCCCTTACGTACCGCCGTGTCCATCCATGGAAGCCGCCCGCGTGAAACTCCAAGTCCGCCGGCCTGCCTCCGCCGATCCTGCGAGAGCAGGACCACACGACCTCCACCGCTGGATCCGCCAAGTCCCGGCCGCCATGGGCGTCCGGCGCAGAGCTCGCCGTTGACCCCACGCTTTCGTCGGCGCGAAGCCGCTTCGCCTTTATTTCGCCCGAACCGGTCTTCCCGCCTCAAGCTGCGGCGCCCTCGCCGAGAACGCGCCAAATCTGCGCTGTCGACCTGCTTCCTCTGCCGAGGATCGTAGCGCCAAGTCCCGACCGATCCACACTGCGTTGACCATGCCCCTTGATGCGCAGCGCTGGGCGCATCCGCGCCAAGGCCCGGCCGCATCGCGCCCTGCCAAGCCGCCTGTTCGCCGGGCCTGTCTCCTCCACCGACGCTGGGATAGGCCCATGGTGAGCACCAAATCCAGCCCCTCCCCTCTGTCAGCCCAGCTAGTTTCGGCCCGTGATGTTTTTTTCCCTTGCTGCCAATTTATCTAATTATCCAGAAAACTATTGTTTTACAGTTTAACCCTCATGTTCATGCATTTAATAACTCAACAACCGTGCATCGGATTAAAATGTTTTAAACATGTAAAATGCTTAGAATTTTGTGTACATTAATAATTTGTCACTTTCATCCATGTTAAATATGTTTAAAATGCTGTTTGATTAAATTTGCTCAAATGCCATGTTAAAATGCTTTATTTCATAACTAAATAACCGTAGCTCCATTTTAAATAAACTTTATATGTAAATGGGGTGAAAAAATGCATAGATTAACTTGTTACACTTTATTTTGCTGTTTAATAACATTAAAATTGTGTTTAGGACAGAACAGTACCGAATCTAAAATATGCACATGAGGATTTTCCGGAATTGTTGTTTGTTGTTTCCGGCCTCATTTAAACTTGCCTAAATAGTTAGTTTACTTTTGTTTCACCTCTTGCCATGTTTAACAACATTTAATATTGTTTGGTAGCTTAAACGAGATCAAATTAAATATGTCAATGTGGTGTTTCGTCAATATGCAACCCGTTGCATATTGAGCTCCATTTAACTTGTAGTATTGTTTGTTGCATATTGCCATGCCATGCTCTTTAAACCGGACATGCATCATACTCGATTGTGCATCATGCCATGTTTATGCTTGTGCATTTATTATGTTGTTTGCTTCTTTTCGGTGTTGCTTCCATGTTCCGGTAATGTTGCGATTGTGAGGATTCGTTCGACTACTCCCGTTCGTCTTCTTCATGGACTCGTTCTTCTTCCTAGCGGGATTTCAGGCAAGATGACCGTCACCTTGGATCTCACTACTATCATTGCTATGCTAGTTGCTTCATTCTATCGCTATGCTGCGTTACCTACCACTTGCTGCTCAAGCCTCCCAAATTGCCATGAACCTCTAACCTTTGTCACCCTTCCTAGCAAACCGTTGTTTGGCTATGTTACCGCTTTTGCTCAGCCCCTCTTATAGCGTTGCTAGTTGCAGGTGAAGATGAAGATTGCTCCATGTTGGATTATGTTTATGTTGGGATATCACAATATCTCTTATATTATTAATGCATCTATATACTTGGTAAAGGGTGGAAGGCTCGGCCTTATGCCTGGTGTTTTGTTCCACTCTTGCCGCCCTAGTTTCCGTCATATCGGTATTATGTTCCCGGATTTTGCGTCCCTAACGCGGTTGGGTGATTTATGGGACCCCCTAGACAGTTCGCTTTGAATAAGACTCTTCCAGCAAGGCCCAACATTGGTTTTACATTTGCCTCAGCCTATTACCTTTTCCCTTGGGAGTCGCGCATCCCGAGGGTCATCTTTATTTTAGCCCCCCCGGGCCAATGCTTGTCTAAGTGTTGGTCCAAACTAGAGCCACTTGCAGCGCCACCTTGGGGAAACTTGAGGGCTTGTTCTAGTTATGCGTCTTGCTCATCCGGTCGTGGCACGAGGCGAGATCTGTGCGGCTACTATCAGGATGTCGGCACGCCGGGAGGTCTTGCTGGTCGTGTTTTATTACTGTCAAAATGTCTTGTAGCCGGGATTCCGAGACTGATCGGGTCTTCCCGGGGAGAAGGAATATCCTTCGTTGATCGCGAGAGCCTATCATGGGCTAAGTTGGGACACCCTTGCAGGGTTTGAACTTTTGAAAGCCATGCCCGCGGTTATGTGGCAGATGGGAATTTGTTAATGTCCGGTTGTAGTAAACTTGAAGTAAACTCTTCTAAAATACACCAACCGTGTGCGTAACTGTGAGTGTCTCTTTTCGGGTTGATCGAGAGGAGAACACGGTTTACGGGTTATGTCGGCGTAAGTAGGAGTTCAGGATCACATCTTGATCATTACTAGTTGACGACCGTTCCTTTGTTTCTCTTCTCGCTCTCATTTGCGTATGTTAGCCACCATATATGCTTAGCGGCTGCTGCAACCTCACCACTTTACCCCTTCCTTTCCCATTAAGCTTTGCTAGTCTTGATACCCATGGTAATGGGATTGCCGAGTCCTCGTGGCTCACAGATTACTACACCACCAGTTGCGGTACAGGTTGTCACGATGATCATGGCCGAGAGCGATGTTTGCTTGTTTTGGAGTTCTCCTTCTGCTGCTTCTTCAATCGGGGATAGGTTCGGTCGGCAGCACTGGCTAGCGAGGTGGATATTGTTTGATTTTCTGTTTATGTTTCATCCGTAGTCGGATGTTTATCTTATGTATGATGTGATGTTGTATTAGTGTGACATTGTATGCCTTATGTATGTATCCCCATCTATTATGTAATGTTTATGTAATGATATCCACCTTGCAAAAGCGTCTTCAAGATGCGCTTCTATCCTTGGTGGGACCTTCGAGTTCCTTTAGGATAGGGTCGCATCTTGGGCGTGACAAGTTGTTATCAGAGCCTCGACCGACCATAGGAGCCCCCTTGCTTGTTGGTCGTTGTTGTGTCTAGAAGAAAACTATTTTGAGTCTTAGGATTATATATATCGGAGAGTAGGATTCTTTTTACTCCTCAGTCCCTTCGTCGCTCTGGTGAGGCCTCCTGACGTAGATGTTTTGTCTTTTCTCTCCTCAAATTTCATGATTTTCTTAGGATCACGCGGGTATCTTGGGATCGTTCCGATAGTCTTGTGAGGAGAACATTGTTCTTGGTGCCTCCTGACATTTAGGGGTTGTGGCAGTGTCCCGGGGAGTTGAGCTCCGGGTGTTGTCGTCACAATTTTATCGTTGCAGATTCTGGAATACGAGTTTTGCCAACATCGAAAATCTCTTTTATGCAGTTGTTGGTGAGATAACCTCGGCGCCACCAGATCTTTGGGGAGTTCGGGAGTATTGCCATAGCTTGTATAACGGATGCTTTTCGAAGGTTGAGGTACACGATTTCCGAAGGGTTCTTGGTTATGTGTTGACAGATGGATACAGCTGGATCTAGGTATTGTTAGTTTGGGTGATATATTTTGTGTCCCCTGTATCCCCAACACCTGATTGCATAACCAGAAAGTTTCAGGAGTTTATAGGTGGGAATTCAAGTAGCTTCTAGAATATCTTTCCGACAGATGCATGATATGGGATTGGGTAAATCTCTATCATATGTATTTGTTCTGGCTTATTCTGCAAGCCAAATCCTTTGTTTTGTTTTATTTGTGGTATTCGAGTTGCTTCGAAGTCAAATGTTGATCCTCCCTAAACGGTGTTCTCATATTGCTATGTGAATACTAATCCTTCTTGTTCATCGAGGTCGTCATGCTAATTCTTTTCCCAACCGGCGTGCTTCTCTTCAAATGGATCCGACCATTTCAACATTTGCGATATCAATTCTAAGTTTTCACAACGGTGTTTGTTTAATCCGTCCCAAGTTGTCTTTGTTTTCCCGCCCTCCCACCCCTTTTTCTTCAAGGACTCGGATTTCTTAATCATGTATCCTTTTATTTGTGGGAAGTCTCTTCATTCTTTTCTTTCAATGTTCTTATCCGGTGATTTCCCATGAAGATGCTCAATAGTTTCAAGTTCATCATCCTTCATTGTTGTTTCTTCTCCGGTGGATCCAATTCAAGCTTTTGATATTCATCATATTCCTTTCCTTGTTGCAAATGCTTTCTCTTGCCGATGCACCTCTTAATCATTCACTTCTCGCTATTCATTTGTTCTGGAGTGTTGAAGATATCTCGGAAGGCTCGTCTTTTCATTCCAAATCCGTTCAAGTTATTTTGAGGTTGTTATCTCATTCAAGCCATTTAATTCTACCGGTGCAATCTTTATTTCAAGCAATCGTTCAACGGTGTTTCTTTTGAGTGGGCCCTAACCCACAGGTCTTTTCCCAGGATCTTACCTGACTCTTCTAATTTTCTCGGAGCTTCTAAAATTCTTTTCGAAGCTTGACGTAAGAATGAATTATCATCAGTCATATTCCTTTTCCAAGATCGCTTTCAAATTATTTTCATTGTTGGCTCAACCTCTTTGTTTTTCATTCTTCCGGAGTGCCTCAACAATTCGTGGTGATGTTTCTCATTGTCATTCTCAACATTTGAAGACCGAAGAAGACTTTCTCTTAAATCTTGCTCCATTCACTTCAAGATTCATGGTTCTAGCTTGATGCCATTCTCTCATAATTGTTTTCGATTGTGGGAATTCTTTTCACCCATCCGGAGCATTTCATGAGTTGTTTCCATTTCTTTCCTCCGAAGGCCATCATGTCATAATTCCTCATTCTCAGCTTTCAGCTACCGTTCTCCAAATCTTACCGATGAATCGTTCAAATATCCTCTAGTCAGTTCATGATCTCTTCATTCTCTTGTATCTAAATTCTCTCAAGCAACTTCATTCGTTTTCCAATTCTTTCCGGTGAATTATGCCTTTGCTACTTTCATTTTCAATTTTTACGGTGGTTCGTTCAAGATTCCTCTTCCTTTATTACCGTATCATTTCATTCGTCCTTTCCAATCCTCTCGGTGATTCGTCGAAGACTTCTTCAAGTTGGCGCTATATCTCTCTTCAATCCTTGCAAAAGAATAAGTAGTATGCCAAATCCATTGCTTGTCATCAATTTAATTTGATGAAGGATAAGCATACAATAAATCTTATTCTTATTTCCTCGAGTTGATTAATTCTTTTCTTCCGGAGATTGTTCATGATGAAGTAATTCTAGTTAAGTGTTTTCATCTTTTCTTTTCCGGAGTTCCAAGTCCTCTCGGTTATATAATTGCGAAGCTCCATCTAAATCATTGCAAGGTTTCACCTTGTGTATTCAACTTCTCTTTCTTTCTATCATCCTTGTATTACCGGAGTTCTTCATGGAGGTTCTACATGATGGTTTGTCAAGGATTCTTTTCATTCTTCAATTGTTCTTCAACATTTTCTCGAAGTTATGATCCGCCAAGCCATACTCAAAATTAAACATGGTGCTCAACACATGTTTTGTTTTGAGGCGTTCAAGTATTCTTCTTCTTGCATTTCGAAGTGCAATTCTTCCTACCTTATCTTTTGAGGTGATGTTATGTCACTCTTGACAATTTCCTTCATGTTTCATGATTCATATGTTGTCAAGAATGAGGTATTTAAATCCATCAATCTCTTCTTTGGAGTTATCTTGGTATAGATTTCACCTGAAGCCTTCCCTAAGGAATGTTGCTATTTGTGGTGCTTATCAATGATCCATTTTTCCCCTTCTCATCTCGGTGAAGAAGTTTTCTTCTCTCCGGTGCTCTCAATTAAATCAATGGTTTCCATTAGTGGCCTGTTGTCACCTCATAGTCTTGAGATGTTTCCATAAGCCCACTGCAAGCTTATTCGTTTCGTTGTTGGTTTTCAAACAACTATATTCTAACCTTCTTGCAAGGATGCCTTCCAAATTCAATTGTGGTAAAAGTTGTCATTTTCTTCTCCATCCCTTTATCCCAATGATCTATCTTCTACTCTTTCTTCCGGAGGCATTGTGATGTTGCTCTCTTCACCCATCACCTCGTTTTGTCAAGATCATGTTATTTTCTTACTTATCCATTTAACCGGAGTGTTGTATCATCTCTTCAATATCTTTTCATCTCATCAAGTTTTCTTCTCTTTTCTACCGGAGTGCTGTCCAAATTCTTTCATTCTTGTTCCTTGGCTATCTCATTATTCCGAGGTGGTCATATTCTTTTCGTTCGTGAAGCTCTTATTCCCATGTCTTTCAACCTTCAAATTCTCGTAATACTCCTTGTTCCTCTTTTCTACCGGATTGTTTGCAATCTCGTTCATCTCTGTTGTACTCTTTCTTTTAAATTGCTCAACCTCTCAAGGTTCGTGGTTTCACTCGTTCGTCAAAGAAGCAACTTAGTTTACCTCTTATCTTCCTCTTCCTTTTCCCTCCGGTGCCATCCTAGATCTGGGGCGAGATCCTCTCATAGTGGTGGAGTGTTGTAGCGCCCGGATACAACTTTCCATATTAAATAACTCCAACTCTTGCCTTTTAGGAGATGTGATATGTTATTTCCTTCGTGGTTGGGTTTTGTCTTTTGTTCTGCATTTTGTTCATGTCATGCATCTCATCTCATAGCATCATGCGCATTGCATCTGCATGTTTTCATAAAACTCGTAGCTGTTCGCAGTTGCCCTTTCTCTCTTGGCCTCCATTGTCATTTTGTCAGGCCCTTGTCCTCATTGACCTCTCTTGACCCCTCGTGTGTGTGTCCGAAACTGTTCCAAACCCGACCCGCTCTGTTGTCACCGTTGGATTCGGATCATCCCCAAATGTCCCTAAAACATCATCGTCTTCTTATTTGAGCTTCCCTAGTCTGTTTTTCCGAACCGTCCGATCGTGATCAGAGGATCCAAATCATTACCCATTTTCATATATATATATATATAGACACCTAACCCTAGATGCCGTCCCATCCGTCAAATCCTCCCCGCCTTGATCGGCCGCCGCCACCCTCTTCCTTGGGATCGCTCCCGATCCAAAAATCCACCACCAACCACTTCTCCTCGATCCAAATCCTCCCCGACCACCTTCCTTGTTTTCCGCGGATGCTCGCGCCTCCACCTGATCCCTCCTGTCCAATCCCGTGCATCCTCCTCCCTCCTGCACTGTGCCCGTGGGGCTTGCCTCGAGTGCCCGCAGCAGCAGCGCTCTCTCGTCCCGACGCGGCAAATCGCGGCGACCAGCCTTCGCCGGAGTCAGCAGATGGCGCCTCCCTTCTTCTCCGCCGTTCTTCCCTTGCTCTCCCGTCCCTTGCTCTCTCTCCTCGTTCTTTCATACAGGACTCCTCCGAGCACCATGGGCAGAGCCCGCCATGGATCTCAAGCCCAGCCACGCTGACCCGAGACCCCCCATCGTCGCCTGCACCAGCAGAGCCCTGGTGCCGCCCATCTCCCTCCGCCTCGCCCGCGCCCGTCCCTGCGTACCGCCGTGTCCAGCCATGGAAGCCGCCCGCGTGGGCTCCAAGTCCGCCGGCCTGCCTCCGCCGATCCGGCGAGAACGGGACCACGACGACCTCCACCGCTGGATCCACCAAGTCCCGGCCGCCATGGGCGTGCCGCGCAGGAGCTTCGCCCGTTGACCCCACGCTTTCGTCTGGCGGCGAAGCGCTTCGCCTTTGATTTGCATCGCCCGAACGGTCTTCCTGCCTCAAGCTGCGGCGCCCTCGCCGGAGAACGCGCCAAGTCTGCCGCTGTCGACCTGCTTCCTCTGCTTCGAGGATGCGGCCAGCGCCAAGTCCCGACCGATCCCCTGCCTGCGTTGACCATGCCCCTTGACTGCACGCGCCTGGGCCGCATCCCGCGCCAAGGCCCAGCCGCATCGCGCCCTGCCAAGCTGCCTGTTCGCCGGGCCTGTCTCCTCCACCGACGCTGGGCTAGGCCCATGGTGAGCACCAAATCCAGCCCCTCCCCTCTGTCCAGCCCAGCTAGTTTCGGCCCGTGATGTTTTTTTCCCTTGCTGCGAATCTATCTAATTATCCAGAAAACTGCTGTTTTACAGTTTAACCCTCATGTTCATGCATTTAATAACTCAACAACCGTGCATCGGATTAAAATGTTTTAAACATGTATAATGCTTAGAATTTTCTGTAGATTAATAATTTGTCACTTTCATCCATGTTAAATATGTTTAAAATGTTGTTTTATTAAATTTGCTCAAATGCCATGTTAAAATGCTTTCTTTCATAACTAAATAACCGTAGCTCCATTTTAAATAAACTTTATATGTAAATGGGGTGGAAAAATGCATAGATTAAAATGTTACACTTTATTTTGATGTTTAATAACATTAAAATTGTGTTTAGGACAGAACAGTACCGAATCTAAAATATGCACATGAGGATTTTCCGGAATTGTTGTTTGTTGTTTCTGGCCTCATTTAAACTTGCCTAAATAGTTAGTTTACTTTTGTTTCACCTCTTGCCATGTTTAACAACATTTAATATTGTTTGATAGCTTAAACGAGATTAAACTAAATATGTCAATGTGGTGTTTCGTCAATATGCAACCCGTTGCATATTGAGCTCCATTTAACTTGTAGTATTGTTTGTTGCATATTGCCATGCCATGCTCTTTAAACCGGACATGCATCATACTCGATTGTGCATCATGCCATGTTTATGCTTGTGCATTTACTATGTTGTTTGCTTATTTTTGGTGTTGCTTCCATGTTCCGGTAATGTTGCGATTGTGAGGATTCGTTCGACTACTCCCGTTCGTCTTCTTCATGGACTCGTTCTTCTTCCTAGCGGGATTTTAGGCAAGATGACCGTCACCTTGGATCTCACTACTATCATTTCTATGCTAGTTGCTTCATTCTATCGCTATGCTGCGTTACCTACCACTTGCTGCTCAAGCCTCCCAAATTGCCATGAACCTCTAACCTTTGTCACCTTTTCTAGCAAACCGTTGTTTGGCTTTGTTACCGCTTTTGCTCAGCCCCTCTTATAGCGTTGCTAGTTGCAGGTGAAGATGAAGATTGCTCCATGTTGGATTATGTTTATGTTGGGATATCACAATATCTCTTATATTATTAATGCATCTATATACTTGGTAAAGGGTGGAAGGCTCGGCCTTATGCCTGGTGTTTTGTTCCACTCTTGTCGCCCTAGTTTCCGTCATGTCGGTATTATGTTCCCAGATTTTGCGTCCCTAACGCGGTTGGGTGATTTATGGGACCCCTAGACAGTTAAGCTTTGAATAAGACTCTTCCAAAGAAGGCCCAACATTGGTTTTACATTTGCCTCAGCCTATAACCTTTTCCCTTGGGAGTCGCGCATCCCGAGGGTCATCTTTATTTAGCCCCGGGCCAATGCTTGTCTAAGTGTTGCTCCAAACAAGAGCCACTTGCAGCGCCACCTTAGAAACTTGAGGGCTGGTTCTAGTTATGCGTCTGCTCATCCGGTCGTGGCACGAGGGCGAGATCTGTGCGGCTACTATCGGGGATGTCGACGCGCCGGGAGGTCCTGCTGGTCGTGTTTTATTCTGTCGAAATTTCTTGTAGCCGGGATTCGAGACTGATCGGGTCTTCCGGGAGAAGAATATCCTTCGTTGATCGCGAGCTTATCATGGGCTAAGTTGGGACACCCTGCAGGTTTGAACTTTCGAAAGCCATGCCAGCGGTTATGTGGCAGATGGGAATTTGTTAATGTCCGGTTGTAGTAAACTTGAAGTAAACTCTTCTAAAATACACCAACCGTGTGCGTAACGTGAGTGTCTCTTTTCGGGGTTGATCGAGAGGAGAACACGGTTTCGGGTTATGTCGGCGTAAGTAGGAGTTCGGGATCACTTCTTGATCATTACTAGTTGTGACCGTTCCTTTGTTTCTCTTCTCGCTCTCATTTGCGTATGTTAGCCACCATATATGCTTAGCCGCTGCTGCAACCTCACCACTTTACCCCTTCCTTTCCCATTAAGCTTTGCTAGTCTTGATACCCATGGTAATGGGATTGCTGAGTCCTCGTGGCTCACAGATTACTACACCACCAGTTGCAGGTACAGGTTATGCGATGATCATGACGCGAGAGCGATGTTTGCTTGTTTTGGAGTTCTCCTTCTGCTGCTTCTTCAATCAGGGGATAGGTTCTAGGTCGGCAGCCTGGGCTAGCAGGGTGGATATTGTTTGAGTTTCTGTTTATGTTTCACCCGTAGTCGGATGTTTATCTTATGTATGATGTGATGTTGTATTAGTGTGACATTGTATGCCTTATGTATGTATCCCCATCTATTATGTAATGTTGATGTAATGATATCCATCTTGCAAAAGCGTCTTCAAGATGCGCTTCTAACCTTGGTGGGACCTTCGAGTTCCTTTAGGATAGGGTCGCATCTTGGGCGTGACAGAAACAACTAAAGATAAGCGACGCAGTCTGAGGAGACGAAGGTGACAAAAAGAAAAGAAAAGAGAGCAAGATACTTACTCATCCTCCACCTCCTCTTCTGCTGCCTTCCTCTTCATCCTTGGTTGAGGGACCCAAAATCGAAGACGACCTCCGTGTCGACATCTGCCGGAGGAGGGGAAGCTGATGGAGTCCGAGGGCGCTTGGACGAAGAAGAGGCAGTTGCTTTCTTCTTTGAGACCGCGGCCTTCACCAACTTCTTCGCCGCCATGGCCCTTGTCTAGCACGCGGACCCCTCCTGGGCTTGCCGCAGTTGCACGGCCCTACCGGGTCGGACCGGCTCGCCGGAGGTGACCCCGCAAGGCTCGCCCTCTCGCCGGGGCTGGGGGATCGACAACCTCGGCCTCCTTCTCCGATGAGTCGTCGACCACATCCTCGATGAGAGGAGCCCCGGTGCCGGCTCTACTGGCCTCCCCAGCGGAATCCGCCCACTGGGAAAGCTCCTTTTCCTCCGTAGTCGCCGCGGCCTTGTCCTCCATGCCGCCAGTGCTGCCGGCCTCCTTGGCGAGCTCTGCCTCCGCCGCCCTGGCGGCGATGTAGTCCAGCTCCGCCTGGGTGGTGTCCTGGATGAGCTGCGGTTCAGCGTGGACGTACTTCTCCTCCAAGGTGTCAAAAAACTCCTGCACCTGATCCGTCGGCGGCTCGGCCCAACTTGAGACGAGGCCGTGCGCGTTGAACTCCGGCATCATGGCGATGATGTCATTTTGGCGCGAGTTGTTGCTCAGCGGGACCACGCCTGCCGGCAACCCAAACAAGGGCCCCTTGGCGACCTTGTCGGCCTTCACGGCGGCCTTCGCGGTCTTGACGGACCGCTCGACCTTGCCGTCGTGGTTCACGTCGAGCTAGAAGAGCCGCTAGCAGAAGTGGGTGTGCCCCATCACCGTGAGGTTGTGGTCCGAGCCGGGGCGGAGCCTCATGATGTCGGCGGCGTTCGTGAAGAGCCAGGGCGGCCTCCCCTTGTTGTGCAGCGGAGCGATTCGGCGGCGGATGAAATCCTCCCCGCTCATCTCAAGGGTGAGCCCGGCCTTGGTGAGACGAAGAATCCTGGTGGTGGCGACCGTGAGCTTCTTGTCATTGACATCAACATCACTCCAGTCGTTTCTGCGGACCGGCGGTTGATAACCCACAAGTATAGGGGATCGCAACAGTTTTCGAGGGTAGAGTATTCAACCCAAATTTATTGATTCGACACAAGGGGAGCCAAAGAATATTCTCAAGTATTAGCAGCTGAGTTGTCAATTCAACCACACCTGGAAACTTAGTATCTGCAGCAAAGTGTTTAGTAGCACAGTAATATGATAGTGGTGGTAACGGTAACAAAAGTAAAGACAACAAAGGTAATGTTTTTGGTATTTTGTAGTGATTGTAACAGTAGCAACGGAAAAGTAAATAAGCGTAAACCAGTATATGGAAAGCTCGTAGGCACCGGATCAGTGATAGATAATTATGCGGATGCGGTTCGTCATGTAATAGTCATAACATAGGGTGACACAGAAATAGCTCCAATTCATCAATATAATGTAGGCATGTACTCCGTATATAGTCATACATGCTTATGGAAAAGAACTGGCATGACATCTTTTGTCACTTCGGGGTTGTCGGATCATAACACATAATAGGTGACTATAGACTTGCAAGATAGGATCTAGAACTCACATATATCCATGAAAACATAATAGGTTCAGATCTGAATTCATGGCACTCGGGCCCTAGTGACAAGCATTAAGCATAGCAAAGTCATAGCAACATCAATCTCAGAACATAGTGGATACTAGGGATCAAACCCTAACAAAACTAACTCGATTACATGACAAATCTCATCCAACCCATCACCGTCCAACAAGCCTACGATGGAATTACTCACGCACGGCGGTGAGCATCATGAAATTGGTGATGGAGGATGGTTGATGATGATGATGGCGACGAATCCCCTCTCCGGGCCCGAGCGGAGTCGGATCAGCCCTCCCGAGAGAGATTAGGGATTGGCGGTGGCTCCGTATCGTAAAATGCGATGATTTCTTCTCTCTGATTTTTTTCTCCCCAAAAGCCAATAAATAGAGTTGGAGTTGGCGTCGGAAGGTCTCCAGGGGGGCCACGAGGTAGGGGGCGTGCCCAGGAGGGGGGCGCCCCCCACCCTCGTGGACAGGGTGTGGGCCCCCTGGTCTTCATCTTTGGCGAGGATTTTTTATTATTTATTCTAAGGTATTCCGTGGAGTTTCAGGTCATTCCGAGAACTTTTGTTTTCTACACATAAAACTACATCATGGCAATTCTGCTGAAAACAGCGTCAGTCCGGGTTAGTTCCATTCAAATCATACAAGTTAGAGTCCAAAACAAGGGCAAAAGTGTTTGGAAAAGTAGATACGACGGAGACGTATCAACTCCCCAAGCTTAAACCCTTGCTTGTCCTCAAGCAATTCAGTTGACAAACTGAAAGAGAAAAAGAAAAACTTTTGCAAACTCTGTTTGCTCTTGTTGCTGTAACTATGTCAAGCCAGCATTCAGGTTTTCAGGAAAGATCATAACTAACCACATTTGCAATAATTCTCAGGTCTCATGTTTACTCAAATCAATAACATAATCAGCTAGCAAGCCATAATAATAAATCTCGGATGACAACACTTTCTCAAAATAATCATAATATGATATAACAAGATGGTATCTCGCTAGCCCTTTCTGAGACCGCAAAACATAAATGCAGATCACCTTCAAAGATCAAGGACTGACTAGACATTGTAATTCATGGTAAAAGATTCAAATGACAGTTATGCTCTCCAGCTAGTGCTTTTAATAAGAGGGTGATGACTCAACATAAAAGTAAATAGATAGGCCCTTTGCAGAGGGAAGCAGGGATTTGTAGAGGTGCCAGAGCTCGGTTTTGAAATAGAGATAAATTATATTTTGAGCGGCATACTTTCATTGTCAACATAACAACTAAGAGATGACGATATCTTCCATGCTAAACAAATTATAGGCGGTTCCCAAACAGAATGGTAAAGTTTATACTCCCCCTCCTCCACAAGCATCAATCCATGGCTTGCTCGAAACAACGAGTGCCTCCAACATTCAACGGGTCCCAGGGGGAGTTTTGTTTGCAATTATTTTGATTTAGTTTGCATAAAGCATGGGACTGGGCATCCCGGTGACCAGCCATTTTCTCGTGAGTGAGGAGCGGAGTCCACTCCTCTTGAGAATAACCCGCCTAACACGGAAGATAAGGGCAGCACTAGTTGATCTATGAGCTATTCGAGCATTAAAAACAAAATGTTTATTTGAAGGTTTAGAGTTTGGCACATACAAATTTACTTGGAACGACAGATAGATCTTGTCGGTGTACTAGAGTAGGGTACCCTAGTACCCGAACTTCGTCTGCAGACAGTTGCAGCACCACGGCCGGGCGGCCGATGGCCGCCAAGATCCTCAGCGGCTCCTTGGAGCCATTCAAGAACAAAGTAGTCAAGACCCGGCAAGAGGAGCTTGCGGAAGGCCACCAGGCGCCAAGAGCGAGGCCCGGCAAGAGGAGCTTGCCGGGAAGGCTTGGCGCTGAACCCCCAAAGCGCGACAAAGGTTCCCGCCAGTGACAAGGCGCTTGCCGGGCGGGCGACCTCTCTTCATCTCCGCTCCAGCTCACCCGCCAACGTGTCACCACGGGGCTCTCCCGAGTACGCGTGTCGGCGGGCTATGCAGCCAGCGGGGAGTAGCGACAGACGGCGCTGACAAGCCACCATCATGGCGGACGGAGGCGCACTTAATGGTCCCTGTTACTGTACACTGTACATAGCGTTGTACCAACCTAGGTTATTACCATTGTAACCTTGTCTACTTGCCATATCTGGTAACCCCTTGAGCCTATAAAAGCAGGGCCGGGGGCAACGTAGAGGAGGTTCGATTCGGCTGGGTTTCTAGCTAGCTCCAGCTTAGTTCATCACACTCAAGTTAGGTCTTGTAGCCAGCATTGCTCCCTAGCAAGAACACCAGATAATCCACAGAGCAGCAGTAGGAGTATTATCTCTCCGGAGAGCTCGAAGCTGGGTAAAAACCCTCTCGTCGCATCACCTCGACCCGCTCTTTGTGCGGTCTTCGCCCCCCTCCGAACCACGAGAGGACCCAGGTCCGTGGGTGCTCGTGGGCACGATCAGCTCTTCCCCGACATCTTTGGCGCGCCGGTAAGGCGAGCTCGTTGCTCTGCGGGCGAATGTCGATGTGTTTGCATGGCAACCATCGATATCCCGGTGTTCCCGGAAAGTAATTGAGCACCACCTAGCTGTATGTCCTCACCTTGCGACCCGTCAAGCAAAAGTTAGGAAACAGGCGTTGGGCGCCAAGAATTCATAGCGAAGAAATCAAGAAATTGGAAGCAGCAGGGCTTGTCGGAGGTCCTCCACCCCAAGTGGTTGGCCAATCCGGTAGTGATGCGCAAGGCTAATGGGAAATGGAGACTTTGTATTGACTTCACGGATGTTAATAAAGCTTGTCCCAAGGACCCATTTCCCTTGCAGCGTATCGTCCAGTTGTTGACTCCACACTGGAGTGCGATCTGCTTTCGTTTCTTGATGCATATTCAGGATATCATCAGATCTTCATGGCAGAAGAGGATGAAGAGAAGACCGCATTCATCACACCATGTGGCACGTACTGATTTATACGGATGCCTTTCGGTTTGAAGAATGCAGGTTCAACCTTTGCAAGGGCAGTCCATGATGCTTTTGGACCACAGATACACAGAAATGTAGAAGCCTACATGGATGACATAGTGGTCAAGAGCAAGGACAGAGCGACTCTGATTCAGGATTTGGATGAGACGTTTGCAAACCTGCGCAAGATCAACCTCAAGCTCAACCCCGAGAAGTGCGTGTTTGGAGTCCCTTCCGACAAGCTTCTCGGGTTCTTTGTATCTCAGCGGGGAATTGAAGCCAATCCCGACAAGATCAAGGCCATCGAGCAGATCGAAGCACCAAAACGCGTCAAGGATGTCAGGAAGCTTGCCGGTTGCGTGGCTGCTCTCAGCAGGTTTATCTCTAAGTCTGCTGAGCGCGCCCTGCCGTTTTTCAAGATTTTGAAAAAGGCAGGTCCAATGAAATGGACCCCCAAAGCGGAAGCTGCGCTGCAGGACTTGAAGAGATACCTGTCCTCCACTCCAATACTTGTCGAACCTAAGCCACAAGAGAAGTTGCTGCTGTATATAGCAGCGACCAATCAAGTGGTTAGTGCTGCGTTAGTGGCGGAGAGGGAGGCGGATGATGAGCCCGCAACCGAGGCAGGTGCGTCCAGCGACAAGCAAGGGGCTTCGCCGTCAACCTCTGGTCCCGACAAGGGCGGATCAGCGCAGGGTTGCGACAAGATACGGAAGAAGATGGTGCAGCGCCCAGTCTACTTTGTCAGTTCCCTTTTGCAGGGGGCTAGATCAAGGTACTCTGGTGTGCAGAAGCTGCTTTTCGGCCTGCTCATGGCCTCGATAAAGCTGCGCCATTACTTCCAAGCACATGAGATAACAGTTGTCACTCGCTTTCGCTGAAGAGGATTTTGCAAAATCCGAAGCAACAGCAGGATTGTTGAGTGGGCCTTTGGAATTGTCAAGCTTTGGTCTTAAGTTGAAAGCACTTCAACTATCTGAGCGGGGCATTGGCAGAATTCATAGCGAGTGGGCGCCAGCATAAGGTGAAGAAATTCGAGACGAGCATCCCGTCAAGGAGGCAAATAAAGAGTAGCTGATGTACTTTGGCGGTGCCTTCTCGCTGCAAAGCGCCCGGTGCTTGGCGTCTGCTTATCGCACCACCGGAGAGCACCTCAAGTACATAGTCCAGATGCACTTTCCCAAGGAACAAGCAACAAACAATAATGCAGTAGTATGAAGGGTTGCTTGCGGTCTCGAGATTGCGGTGGACCTTGGGATTAAGAAGCTCATTGTCGGGAGACTCACAACTGGTCGTCCGCCAAGTAAATAAAGATTACGAGTCCGTTGATGGAAGCATCGTCGATGAAGTGAGGAAGCTGGAAGAGCATTTTGAAGGCTCGCAAATGGAACACGTTCCAAGAGCATGAATGATATAGCTGATGGCCTCTCCAAATGTGCCGCACTTAAGTTGCTGTGGAACCAGGATTTTTGTGCTCAAGCTGACTCACCAACCGTGACACCATCAACGGCAGGGCAAGAAGAGAAAATTGGTTTCGGCGACTACTTTCCGTGAGCTCTCTGAAGCCGCCGCCAGAAGGTCCCTAAAACCAGCGCCAAATATCACCGAGGAGCAGTCTGCTCCGACAAACCATGCAGTTTGTATCGTTGAAGCAACGCTCCCGACAAGCTTAGCTCCGGCAAGCAGCGGGGATCATCGAGCTCCGGCGGACCAGCGGGTCCTTGCC
The DNA here is from genome assembly GCA_021605205.1 of Aegilops longissima. Lineage (NCBI taxonomy): Eukaryota > Viridiplantae > Streptophyta > Magnoliopsida > Poales > Poaceae > Aegilops > Aegilops longissima. The sequence continues at coordinate 581,759,117 of CM038679.1, read as the reverse complement.
GTGAAGCCGATGCTCCCGCGATGATGATGAGCCTTTAGTCCTTGTTGTCGAGCCACAAGCTCCAACATGGGCACATCAGATCGTCCATTTCCTTGAGACGGAGAACTTCCCAAGAGCAAGAAGAAGCGGAAAAAGTAGCCCGGCGGTCAAGTATGTACCAGTTTGTTGACAACATCACATGCGAAGAAGACTCAGCAGTGAAATTGAAGTGTATTTGCGGGAAGATGGACAAGAAGCTGTTGGCGAGAGATACGGAGGCATATGTGGTCACCACATTGGCGCCAAGAGCACTTGCCGCAAAGCTTTCGGCAAGGTTTCTTCGGCGAAGCCCTCCAGATGCAACTGCACAAGTAACCAAGTGTGAAGCGTGCTAGTTCCATTCAAAATGATACACCAGCCAGCTCAAGCTCTCGGGCGATCCCTTTATCCTGGCCCTTCTCGGTGCAGGGGCTCGACATCCTCGGCCCCTTCCCCGAGCTGTCGGGGCTTTGAGTACTTATGCGTCGCAATCGACAAGTTCACAAAGTGGCCGGAAGTGGAACCTGTGAGGAAGGTGACAACACAGTCAGCCGTCAAGTTCTTCAGGTCAATTGTTTGCCGTTTTGGGATTCCTAATCGGATCATCACCGACAACGGCACACAGTTCACGAAGTCGCACCTTCATGCGATGCGCCCAAGATCTTGGCGCCAAGATCTGCTTTGCTTCCGTTGCTCATCCGAAAGCAACGGTCAAGCGAAGAGGGCCAACGCTGAAGTGCTGCGAGGACTCAAGACCGTAACTTTCGACAGGCTAAACAAGTGCGGAAGGAACTGGATCGAGGAGCTGCCGGTGGTTCTTTGGTCGATCGGGGCGACGCCAAATCGAGCCACCGGCGGACACCCTTTGCTCTAGTCTACGGAGCAGAGGCAGTTCTCCCCACGGAACTTCGTATCGGGTCACCTCGAGTGCTCGCTTATGATGAGCTTGAGCAAGAGCAGCTGCGACAAGATGACGCCTGCTCCTCGAGGAAGATCGTCTTCAGGCTGCTGTCGAGCTGCTCGTTACCAGCAAGCTTTTGCGTCGCTACCATAGCCGCAAAGTTAATGCCAGAAGCTTCGAGGAAGGCGACCTTGTTCTTCGGCGCGTTCAATCCGCCAAGAATTCCAACAAGTTGACGCCAAAGTGGGAAGGCCCTTATCGGGTAAAACGAGTCACTAGGCCCGCGATGTCCGCCTTGAGACCGAAGACGGCTTTCGGTGAGCAATTCCTGGAACATAGAGCATCTTCGCAAGTTTTACCCATGAGTAGCGGTTGCGGAACCCGTTCGCAACCAACCTTTTGTACAAGTCTTGCCGCTGTTGCATGTAATCCTTTGTACAAAGCCGGGCGCAGACCCCGTCTATCAGTAAAGCCTATGGTTGCGCACATTTTTGTTAAATACATGCTTTTATAATCAAATATGCATGTGTTTACTAACATCTTGTGCAGCACCCACACCCGGTAAGCGATAGTGAGCTATTTGGCTCCATAACTTTCTTTTTCTCTTCTTTCTTCTCAAACAAGAAGAAGGTTCATCCACCCACAAGTTAGCTGGGGGAGAGGAGGAGATAGTGGTGTGGGCATCGCTCGAGGAACTGTCGCTTTGCCGGAAGACGGACAACAGAAAAGCTAAGTTGCTAAGTTCAAGCGACCAGTTTTAAATTTTGAAGTTATCTTCCTCGAACGATAGTACTTTGTATGGAAAACCTGTGCGCGGAGGAACCAAATCGTGACTGGTCGCACCCTTATTTTGTTTGAGTCCGCTCAACAACTTAAGTGAGCTGCGACTAGTCGCGACAAGGTTGCTTGTCGGTAGCGACCCGCCAAAGAGGCTGCTGAAGTTCCGCTTTTCGGCGCTCGCAAGGGTGCTCTGCACCGACAAGTTTCCCTAAAAGCGTGGGGTAAAAACATACAAGGAAGAAATCGAGTAAAGGAAATAACGTTGCATTCGATTGCCTAAGATAGTGTATATTACATAATGGCTTGTCATAGATCTAATAGATTTTTCGCTAAACATGATCTCAAATGACAAGAAAAAGATAGACTTGGCGGCCTAATCCACGCGGTCGCCTCGAGCCTCTTAACTCCGCTCACCCCTGTCCACAATGGAGCGACAAGGGTCTTGAGCGCTTCAACATCGGCGGATGAAGGCAGGGACTTGAGGGCCTTGGAGAAGTCGGCGCTTTGGGTTGCGGAAGGCCACCTTCATCAACACCTTACGGAGAGCCTCGGCACAGACTTGGCGTGATTCCTCCGCCAGTTGCTTCGAACCTCATCCCGAGCCGCGGATGCCCGCCAACACGCCTTTGAAGAATAGACTGAGCTTGACGCTGGGTTGGAGGTTCTCGTCGGTGGAATATCCAAGATCTGTCATCCCCAACGCTATCAGCTCATTATGGATGTCGGCGGCGGTGTCCACGAGACCTTCTGTCCAATGCATTATGCTGTCCCGAAGATTATTCTGGGCGGTCACAGCATTCGACAGCAACTCCTCGGTGGCCTTGATTTTCTCCAGCAGGCCCGTTTCCCGCTCCCTGGCGCCGTTCAACGTCTCCGACAAGGTGGTCAATTTCAGCTCCAGATCCGCCTTGACGATCTTGGCGGCATCGATTTCCTTGATCCTTTCAGCCAAACGGCCCTGCAGCTCGCCGAGGGTGTAAGCATCCTTCTCACGCTCGCACTTCAGCCCGGTGACCTCCTCGGCACTCTTCTGGAGAGTGGACTCCAGCTGAGCCACCCTCGTCTCCAGATCTCTCTTGGCGGCCTGGGCAGCCGCGGCGGCATCTTTTGCCTCTTGGAGTGGCCCGCCAATCGTTTGCTCGTGCGCGGCGAGATCCTCCTCAAAGCTGTCGAGGTTGATCTTCCGCTGCGCCAGCTCACCTTCTCTAGCAGAGAGCTTCTCACCGGCAAGCCTCTGCTGCTCCTCAACCTCGCCTTTCTCCAAGATAAAGGCCGTGCGCTCCTCAGCAAGCTGCTCCCGAGCCTCTGCTATGTCCCGGAGAGTCTCTTTGTTGGCGCGTCGGAGCTCTTCCGCGCGTTTCTCCAAGTCAGCTCCCGCCCTCTCGACAAGCGCCTCCCTGGACTCCAGTTTGGCTTGTCAGGCGCGGTAGAGCGACAGTAACTTCCTCAGCAGCTGCTCCTCCTCGGGTTCGCCACTGCTGCTGCTCGGGACATCAATCAGCGACAGCCCGGCAGAGGCGAGCAGCTCCGCGTCGAAGGTCTCCCCTTCGGCTGGCGCCCTGGAGCTTGATGCCCATGGGAGCTTGATGAAGACGCCCTCACCGACTTTCAGGTAGGCGCTGGGCTGGGGCTCCTCGGAGTTTGGCGCGGCGTCGGTGGCGGGGGGATCGGCGGTCGGCGCAGCGCCTGGCGCTCCTGCGGCCTCCGGGCCGTCGGTCGATCGCTGGTTCCTCCCACCTCTGCGCCCGGCCCCTCGGCAGCCTCCTCACCGGCGGGCTTCTCAAAGACCAGCTTCCTCCTCTTCCGTGTCGGTGGCGTCGACCTTTGCCGCCGGCCGCGCCTCCTCGCCGGCAGCCTCGGTTTCCATCGGGTCTCCGGCAGATGGATCTGGTGGTCAGGAGGAGGAAGCACAGATCAGACATATATTCGGAAGAACAGAACCCAAAGAAAACTATCAAGACAAAAAGGTTACCTGCAGTGGGGCCTGTGGCCGCGGCCTCCACCACCGGAGGATCGTCGGCGCCAGTCCTTGTCGGGGAAGCTCCCCTTGTCGGAGAAGCCTCCCTTGCCGGAGAGCGCTCCCTTGGCGGAGAATCCTCCCTTGGTGGCGTAGTTGAAGCAAGCAGAATTTCGGGAGTGACCTCCGGGGCCTCCTGATGAGGCTGGACCTCGGGGGTAGCCTCCGGTGCTCCATGATGTGGCTGCTCTGCTCCTGCAAAATCCAACAAACCAGATATAAGTAACGGAAAAGCACCCGAGCGCGCCTAACCACGGGAAGCATACCAGGTACTTACGCTGGGGAGCTGTCTTTGGGGCTGCTCTCATTGAAGGTTTGCGGGTCCGGCAAAGGAGTCCCAGACGTGCCCCTGTTGCTGTGGGAGTCGCTCGAGACAGCGACCACAGCGTCTTGGCTCTTTTCGGCGCCCTCTGAGCTGACGCCCTGAAGAGGAAAGATCAGAGTGGAACCAGTCAGATATAAGATAAAGCAATAAGTTGGAAGACTACAAATAGCAGCGGCAAGATCTTACTCTTCCTCTTCCTCCTCGGAGCTGAGAGCGGATAGATCAAACTCTGCTCCAGCGCGACGGATTGGGGGAGAAGACTCCCTCTGGCGCTTAGCGGGTGCAGGGGCCACGACTCCAGAAGGCCCCAAGCCCGTCGCCGTGGTGGGACGAGACGCTCCCGCGGCAACAGTACTTGCCGCGGTGGAGCGCGTCGGGCGGCGGGGCGGCTGCTGAACCATATGCTCCCCTGCCATTTCTCCGGTCCTCCGGAGACGTCTCCTTAGCGGGACAGCAAGCTCCTCCTGCGACAAGCTACTTGGCGGCGGAGGAGAAGCTCCCCCGGCAGGCTCACTCGGGTCGTTGTCAAGCTCGGGCTGCTCCTCCCCACCGATGAACTCTTCTTGGTCGGCAAGGCTTGCCGCCTCGGCCATCTCCGCCTCCTCGGCGGTGAACCCAAACGCGCCGGCGGCAGCGGCCTCTGCAGCCTCTTCCACCCTTGTGGCTATACGCGCCATCTCCTGAGCAGTGGTGTCGCGGGTGAGCCGCCTCTTCTCGTCGGCACGGACCGACACTTCAGACAAGTCGTCGAAGAACTGCTGCACTATGTCATCGGCGGGTTCCTGCCAAGTCGGAACGATCCCAAGGGAATCGCACAACGGCATTATCGCGCGGATGCGATCAAGCGCCGAGTTGTTGCACAAGGGCACAACTCCCCTCGGCAACATGCACCATCCAGGTTGTCCGCCAGCTTGAACAGCTCCCGCAGCATGCCGCCAAGCTCCGTGTGGTGAAGTTCCACTTTAGGCCTGGACGCAGCCTCATGATATCCGCCCGCGATCTGGAATTCCCAAGCAGGCCTCCTCTCTCCTGCAAGGGTGCAATGCGGCGGCGGCGAAGTCCGCGCCAACCGCCCCACGGTGAGCCCTGCTTGCGGAGGCGCAAAATCCTAGTCGTGATAATCTTCAACTTGTCGCCCTCCGCGCAAGTTGCTCCAATCGCTGCCACGAACTATGGGGGTCTTGGCGCAGGCGGTAAAAGGCTGGGGCCTCCTCCAAGATCCAGCACCACCGGCCTCCACTCCTCCCACTTGCTACGCAACTCTCCGTCAAGATATGCTTCCTTCTTGCCGATCCTAGAGGTCCATGCAATTCCTCCGGCAAGTGGCTCTCCTCTCTCTACGCGGGGTGAGAAGTAATGGCGGAAGAGTGCGACGTTTGGGTGGACCCCGACAAAGTTCTCGCAAAGATGCGCGAAAACAGCCAAGGTGAGAACGGCGTTGGGGGTGAAGTCAAGAAGGCGGAGGCCATAGGTGTTCATGACATCACGTAAAAATTAGAAAAGGTGGCGAGCCCGCACTGTAAGAAAATCACGAAGAAGGGTACCAAAGAGACCTTGGCGGATGTGGCGGCGGAGATGACCCTCGTGCGCGGATGCGCCCAGGTCACCGTCGACCAGAAGAGGTAGTACCCATCCACCAGCTCCTTCCTGTTGAGCAGGGGGTCGAAGAGGGCCCGCTCTTTCCGCAGCGCCGCGAGCCACTACGCCTCGGCAGATTTCACGCCCTTCCCCTTATCGGCCTTCGGGGCCATCAGGAGTTGCGGAGGAGGAAGCCGACGGCGTGGGTGGCACCGGTGGCAGTGGAGGGGGCGGAGCATCGCTCTCTGTGGGCTCGAGAAGGAAGGGGAAAGCGACGGGGGTTTTCTGATGTGACAGCAAGGGCAAGTGGGCGTCCTGCCCCGGTTTCCCCGCTTATAAACGGGGAGGGGACGGGCGTTCCGATTTTTCCCATTAAAGGAAGCCCCACGATCTCCCCCACGACGCCACGTCCTACACGTGCTGTTCGTGGGAGACGTGGTGGGTCCAAGGCGAGTAACAGCGTAATCAAGACCACGCGCGCCCGTGCACTGTTTTGGGCCTGGCCCAACAGAGCTTGGCGCCGTGTGTGGCCCAGGCCCGGGGGCTCCTGTCGGTGTACTAGAGTAGGGGTACCCTAGTACCCCGAACTCGTGCACGGACAGTTGCAGACCTGACGGCGGGCCGGCCTGATGGCCGCCAAGATCTCGGCCGCCCCTTGGAGCCATTCAAGAGCAAAGTAGTCAAGACCCGGCAAGAGGAGCTTGCGGAAGGCCACCCAGGTGCAAAGGAACGAGGCCCGGCAAGAGGAGCTTGCCGGGAAGGCTTGGCAGCGCTGAACCCCCAAAGCGCGACAAGGTTCCCCGCCAAGCAAGGCGCTTGCCGGGCGGGCGACCTCTCTTCATCTCCGCTCCAGCTCACCCGCCAACGTGTCACCACGGGGCTCTCCCGAGTACGCGTGTCGGCGGGCTATGCATCGTGGCGGACGGAGGCGCACTTAACGGTCCCTGTTACACTGTTCGGGCGACCGAGACGGGCATTGATGACTCTTGTCCCTTGCCGTCAGAGTTAGGTATAGGTTACTGTACACTGTACATAGCGGTGTACCAACCTAGGTTATTACCATTGTAACCTTGTCTACTTGCCATATGTGGTAACCCCTTGAGCCTATAAAAGGAGGGCCGGGGGCAACGTAGAGGAGGTTCGATTCGGCTGGGTTTCTAGCTAGCTCCAGCTTAGTTCATCACACTCAAGTTAGGTCTTGTAGCCAGCATTGCTCCCTAGCAAGAACACCAGATAATCCACAGAGTAGCAGTAGGAGTATTATCTCTCCGGAGAGCTCCGAAGCTGGGTGAAAAACCCTCTCGTGCGCATCGCCTCGACCCGCTCTTTGTGCGGTCTTCGCCCCCCCTCCGAACCACAAAGGGACCCAGGTCCCGTAGGTGCTCGTGGGGCACGATCAGCTCTTCCCCCCGACAGATACCGCATATAGGAAGGTATGGTGGACTCATATGGAATAACTTTGGGGTTTAAGGAATTGGATGCACAAGCAGTATTCCCGCTTAGTACAAGTGAAGGCTAGCAAAAGACTGGGAAGCGACCAACTAGAGAGCAACAACAGTCATGAACATGCATTAAAATTAATAAACATTGAATACAAGCATGAGTAGGATATAATCCACCATGAACATAAATATCATGAAGGCTATGTTGATTTTGTCGGTGTTCTGAGAACGGTGGTACCTAGACTTGCCTGCCTGCGGCCCGCGGCGTGGCTCAAGGGGTGGCCCAGTACGACCCATCTTCATCAGCACAAGATCAAGACCCTCGCGAGGGGCCAAGCCTCGCGGGGCGGACGACAGGAAGCTTCCTCGGGCACGACCTCATCAGGTTGGCTCGCGAGGAGGGGGAGAGATCAAGGCGGGGTACCTCACGAGGTGCCCACGACGCAAGCCATGACGACCAAGGGTGCCAGGCGGGCGCCAGCCCGCGCAGTGTCCTCATTTCCTCTTTAGTGCAAAGGAGGCAAGCGAAGGCGAGAGTATCAAGAAAACGGAACCATTTCGGTGCAACAAGACCAAGACCAACACAACGGCAGGAAGGAGGTCATCGTGGAGCCCAAGCCAAGGCCATCGCCGAGCCTTTGGCAAAGAGGACCAACTTTAGTCAGGATAAGTGTACTCGATGTTCCCCTTCAAAATGGCCAATTGTTGGCACCCTTCCTGCTCAATATTTGGGAAGAGGCCCAGGGCCTTTGCCTATAAATAGGACTAGCCACCCACAGGGTAGAAGGACCCGGAATCGAGAACAGAGCTAGAGATCAAGCAATCCAGAGAGAGCGACTGAACTCCCCTAGCAGTTCGTCGCACCTGCCAAGAACAGACCCTCACGAGGCTGTTCTTCCTTGTACTGTTCATCATCAGCCCCTGAGGCAATCCACCAAATCACACGCTGGAGTAGGGTATTACACCGCAATGGTGGCCCGAACCAGTATAAACCTTGTGTCCCATGTGTTGCTCTTTGTGTAGTTTAGATCCTTGCGAGGCGACGAGGTGTAGGTAGGTAGGAGGTGAGATCTCCGCGTGCACCCCTGTAGTTCGAACCTAGAGGGTCCGCCGAACCCGAATCCAACATTTGGCGCCAGTAGGTGCGCGCGGAACCGCTTTTCTCCGCCAAGCTACCAACAGATCGTCATCATCATGTTCGGCGACCCAACAGTAACCCCGATCCTCGGCGGCTGGCCCACCCGCGCAGAGCCGCTTGCCCCGGACGACCTCAACCCCGTGCCCCAGGCAGCCCGTCGTGCAATGTCAGCTCTCATGCCACGACAGGTGCGGTCGGCGGCAAGGGCCTCGAACCACGCCATGCCACGGTGTCGTGACACCCGACGGGACCAGCGACTAAGGGTCACACCACGGTGGCCCGAGAGCTACTGCAATGCAGGGCCGGAGGGCGGCCACGAGGTGTCGCTGAACGGGTGGCGAGCTCCTGGCTTTGCCGCATCGGGGCTCACCCTTCGCACCCAACTGCCACCTCAGATCCAGGGCGGGCCGCACGGAGGCCCACAAGGCTACCAAGACAGCTCCAAGCGGTCTCCAAGGCCACCTAACGCCAACCAGGCCACAAGACTGGGCTAACAGCAGCTGCCTCCGCCCCGGCCAAATAAGGAGGACTCACCACAGCCCACGGCCCCAGTGGGCCGCCGCGCTACCACCCTGTCACGCCCCCGATGCGGCTATATCTCCCACGTGTCGAGGCACGACTTAGAGGCATAACCGCATTGAAAGCAATGTCGCAAGTGAGGTAATCTTCACACAACCCATGTAATAATTAAGGGAAAGAAGTAGAGGGAAGGAGGGGATGGCAATGCAAGATGAGAATGAAACATGCAACCACATGACATGCAAGGGAAAACCACAACCACATGATAAGAAGGGAAAGCAATAAGACAAGAGGCACAAATGCAATATGGCAAAAGGAGCAAAACAAGAAAAGAGAAAAACCCAACATAACCAAACAAAAGAGGCCAAGCATGACAAGAACCCACAAGAATTGGATGAGGTCAAATTGATATATTGCCCAAAAAGGGGAAGTTTACATCCAGGGTGTTACAACACTCCACCACTACAAGAGGATCTCGTCCCGAGATCTAGGACTGAAAGAACTCCGGATACTCAGAACGGAGGTGATCCTCGCGCCCCTGTAGCTTCTCGGTCGGAATGGTGTGACCACTTCACTTTCAGGAATTTGATTGACTTGTTGCAGTCTTGCGCCGGTTTCTTCAAGAATAGCAACGGGTGCTCATGATAAGAGAGATCTTCTTGAAGGTCAATCTCTTCGTTGATAGCGCTCAGAGTCTTGAAGCACTTATGGTTGTGACACGTGAAACACATCGCACGCTTGCAAAGTTGGATGGAAGCTCGTTGATAGGCTAGATCGCTTCTTTTCCCAATGATCTTGAAAGGACCCACGATCTAGGGGCAAGCTTCCTTTGATACCGGGTTGACGAGTACCTTTCATTGAGAGACGCGAGGTAGACATGGTCTCCGATTTCAAAAGTCACATCACGGTGCTTATCATCATAATAGTTTTCCGGCGCGATTATGCTGGCTTTGAGATTCTCACGAATGACTTGGCACATTTCTTCCGCTTCGTGATCAAGTCATTGCCAAGAAGTTGGCGCTCACCGCCTCTGCACTAATTGAGAGGAGTACGCACTTTCGCCATAGAGAATTTCGAATGGGGCCTTGCCCAACTTGCTTGGAAGCTGTTGTTGTAAGAGAACTCGCATAAGGAAGACAATCTTCCCACTTCATACCGAAGGAAATGACACAAGCCCTGAGCATATCTTCAAGGATTTGATTAACTCGCTCAACTTGGCCACTTGTTTGAGGATGGAAAGCTGTGCTGAACCGAATGTTGGTGCCCATGGCCTTCCAAAAGAATCCCGTAACTTGGAGGTAAAGATGCTGCCACGGTCCAAGAGATCACTTGGGGAATGCCGCAAAGAGACAATCTCGAGGTGTACAGCTCGCCAACCGAGCTGCAGTGATGGATTCTTTGATAGGAAGAAAATGAGCCACTTTAGTAAGCTTGTCAATGACAACGAAGATAGCATCATTTCCACGCTTGGACTTTGGAAAGCCACCACGAAGTCCATTTCAATATGATCAAACTTCCATTCAGGAATAGCAAGAGGTTGAAGGAGACCAGCTGGTCTTTGGTGTTCTGCTTTCACTCTTCTCGCAGACATCACATTCATTCACGAATTGAGCAATTTCTCGCTTCATTCGAGTCCACCAATATGACTGCTTGAGGTCATGGTACATCTTCGTACTTCCGTGATGAATGGATAGAAGCGAATTGTGAGCCTCGCTCATAATGACTTTTCTCGATCACCCTTAGGAACCATAATCCGTCCTCAAAGAACAGAGTGTCTTTGTCATCAACGCGAAGCACTTGTACTTGAAATGCCCTTGTCGATACCACGCTTCACTTTCTTCACCATGGTATCCAGAAGTTGAGCCTCACGAATCTGATCTTCCAAAGTAGGAGAGACTATGAGGTTGGCAAGAAAGCCTTGAGGAACAACTTGAAGATTCAGCTATGAAAAGATTCACAGAGATCCGCTGAAAGGGCTTGAGGATTAGATCTGCGAAAGAAGCTTTCCTGCTCAAAGCATCTGCAATGACATTGGCTTTGCCCGAGTATACTCAATACTTGGGTTGTACTCTTGAATCATTTCACCCATCGAGTCTGCTCGAGGTTGAGGTTGGGCTGAGTGAAGATGTACTTGAGACTCTTGTGATCGTGAAAATGTCCACTTTCCTTCCCAACAAGAGATGTCTCCACGTAATCAATGCATGAACAACTGCCGCCAACTCAAGATCGTGAGTGGGGTAGTTCTTCTCGCTGGGCTTCAATCGCGAGAGGTATAAGCCACAACTCTCTTCTCTTGCATTAACACAGCACCGAGACCTTGAAGAGAAGCATCACAGAAGACTTCATAAGGCTTGGATTCATCAGAGGAGTCGTAACAGAGCTGTGATGAGTTTCTCTTTGAGGGTATTGAAAGCAACGCCACACTCGGAGACCGACATACTTCACCTGCTTCGAGAAGGTTGGAAAGAGGCTTTGCAATCTTGGAGAAGTTCTCAACGAATCTTCGCAATAGCTTGCAAGACCAAGAAAGCTATGGAGCTGCTTGACATTCCGAGGAGGTTCCCAATTCACAATTGCGGACACCTTCTGGATCAACAGCGATGCCCTTTGGCGGAGATGATATGACCAAGATAAAGCACTTCATCAAGCCAGAATTCACATTTGGAGAACTTAGCATAGAATTGGTACTCTCGAGCTTGTCTAGCACCAATCGCAAATGTTTGGCATGATCCTTCTTATTCTTGGAGAAGACCAAAATATCATCAAGATAGACCAAGACGAATTCATTGGTGTAGGGGTTGAATATGAAGTTCATCATCCGAGAGAATGTTGGAGGAGCATTGACGAGGCCGAAAGACATGACAGTATATTCATAAGAACCAAAGCTTGTTCTGAATGCTGTCTTGGGAATATCTTGTTCACGAATGCGAATCTGATGATACCCCATACGAAGGTCAAGCTTAGAGAACACCGTGGCACCTTTGAGTTGCTCGAAAAGCTCATTGATGTTGGGAAGTGGATACTTGTTCTTGATTGTCTTCTTATTCAATGGACGGTAATCGACACAAAGTCGGTCCGAGCCATCCTTCTTCCGGACAAAAAGAACACCACAACCCCAAGGAGATGAACTCGGTCTGATCAAACCCAGACGCTCTTGTTCATCGAGCTGCTTCTTCAATTCCTCAGCTCATCAGGTCCAAGCTTGTATGGACGCTTGCAACGGGTTCATGCTGTGCTCAAGATCGATAACGAACTCAATCGGGCCGATGAGGAGGCATACCGGAAGCTCTTCCGAAAGACATCTTGGTACTCACAAACGATCGAATCGAGAGATGGCATTCAATTCGCCCTTCTCATTGAGAGAAAACAACCAATGGTTTCATAACGAGAGGCATAAATGATCACATCATTAGAAGAATGAGTCAATTGAATTTCCACGGCAGCACAATCAAGCCGAGCTTTGTGCCGAGAAAGCCACCCATTCCGAGAATAAGATCAATATCCGAGTCACCAAGAACAATTGGTTTAGAAAGAAATCTATAATCGCCCATCTTGATAGAAACATTAGGAGCAACCAAACTAGAATTCATAAGCCTTCCGGGAGAAACAACTTGCATAACTTTGGAGAGAATCTCTGTGTCAACATTGTGCTTTGATGCAAAAGGATATGACATGAAAGAATGCGATGCACCAGTATCAAATAAGACTTTTGCAGGAATATCATTAACTGAGAGATTACCCATTATCACATCAGAAGACTCCTCTGCTTGAGCTGCATTCATCATATTGACCTTGGCATACTTTGGATTATGCTTGACCACTGCATTGCTGGAAGATTTCACAGGAGGAGGAGGCGGAAGGCGCCTCTGGTTGAAGCACTTGTTCGCATAGTGACCCTTCTGCTGGCACTTGTTGCAAGTGACCTCAGAGAGCGGACGGTGGTAAGGAGCACTTGACCTTGGAGCTTGAGAATTAGACTTGTTCTCGATAGCTTGGGTTGGGTGGGTGGGAAGATCCACGGCCACCTGAGTTCTTCTCACGGTAAGGCCGACGGAACGGAGGAGGGGCAGGTAAAACTTCGCTGTTTGGCTGCCACTTGAGAGGACGAGGAGGACTGAATCGCATCCCCGATTCTCTTCTTAGAAGCCTCGATTTGAGCTGTGCCGCTTCTTGCTTGAGTGCCATGTTGTAGAAATCATCATACTTATCTCGCTCAAACAAAGACAAGAGGTAATTGCAGATCCTCTCTCGTGCCACCTCCGAACGATAGATCATACTCCTTTCATCGTGCACGCCTTGCTTAGCAAAATGAGCGAGCTTCGAACTGGATATTGTATTGATAGATGACATGGTGCCTTGCTTGAGATTGCGGAACTCCTCACGCTTGCTCTCAACAACACTTTTCGAATGTGATGAGCTCGGAAATCACGGCGAACTCATCCTGTAATGACACGACCTCCTCTCGAATCTTTGTATTGTCGGAACCACTCAAAGCAGCTTGATCCTTGAGTTGAAACGATGCAAACTTGACAAAGTCCTCGTGTCCGACATTGCTACACCAAAGTGCTTGCAGATGTCCACTAACCAATCATCAGCGTCTCAGGCCTCGACACAAAGAATCGAAAGACTTCGCTGATTAGCGAGAAACCGACCGAGAGTAGCAAAGTGTGGCTGATTGTTGCCTTGACCTTGATTGCCTTGATTGCCTTGCCCTCGAGTACGCTTCTTGCAAGAGCTGCAAAATCATCTCGAGCATTGGCATTGGTGGCTGCCATAATAGCTTGCCGTGCCTCCGGAGGCGGAGGTGGAGGTGGAGGTGGAGGATTCGATCGATCCCCATCATTGCGATCCGGATTCGTACGCTGGCGGAGCCATCCTGAAGAGGGTGACATCCGTTAGTCCTTTGATAGACAAATGATAAGTAGAATCAACGGATAGAAATTGCAACATATAGTCTTCACAATAAACATTCAACAAGAATGAACGAATGAATTCCAAAGTTAATCATCACACGCCCATTAAGGTGAGAAGCCACTTAGATAAAGATATGGAAACAACATCTCGATCGAGAAACAAATCGAATATCACAACTGCAAACAAAAGGTTGGCTTCTAGAATGAGCCGGAACAAACACATGATAGAGATTTCACCCAAAGTGTTCGTGGTGGGGCCCACACGGACACGACGTATAGCGGACGTCACGAATGACTAACAAGAAGTCCCCGAATCAGCATAGCCAAGGATTCTTTAAGACGTCTCGCGACCACTGTAAATCGACCGTGAATGGGCGGACCACTAGACGTTGAACCCCAATCTCAAATCATACATTTGTCGGAAAGAATATCCTGTAAGCTACTAGAATTCCCACCTATAAACTCCCGAAACTTTCTGGTTATGCAATCTGGTGTTGGGGATACAGGGGACACAAAATATATCACCCAAACTAACAATACCTAGATCCAAATGTATCCATCCGTCAACACATAACCAAGAAATCCTCGGAAATCGTGTACCTCGACCTTCAAAAACATCCGTTATGCAAGTCATGGCAATACTCCCTTTTCGCCACAAGATCGGGCTATCAGGGTTATCTCACCAACAACTGCACAAAAGAGATTTCGATGTCGGCAAAACTCGTATTCCGTAACTGCAACGATAAAATTGTGACGACAACACCTCGGAGCTCAACTCCCCGACACCGCCACAACCCCTAAATGTCGAGGCACCAAGAACAATGTTCTCGCCACAAAACCATCGAACGATTCCAAGATACCCACGTGATCCTAAAAAATTTTTAGTGAAATTTGAGGAGAGAAGAGTCAAAACTCTACGTCGGATACCTCACAGAGCGATGAAGGACTGGAAGTAAAAAGAATCCTACTCTCCGTTATATATAATCCTATGACTCAAAACATTTTCCATTCTAGACTCAACAACGCCAAAGAATCAATCAAGTAGGGGGCTCCTAAGTCGGGGAAGGCTCTGATTACCAACTTGTCACGCCCCCGATGCGGCTATATCTCCCACGTGTCGAGGCACGACTTAGAGGCATAACCGCATTGAAAGCAATGTCGCAAGTGAGGTAATCTTCACACAACCCATGTAATAATTAAGGGAAAGAAGTAGAGGGAAGGAGGGGATGGCAATGCAAGATGAGAATGAAACATGCAACCACATGACATGCAAGGGAAAACCACAACCACATGATAAGAAGGGAAAGCAATAAGACAAGAGGCACAAATGCAATATGGCAAAAGGAGCAAAACAAGAAAAGAGAAAAACCCAACATAACCAAACAAAAGAGGCCAAGCATGACAAGAACCCACAAGAATTGGATGAGGTCAAATTGATATATTGCCCAAAAAGGGGAAGTTTACATCCAGGGTGTTACACACCCCCAGGTGGGCGCTTCGAGCAGGGCTGCGTGGCACACGGGGCACTACAGCGAAACATTCGGGGTGGCGGCCCCGGAAGAGTATGTGCCCCACATGATGGAACAAGGGCACACGCAGGAGGAGGACCATGGCTCGCTCCTCGGCCCAAGCTGGGGGGAAGAAACACCTGGACCTGAGCTCTTTCAGGAGCCCTGGAAGGCCCCGTCGACCGCGCTGGAGGCAGCGATTATCGGGTACCGCTAATTCCTCTGGAGCAGGCATATGCTAACCGTGGATCGCAGGAGGTACAGGTCGTCGCGGCAGATGGCTGCCCCAATCCAGCGGCTTCCTACCCCTCAGGAGGAGGGCGCCGGGGGCTGCAGGAGAGGGGCCGAGATCCGGCATCACCACCGCGGCGTTCGGAGCAAGGCATCCTCAGGAGGTAGGCCCTCTATCGGGGAGGTGCCTGAGGGCCTACCCCCGGCAGAGGACCCGTGGTCGTCGGGGGAACCGCTGGCGACCGCTCTACCCCATCGGCGGCATCCGCGGTCTCTGGCCGTCGTCGATGGCACTAGAGTGTGGCGCAAGGCGGGGCCCTCGTCTGGCGATATGAAGCAAGGCCGGTACCTGTGAAGAAGGCCCAGTGCATGTGAAGCTCGCCGCCCCGTGACACTCTCACGTAATAATGAGTGGTGCTGTACACGCCCCGGAGTCTCAGGAGCGCCAGCCTCAGGCCCTGGGGCTCCCTCCCACGCCTAGTGGCAGCACTTAGCTCCGCGCTGGTGAGAAGACGTCCAAGACTAGACTAGGTGCCGGACACGGCTTTTTTCTGCTTTTCTTGCTCTTCCCCTTGGCTGCCGTTTTTTCCCCCATTTGGATTTAAGTTGGATATGAGCGTGAGATTTGTGTGTGTTCGGGGAAGGGGTGTTTATTCTCGTTCGAGCAATATCTCGTGTTCTGGTTACCACTTTGCCTCAGCTGCCTCCCCTCGTGAGCCCCTCGCGAGCCGGGCCAGGCCTAGCATGCATGCAGCCCGGACTGCCATCACCACGCCCTCTCAGGAGGTTCTCATTACAAGTTCAATGGGCTCGTTCAGGAGGCACTCGGGACACCACAGCCCTCCGCAGGCTATCTTGGGGCCCATGCGGGTCAAAGGTAAACAAGCCAGCCAGCTCGTCGCAGGGCCAGCTACTTGGCGCAGGCGTACGGGTGATATCGCATCTACTAATACGCTAACTGCAAGTTTTTACACGAGGGGCTCCCCCTCCCAAAATGCTCTTATAATCTTCGTGGCAAAGCCCAACTCTATCTCGCAAGCAGGTAATAAAGCAGGAACAACACGCGGTCACCGATAAATCCCCAATGCATCCTCAAGGGCACCTCCTGAATCGCCGCCAGCGTCGCCGGCCTCGCCATCGCCTCCGTGATCGTCGCCAGCCGCATCGGGCCGCTCACCACGCCGCCTTCATCAGCCACGCCACGCGCCGCCGTTGTCCGTAGTGAAGGCCCTGACGAGGGCATCCACGTTGTCCTCCACCCAGTGCGCCAGGTCGCCCCGGATGGCCTGGGTACCGGGGCGATGGCGGCATCAAAGTCAAAGTTGGGATCCATGTTCCGAAGATGGCTGAAGACGCAAGAAAAAGCACGCCCGAGCAGGGCACGGCTCCTCTCCTCCACCAACCTGTTGGCTCTGCCCGACCGCGCCTCTAGCTGCGTCACCACATCAGTGAAGAACTGGAGGTTACCAGCATAGTTAACCGCGTGAGGCTCCCCAACGGCCGCCTCACAGATGTTTCCCAAAGCTGTGTTAGCTCTTTCCCGGAGCGTGCGGAGCATAGGGCCATGCTTGTGCTCCAGGATCTGCCGCTGGCGTATCTCGTCCTCGTCCGCCAAGAACGCGTCCACCCAAGGCCCACCACGGAGAAGAAGCACCTCGGCGCGGGAGGAAGTCAGCTCCTCCTGTGCCACGCCAAGGGCAGCCCGAGAAGCATCAGCCCGCCGCGTCACCTCATCCAGCTTGGCCCTCAGGGCGGCGGTCCTGCCTTCTGCTTCGGCCCTGATCAACTCCAGCCTCTCCTCGAACTCGCGCCGAGGTTCGAGCGGGCCGCCGCCACCCGGCGATCAACCTCTTCCAAGACTCGGGCCTCCCACGCAGCAACATCGTCCTCCGCCTGCGCCACCAAGCGCTCTCTCATCTCCAGCTACTCGAGGTCACGGGCGCGCTCGGCAGCTTCCAGCCTCAATGCCTCCTCACATCTCTGGAGCTCCGCCTGGTCGACCGAAGCCCCTTTCATCGATGCGAGGGCCGTCTCACGCAGCTCCACCAGCTGCTCCAGGGAATTGCTCCAATCCTGAAGCTCCCGCGCCCGCTCCTACGTCGCCTCATGCCGCCGGTCAACCTCCCGGGCCTCCTCGACGGCCCCGGAACGGGCCTCCTGAGAAGCCACCAGCAACACCTCAGCCTTCTCATTGTCGAGGTCACGCTGGTGGAGCGCAAGGGCAACAGCCACCTTCAGCTTGCGCCTCTCTTCAGCTAGGCGCATGCCCTCAGCTTCAAGGCGCGCATCTTCGTCAGCGAGCTCTATACCAAGCTGGCTCACTGCGTCAGCCGCCCTCCGAAGAAACCCTTGGCGAAAGGCACGGCGCTCCCGGGCGCACTCGAGCACGTCTTCCGCTGCCCTCCGGCCCCAAAAAGCGTGGGGCCATGAATCAGCACTCCCCCTCTGGGCAAGGGGCTGGGGGCTTGCGCCCTCGCGATGGCCGGGCACGCCACGCGCAGAAGCCCGGCCCGGAGCTGGCTCATCCTCAAATGAAGAGCGCAGGGCAGACCTCAGCCAATCGCTGTCCACGACCAATCGAAGAGCCCAAGGCAGGCTGGCTATACCCTGGGAAGGCTCGCGAAGGAAGGTCGCGAGGTGCGCAGAATCATGATGCATCGCGGGATGGCTCACCTCTCCAACCGGCCTCACCACGAGGGCAGTGCTTGAGCTTGGAGCGCTTGGGGACGGTGGAGAGGGCGGGGCCTGGGGGATGGCTCCTCAGCCATCTCCGCGAGCTCGGTAGGAAGGGTCCTGCAGAGCGAGGATCAGCCGAAGCAACGGGAAAATAAGGGACTAAGAAAGGGGAAGGCTTACTCATCAATGCCGAAATACTTCCTGTGCTTCAGTAGGCGGCAAGGGTAATCATCACCCAAGGCCTCCTTTATCTTTCGGAGAGCCTCGAAGTCCATGTGGAAGCGGCCCAGGAACTCGGCACAGGGGTCAGCCTGCGACGAGGAAGAAGCACCAAAGTGGCCAGCGTCAGGGGCATCGTCCCGGCGCACGCCGCCAGTCGCCTCACCAAGAAGGGTAGCCGGGGCCTCAGGGGCCTCTGCCACGGGAGCCGCGGGCCGCGGCTCAACGCCTTGAGCCGCCGCAGGGCGGGCCGCAGGAGCTACCACCTTAGGAGTGCCGCCTGGCATCGTCCTCCCAGCGGAGGCCCCCTCAGCCCCCGGTGGCCCTTGCCTCCCTGCTCCACCACTCAAGGAAGGACCACCGTGGGCAACCGGAAGGGCAGCCACCACAACTGGGTTCTCACGAGGCCCCATGACGCCTGCGGGGCGCAACCCCCATTCATCGAAGCTGGGCATCTGCTTCACGAAATCACCCCTATTCGAGCAAAGGTACAGCAGGGCACCCCCTTGCCGGATGCTGCCAGGGGAAGGGTCCCCAGTCAGGACCATGAGAACCTTCCTCAGCACTTCAGGCGTTAGGTCCTCCTCCTGGAGCCTCATGCGGTCTTCACGCCCACCAAAGGCCCACATCCGGCGGGAATGGCGCTGGAGAGGGGCAATGCAGCATAGGAGGAACTCCTTCACCACCTTGGGCGCCGTCACGCCAAGCGACCTGGCACGCCAAGCGATGTTAGATTTAAGACGAGCCGGGGCTCGTGGAGCGCCTCCCGCCCCAGCCCGAATTGGGGATAGTGGGTAATGTTGGCTCTGAAAGAAGGGGGCTGGGCACCCCGACATCCACATAGAGCCACCGCAAGCGGAACCCAGGCGCGGGCGGAGGAAGGCTGAAATCAATCCCTGAAGCCGCTGTTCCTGGTGCGGTAATGAAGCTCACGCACCCCGAGCATTGGGTGGGTCATTTGAGGCGCAAGGAGAAGAAGTGGCGATCAAGGCAATCAAGGAGGAATGCCCATCATCGCCGCAGACAAAAAAGCAAAACGGCAAGAAGAGTAATGGATTCGGGACCCAAATGCATCATGTGGATCTGGTAATGGGAAAGCACAGCGTTGAAGAAATTGGAAAAGGGGAACCAGTCCATACGTATGCCGGGCGGCACCGACCTCGGTGACTATTCTGTCAATGGAGAAGTGAGACGTGGGCCAGGCCGTCATCCTCCCACACTCATTGAAGATGGTGGCAAGGGCAGAGCTGACCTTGTCCAAGCCTTCTCGGTTGAGTATGATCGACCAATCGATAGCAGGAGCCGTCGGCGGCGGCGAGCGGGGCGGAGGCACAGGTTTTTTCCCTTCCCTTCGCTGCCGGAGCCATGGCGATGTAAAGGGGAGGATTTGAGATCGGATTGGAAGCGGAGATCGGAGCTCGAGAGGAAGAAGAGCAGGAGACGCCGAGCGGGCGAGAAGAGGGATGACCGTGTGCAACCACGGGTCCGCTTAGCTGGGCGCAAAATAAGGAGGCGTGGGGAACAGGCCGCCCACGCCCAATCAACCGCCACGCTGGCGCCCAAGGCCGCAGGCTGTTAGGGCCCGCGGCGCTTTGCACTTGCCCCTTTGCTTCTCCGCTAAGACAAGTCCAGGCGCGCTTTGGGCCCGGGGCTACTGCCGGCATTCTAGGAACGGGGTACCAGACTTGCTCGCCTGCGGCCCGCGGCGTGGATCAAGGGGTGGTCCAAGACGCCCATCTTCATCAAGACAAGCTCAAGACCTCGCGAGGGGCCAGATTGCTGGGCGGACGACAGAAGCTTCTCGGCACGGCCTCGTCAGTCTGGCTCGCGAGGAGGCAGAGAGATCAAGGCGGGTACCTCATGAGGTGCCCCGACGCAAGCCATGACGACCAAGGGCGCCAAGGGCGCCAGCCACGCAGAAGGTCCTCATTTCCTCTTGGTGCAAAGGAGGCAAGCGCAGCGAGAGTATCAAGCAAAGGCAACCATTTCGGTGCAACAAGACCAAGACCAACACAACGGCAGGAAGGAGGTCATCGTGGAGCCCAAGCCAAGGCCATCGTTGGAGCCTTTGGCAAAGCGAGGACCAACTTTAGTCAGATAAGTGTACTAGATGTTCCCTTCAAATGGCCAATTGTTGGCGCCCTTCCTGTTCAATATTTGGGAAGAGGCCCAGGGCCTTTGCCTATAAATAGGACTAGCCACCCACAGGGTAGGAGGACCCGGAATCGAGAACAGAGCTAGAGATCAAGCAATCTAGAGAGAGAGAGAGAGCGACCGAACTCCCCCTAGCAGTTCGTCGCACCGGCCAAAAACAGACCCTCGCGAGGCTGTTCTTCCTTGTACTGTTCATCATCAGCCCCTGAGGCAATCCACCACACCACACACTGGAGTAGGGTATTACACCGCAATGGTAGCCCGAACCAGTATAAACCTTGTGTCCCTTGTGTTGCTCTTTGTGTAGTTCAGATCTTTGCGAGGCGACGAGGTGTAGGTAGGTAGGAGGTGAGATCTCCGCGTGCACCCCAGAGTTTGAACCTAAAGGGTCTGCCGGAACCCGAAATCCGACAGATTTGTTTCAACTACATGCGTGAACATGTGCCAAGTCAAGGCACTTAAATCATTCAAAGGAGGATACCACCCCATCATACCACATCACAACTATTTTAATAGCATGTTGGCACGCAAGGTAAACCATTATAACTCATAGCTAATCAAGCATGGCACAAGCAACTATGATCTCTAATTGTCATTGCAAACATTTTTATTCATAATCAGCTGAATCAAGAACGATGAACTCATCATATTTACAAAAACAAAAGAGGTCGAGTTCATACCAGCTTTTCCCATCTCAGTCAGTCCATCATATATGTCATCATAATTTCCTTTCACTTGCACGACCGAACGAGGTGAATAATAATAAGAGTGCACGGCATTGACTAAGCTGGAATCATGAGCATTCAATAAACAGGAGAAGACAAGGCAATATGTGCTCTTGGTTAATTCAACAATAATGCATATAAGAGCCACTTCAACAATTTAATTATGGCCTTCTCCTACTGACCTCCAAAGAAAAGAAAAGAAATAAAAACTATTTACACGGGAAAGCTCCCAACAAGCAAAAGAAGAACGGGAAATATTTTTGGGTTTTCTTTTTAATTACTACTACTACAACAAGAAAAATAAACTACTACCAATTTTTCTTTGTTTTTCTTAAGGTTTAATAAACACACAAGAAGAAATCAGGAAAAACAAAATAAACTAGCATGGATATTACAGTGAAATAGTATGAGCACCGACATCTAGCAATGAGTGTGTGTGAACATGAATGTAATGTCGGTGAGACATACGTACTCCCCCAAGCTTAGGCTTTTGGCCTAAGTTGGTTTATTGCCAGGGATAGCCTGGCGGATACCCGTAGGTGTAGCTGGGGTCGTACAGCGATGAAGAATAGTTGGGATCATAATGTGATGAAGAGGACTCTGACTGCCACTGGCTGGCAACCGCCTCAGGATCCCAAGAATAAACAGACTATCGTGGAGGCTCATCTTGTGGTTTCGGTTCCGGGGCTGGTGCAGGATTCCGATAGGCTTGAACAGCCGCCCACGGAACAATGTAAGGACATGTAGACAAGTTAAACAAAGAGGGAGCAGGCAAAGTAATAGTCTCAGGGTGATGTTTATCAAAGTACAATTTATATTTGAGCTCCCCTTCGCGACTCTTAACAAGAAAATCATGCGCTAGCATACTCTTATAATCTAAATAAGCGCGGCGTTTCAGCTAGGCGTTTCTTCTTTCTCCTCATGCCTAATAGGTATTTCAAAATATTCAGCTAGGCGTGAAGCATAAATGCCTCCAAAGATGGGGCCCTTAGTACGGTTCAGACTTAACCGTCTAGCAACAATTCCACCCATACTAACAAAGTTATTATGTATAAACCATGGAACAAAATAATAATATCAGAACACTAAGGTTTCCACAGCCTCCATGCACCAATCAAGCAACGACTAGCAAATAAGGCAAAGTAGCATAAAACAGGAAAATGTATGCTAGTAATTCTTGCATCAGAAACCTTCCTGGTTTCTCCCACAGTGATAGTGTTAATAAAAGCTTCCACTTTATTACGGTGTGGTTCATCTAAGGTACCCTCAATGGGTATTTTGCAAACCTCGCAAAATTCAGCTAATGGCATCTCCTCAAGAATGTCATATAAATGAAATTCTACTGTTGGAGGTGATTTCTTAGGGAAAAAGTAGAAGTTCTGCACAAAAGTATTTGTGAGTAAGAGATACTGATGACGTTGGTCGCGGAGGAAGTCGGTGAGGCCGGCGTTCTCAATTAATAGATAGAAATCCTCATAAATCCCGGCTCTCCTCAAGAAGTCATCGGAGGGCCATTCACACGGCCGGACCTCCGCGGTGCGAGGCAAATGAAATTTGGGATTCTGCTCTTCTTACTTTTGTTTTTCCTTTGAGCTTCGGCTCGACGAGCCCCTCAAAAGTCTCTCATTATTTCTGAAATAATCTGAAATTTTTAGTAACTTCAAACAAAAGTGAACCAACTTCAATAAAACTGATAGCAACTACTCATACAAGTGTCTAGAGCATATATCAAGCATTAGAACTACTTGGAACCATATAAATTTGACATGCAAGCTCAAGAACATGGTCACCTATGCAGCACAAATTTGCAATGAATAATGCACTAGAACAAAAACTAATTGGACCAATGGAGGAGTCACATACCAATGAATAATCTCCCCAAGCAGTTTTGCGAGAGGTGCTTTGAGCAAGGAGATCGAAAATCACAGCAAAAGTGACTGGAACACGAGCTTGAGTTGGTTTTTCGGGTTTGTGTGAGGCAGAGGAAGAAGATGGGTGCAGGATAAGTGGAGGAGGGCCACCGTGGCCCACGAGGCGGGGCGCGCCAGGGGTAGGGCGCGCCCCACCTCGTGGGCAGTGTGGCAGCTCCCTCATGTAATTTTTGCACTAAAATCCTCAAATATTCCCAAAAATCATATTAAATTGGCATGGCATTCTGGGACTTTTATTTTCGGATATTTTTATATTGCATGGATAAATCAGAAATGCATGTAAAAAATACTATTTTACTTTATTTCAACTAAACAATAGAGAATATAAAGAGGGTACGGAAGGTTGTGCTTCTAGTTTCATCCATCTCATGCTCATCAAAAGGAATCAACTAACAAGGTTGATCAAGTCTTGGTAACAAACTCATTCCGATTAACATGGGACCGGAGAAATTTCGAATAACACTATGTTACCTCAACGGGGATATGGACATCCCCAAATAAGAATATCATATTTCTTCTTGACAGTAGGGAGAGGAAATTCAAAACCTCCAAATATAATCGATGGAATTTTTCCAATAGAGTTGATACTATGAACTTGAGGTTGTTTCCTCAGAAAGTGTACCGTATGCTCATTACCATTAACATGAAAAGTGACATTGTCTTTGTTGCAATCAATAACAGCCCCTGCAGTATTAAGGAAAGGTCTTCCAAGAATAATAGACATACTATGGTCCTCGGGAATATCAAGAATAACAAAGTCCGTTAAAATAGTAACGTTTGCAACCACAGCAGGCACATCCTCACAAATACCGACGGGTATAGCAGTTGATTTATCAGCCATTTGCAAAGATATTTCAGTAGGTGTCAACTTATTCAAGTCAAGTCTACGATATAAAGAGAGAGGCATAACAATAACACCGGCTCCAAGATCACATAAAGCAGTTTTAACATAATTTCTTTTAATGGAGCATGGTATAGTAGGTACTCCTGGATCTCCAAGTTTCTTTGGTATTCCACCCTTAAAAGTATAATTAGCAAGCATGGTGGAAATTTCAGCTTCCGGTATCTTTCTCTTATTTGTAACAATACCTTTCTTATATTTAGCATAAGGGTTCATTTTGAGCATATCAGTCAATCGCATCGCAAAAAGATGGGTCTAATCATTTCAGCAAAGCGCTCAAAATCCTCATCATCCTTTTTCTTGGATGATTTCGGAGGAAAAGGCATGGGTTTCTGAACCCATGGTTCCCTTTCTTTACCATGTTTCCTAGCAACAAAGTCTCTTTTATCATAACGTTGATTCTTTGATTGTGGGTTATCAAGATCAACAAAGAGTTCAACTTCTACATCATTATCATTACTAGGTTGAGCATCATCATGAACATCATCATTAGCATTCTCACTAGGTTCATGTTCATTACCAGATTGTGTTTCAAAGATCGTATATAGAGATATCATTTGGATTCTCGTGGTTCAGCAATAGGTTCACTAGAAGTTTGCAAAGTCCTATCATTTTTCTTTTTCTTCCTTTTAGAAGAACTAGGCACATCAATATTATTTCTCTGAGAATCTTGCTCGATTCTCTTAGGTTACAAAGGTTCCTGAGTCATTCTACCAGTTCTAGTAGCCACTCTAACAGCATAATCATTTTTCTTACTATTCATTTCATCAAGCACATCTTTCTGAGCTTTAAGTACTTGTTCTACTTGAGTGGTAACCATAGAAGCATGTTTGCTAACAAGTTTAAGTTCACCTCTAATATTAGCCATATAATCACACAAGCGTTTAATCATAAAGGTATTATGTTTCAATTGTCTACCAAAATAAGCATTAAAGTCATCTTGCTTAGACATAAAGTTATCAAACTCATCCAAGCACTGACTAGCAATTTTAGTAGGTGGGACTTCAGCTTTATCATATCTGTAGAGAGAATTTACCTTTACTACCTGTGTCGGGATATCGGGATCAGGAGGTTCTTCAGTGAATAAAGAATTGAGATCATACACTTCTTCAACAGGCGGTAAATTAAGACCATGTATTTCTTCAATAGGAGGTAAATTCTTAACATCTTCAGCTTTAATACCTTTTTCTTTCAAAGATTTCTTTACCTCTTGCATATCTTCAGGACTGAGAAATAGAACACCTCTCTTCTTCGGAGTCGGTTTAGGAATAGGCTCAGTAATTGGCTCAAGAGCTGGCTCGGGAGTTGGCTCAGGGGGTGCCCAATTATTTTCATTTGTCAACATATTATTCAATAGAACTTCAGCTTCATCCGGTGTTCTTTCCCTGAAAAGAGAACCAGCACAACTATCTAGGTAATCTCTGGAAGGATCGGTTAGTCCATTATAAAAGATATCAAGTATTTCAAGTTTCTTAAGAGGATGATCAGACAAAGCATTAAGTAACTTGAGAAGCCTCCCCCAAGCTTGTGGGAGACTCTCTTCTTCAATTTGCACGAAGTCGTATATTTCCCTCAAAGCAGCTTGTTTCTGATGAGCAGGGAAATATTTAGCAGAGAAGTAATAAATCATATCCTGGGGACTACGCACACAACCAGGATCAAGGGAATTAAACCATATCTTAGCATCACCCTTTAATGAGAAAGGAAATATTTTGAGTATATAAAAGTAGCGGGATCTCTCATCATTAGTAAACAGGGCAGCTATATCATTCAACTTAGTAAGATGTGCCACAACAGTTTCAGATTCATAGCCATAGAAAGGATCAGATTCAACCAAACTAATTATATCTGGATCAACAGAAAATTCATAATAATCCTTATCGGGAACACAAATAGGTGAAGTAGCAAAGGCAGGATCAGGTTTCATTCGGTCTCTAAGAGATTCTTTACTCCATTTAACTAGCAGCCTCTTAAGTTCATATCTATCCTGGCAGGCAAAAATAGCTGCAGAAGATTCCGCATCAAAAAGATAACCCTCAGGAATAGCAGGCATATTTTCATCATCACTTTCATCATTGTATTCAGTTTCAATAATTTCTCTTTCTCTAGACCTAGAAATTTATTCATCTAGAAATTCACCAAGAGGCACAGTAATATCAAGCATAGAAGTAGTTTCATCATAAGTATCATGCATAGCAGAAGTGGCATCATCATGCGACATATCGGAACGAATAGCAGAAGCAGGTTTAGGTGTCGCTAGCTTAATCATAACAGAAGGTGAATCAAGTGCAGAGCTAGATGGCAGTTCCTTACCTCCCCTCGTAGTTGAGGGATAAATTGTTGTCTTAGCGTCTTTCAAGTTCTTCATAGTGTCCAGCAGATATAAATCCCAAGTGACTCAAAGAATAGAGCTATGCTCCCAAAGAACGGGCGCCAAAAATGGTCTTGATAACCCACAAGTATAGGGGATCGCAACAGTTTTCGAGGGTAAAGTATTCAACCCAAATTTATTGATTCGGCACAAGGGGAGCCAAAGAATATTCTCAAGTATTAGCAGCTGAGTTGTCAATTCAACCACACCTGGAAACTTAGTATCTGCAGCAAAGTGTTTAGTAGCACAGTAATATGATAGTGGTGGTAACGGTAACAAAAGTAAAGACAACAAAGGTAATGTTTTTGGTATTTTGTAGTGATTGTAACAGTAGCAACGGAAAAGTAAATAAGCGTAAACCAGTATATGGAAAGCTCGTAGGCACCGGATCAGTGATGGATAATTATGCCGGATGCGGTTCGTCATGTAACAGTCATGACATAGGGTGACACAGAACTAGCTCCAATTCATCAATATAATGTAGGAATGTATTCCGTATATAATCATATGTGCTTATGGAAAAGAACTTGCATGACATCTTTTGTTCTACCCTCCCGTGGCAGCGGGGTCCTATTGGAAACTAAGGGATATTAAGGCCTCCTTTTAATGGAGAACCGGAACAAAGCATTAGCACATAGTAAATACATGAACTCCTCAAACTATGGTCATCACCGATAAGTATCCTGATTATTGTCACTTCGGGGTTGTCGGATCATAACACATTATAGGTGACTATAGACATGCAAGATAGGATCTAGAACTCACATATATTCATGAAAACATAATAGGTTCAGATCTGAATTCATGGCACTCGGGCCCTAGTGACAAGCATTAAGCATAGCAAAGTCATAGCAACATCAATCTCAGAACATAGTGGATACTAGGGATCAAACCCTAACAAAACTAACTCGATTACATGATAAATCTCATCCAACCCATCACCGTCCAGCAAGCCTACGATGGAATTACTCACGCACGGCGGTGAGCATCATGAAATTGGTGATGGAGGATGGTTGATGATGATGACGGCGACGAATCCCCCTCTCCGGAGCCCCGAACGGACTCCAGATCAGCCCTCCCGAGAGAGTTTAGTATTTGGTGGCGGCTTCGTATCGTAAAACACGATGATTTCTTCTCTCTGATTTTTTTCTCCCCGAAAGCCAATAAATAGAGTTGGAGTTGGCGTCGGAAGGTCTCCAGGGGGGCCACGAGGTAGGGGGCGTTCCCAGGAGGGGGGTGCGCCCCCCACCCTCGTGTACAGGGTGTGGGCCCCCTGGTCTTCATCTTTGGAGAGGATTTTTTATTATTTATTCTAAGGTATTCCGTGGAGTTTCAGGTCATTCCGAGAACTTCTGTTTTCTGCACATAAAACAACATCATGGCAATTCTGCTGAAAACAGCGTCAGTCCGGGTTAGTTCCATTCAAATGATACAAGGTAGAGTCCAAAACAAGGGCAAAAGTGTTTGGAAAAGTAGATACGACGGAGACGTATCAGCGGTGCATGGCGGACCCGGCAAAAGTCCTGCAGATCCTTCTCTTCAATCCAGCACCACCTGCCCCGACACTCCTCCCACCTCTTCTTCTGAGCACCCTCCGGGTATGTCCCCTTGGACCTTGGGATCCCGGCGACGCAACCGGAAATGACGCGCCCCTTTTGGATCCGAGGGAAGAAGTAGTGGCGGAAGAGCGCCGTGTTGGGATGCACCCCGGCGAAACCCTCGCACAGGTGCGCAAAAAGAGCCATGCACGCCACAGCGTTCGGAGTAAAATCCAGAAGGTGGAAGCCGTAGGTATGCATGACATCGTTGAAGAAATCGGAGAAAGGGGGACTTAGCCCGCGGGAGAAGTAATCGACGAAGAATGGGTACCGATTCGGGCCGGCTTCGGCGAAGGCGGCAGGGATGACGCGCGTGGCTGGATGCCCTGTCGTCTCGCTTCCCGTCTTGCACCCCCACAGGTGCTTGAATTAGTCCCGGAGTACGTCCGCGTCGACCCTCGACGGAAAGTAGGCGTGCTGCGTCCGCCGCACCGCCAACTCGCTCTCCGGCGGCTCCTTCTCCCCGGCGTCCTTGGCCACCCCCTTGCCTCTGCTGGTTTTGGGCGCCATGGCGGTTGGGGAAGACAAAGGCGCGGCAGAGGCGAGCAGGAGCAAGAGCTTGAGAGGTAGGAAGAAGGGGACGGCGGTTCCAAGATTGGAGAAGGTGCAGGGGTAAATGAGCAGCGCGCCCGCGATTATTCCTTTTTACGGGGAAGGCGCGGGCCGCCTCTTTTCCCATTAATTGCGATGTGACGCATGCGTGCGGGAACCACCCCACACATGACCCCCACGTCACGCACGACCCTCCACGTCGCGCGTTCAACGGGGGTCATGGGGAAGCGCAACGGACGAAATGTTACTGCGGTAAAATCCGGCCCACCTGCCCGCGCACCGCTCTCGGCCTAGCCCAACAACACGTCGCGCTTATGTGTGGCCCTGGCCCGGGGGCTCCTTTCGGTGTACAAAAGTAGGGGCTCTCCTTTTGACCCCTTTACTTGTGCGCGGGCAGTCAGAGTCGCACCCGCGGCCACACTTAACATGGCAGAGGAGGGAAGCCAGAGGGAAACTGAAGCACAAGACAAGGCGACGCCAAGACCAGAAGCATAAAAGAGCAAAGGGGCGAGGTGGAATCCCCCGGCAAGACCCTTGCCAGGGCGGCCTCCGCGGCCCCGGCAAGAGCCTTGCCGGGGCAGCTTGCCCAAACGCCAACAGAGCGAGCCAACCTTGAGCCCAGAGGTTCCAAACGCCGCCAACAACTATACTGGAACTAGGGCTCGGGAGGCACCTCCGTGGTGGCATGCAGATCTTTGTCAAGATCATAAACACACAGGGTCAGATGAGGACCAGAAGACGGCGACCCTCGGCGGGATCCTAGCCGAGGAAATCCACGAGACCCCCGGCAACCACCTTGCTGGGCATGACTGCAACGCCACGGCAAGACCCTTGCCGGGCTCCCAGCAAGACCCTTGCCGAGGACACCAGCGGGGCCGCAGCCAGGCCCGCGTCTTCCAAGATGCCACCGCCGTCCCCAACCAGCTGCAAGCTCAACCAGCTGGGCAGGCACCTGCGTGGCGACGGGCGGCCTCTACACCGACCCAGCAAGCACCTGCGTGGTGGCATGCAGATCTTCGTGAAGACCCTGCCACCGCGCCACCTCAGCAGCATGCCTGCCTACATGGCGCTGCACACATCGATGGCCTGGGCGCATGTCGAAGCAAGGCAGAATGGCGACGGATGGGACGGGCCTCGTTCCAGTCCCCGATTAAGCTAATGGACACCTAAGTAGCGCATTTAATGCGCTTTTTCCCGTAATGCCGGGTGATAAGCTCGCACACTGTACACCTTTCCACCTCCTGTGTGCCACTGTGGCGACCTCTTTTGCCTATAAAAGGAGGCTCGAGGCGACCAGGAGAAGGATTCAGCTTTTTGGAACTACGCAGCCACCGTAGCTAGTTCGAGAGCTCAAGAACACTCTGAAATACACACCAAAGCAGGACTAGGGTATTATGCATCTTCGCGGCCCGAACCTGGGTAAATGATCTTTGTGCTAGCTCCTAAACCTGCTCTTCTCACAACCCCGCGCCCGCCAATTGTAGAAGAGATTCCAGTGATCCCTTAGGTGTTGTTTCCCCGACAGGTTCATATTATTATTGTAAAAGAATTACTATAGGAATTGCCATAAGTATTAGAGGAATTTCCAGGAATAGGCATAGGATTAAAATTACTTCTATAAGCATTATTATTAAAATTGTTCTGTGAGACAAATTCACATCTACGAGATCACTATTTTGCTCAATCAAAATATACTAAGGCACATCATCAATATCAATAGGAGCATTTTTATTAGCAACCAATTTCATAAGAGCATTATCTTTTTCACTCAAAGTACCAATTTCTTCAACGGGATTTATCTTTTTACTAGTAGGTGTTCTTTTAGTATGCCATTGTGAATAATTTTCCATGATATTATCTATAAATTTAGTAGCTTCACACAAAGTTATCTCCATAAAAGTACCTCCCACGACGGAATCTAAAATATTTCTAGAAACAAAATTCAATCCCACATAATTTTTTTGTATGATCATCCAAATATTTAAACCATGAGTAGGACAATTTCTTAGCATTAATTTCATTCTTTGCCATGATTGTGCAACATGCTCATGCTCAAGTTGCTTGAAATTCATGATTTGATTTCTAAGGGAAATAATTTTCGCGGGCAGAAAATACTTAGTAATAAAAGCATCTTTGCACTTATCCCAAGAATCGAGACTACTACGAGGCAAAGATGAAAACCAATTTTTTTGCACGATCCCTCAAAGTGAAAGGAAACATTTTCAACTTCTTAGTATCATTGTCCACATATTTTTTCTTTTGCGTATCACACAATTCTACGAAAGTGTTTAGATGGGATGCGACATCCTCATTAGGAGTACTGGAAAATTGTTGTTTCATAACAAGGTTCAACAAAGCGGCATTAATATCGTAAGACTTCGCACTAGTGGCGGGAGCAATCGGAGTACTAGTAAAATAATTATTATTAGTATTGAAAAAATCACACAACTTGGTGTTTTCTTGAAACATCGTGACTACGTAAACAAGATTGCAAGCAAACAAGAGATCTGACGAGAAAAGGGCAAACGAAAATAAGGCAAATGTTTTGTGCTTTTCGCAAAAACATTTTAGAAGTGGGGGGGATGAAAATGAGAGGCAAATGGCAAATAATGTAAATTGCAAGGAGATGAGATTTTGTGATTTGATAGATGTTGATAATGTCTCCCCGGCAACGGCGCCAGAAATTCTTCTTGATTGCATGTATCTGTGTTGGTATTTCCCCGAAGAGGAGAGGATGATGCAGCACAACAACGTTAAGTATTTCCCTCATTTATAAAACCAAGGTTATCAATCTAGTAGGAGAACCAAGCAACACTATGTAAACGGATCATGCACACAAATAAGAAATACTTGCAACCCAACGCATAAGAGGGGTTGTCAATCCCTCCTCGGTATTGAGATAGATTAAACTGTATGAGATTGGATAAATAGATCTAACAAAAAGACAAAATAAAACAAATAAAGAAAAATTGCAGCAAGGTAGTTTTGGGGTTTTGGAATAATTGATCTGTAAACAATATGATAGAAAATAGACCCGGGGGCCGTAGATTTCACTTGCGGCTTCTCTCGAGAACATATCATATGGTGCGTAAACAAATTACTGTTGGGCAATTGATAGAAGGACAAATAATTATGACGATATCCAAGGCAAGATCATGTATATAGGCATTGTTGGAAATATGAGAAATTTACCTAATTATTTTATTAACAGAAATACGAGATAAAGCATTTCTAATATTGCAGTGATAAAACAAGTCATGCAATCAGTCAGAGAGAAGGTAAATATCATCTGCAGATATGAACAAGAACCGAACACATCTAGGGCAAACATATGTAGAGCAGATAGTAGAGCAAGCTGTATATATGACCTAGAAAATTTAAACATCGGCTCGGCTCATTCCTGCAACCCGTGGCGCATCGTGACGAGGTGTGGTGTGGCGAGGCGGGCGACGTAGGAGGAGCGCTCGTGAATGCCCCTCTTGTTCTCATGCTCATACATGTGGGAAAGCAACCTCCCTTATAAGGAGGTCCAACTCCCACCAAACTAGCAATGTGGGATTAAACTTTAGTAACACCCCTTGCCTTGCATGAATACGCTAAGTGGGCCTCTAGGATTTATTAGGAATTTCTGAAATTTCTATTGGG
This sequence comes from Aegilops longissima, assembly GCA_021605205.1. Taxonomy (NCBI): domain Eukaryota; kingdom Viridiplantae; phylum Streptophyta; class Magnoliopsida; order Poales; family Poaceae; genus Aegilops; species Aegilops longissima. Next base: position 581,726,975 of record CM038679.1, on the reverse strand, counting down.
TTGTCCCAAAATAGACTAAAATTCCAGCAATCCCCACCAGATTCCAGAGGCACACGAAATTTTCCTTTGGTTCCAAAACACTGTTTTATATACCGGTACTGTAGTGGAGACTGTCAAGTTGAACTTCCACCTAGAACTCTATGCTACACAAGTAAGCAACTTGAACAGTGGACTAGGGCATGAACTGCAAGTTTTCTGCGAATCTAGCTTCACACAAAGCCCTGACCGATACTAGGCTACCGTGGATCTTCCCCGCGGGTGGAGCTTATGTGTCATACTCTGAGACCTTTCATGAGTTTACTAGAGAGCACCCTACTCTCATAGATTGCGACGTTTAACAATCAGACTCATGCAGGTGTGTTCTACAAAAGATGTTCTGCAGGATAACATCTCTGCTTAAATGAGCCACTTAGAACACATTAAGATATAAATCAATGATACGTCTCAAACGTATCTATAATTTTTGAGTGTTCCATGCTATTATATTATCTGTTAAAGTTCAACAGATAATATATTCCGATGCCATTATGTGTAAACTTTGCATGCATGTGGATAGTGTTGACACATAACGTGCACCCTAACATATTCTCTACAAATCTGAAAATTTTGACATACTTAAACATTGCTACGAAAACTATGCTCATAATGTCTATGTCAAACAATTTATTGAAAGAATAACTGTTGCTTTGGAAGAAAATAATGATATGCATGAATCTATAGATAATTATGATTCCGATGATTTGACTGAAATATCCCTTGATGAACATGATGCTTGCTATTCTTATGGCCGTGATGCCAATATTTATGGAGATGAATTTGCTATAGTTCCTTATGTTAAACATGAGATTATTGCTATTGTACCCATACTTGATAGTTCCTTGAATGAAAAGCATGATTGAAATGATTTTATTATAAATTCCATTAATGTCAATTGTGTTAATGATGTGCAAATTGTTGGTTTGATTGATTGAGTGAAACTGAGTGGAATTTGAAAACTTTTGAAAGTTGAATGAGAGGGAATGAAATGACTTTCCCAAACTTTCCCCTTGCCTTTTTGTGTCTCAATGAATTCAAGTTCATTCCAACACCAAACCCTAGAGTGAAGATGACATGACTTCTTCCATTTGGAATGAAAAGGGTTTTGGAAAGATTTGAATTTCAACTGAGAATATTTCAAATTCAAAAGCTTTATGCAACTCTATGATTTTCATGAGAGGAGATAAAATGACTTCTTCAATTATATGAAATATGAGTTGAGGTCAAAAGAATCAAATTGAAAGTCATTTGAAAGTATCTTGAAAACACTTTTCAAATTTGAGTTTCATTTGAATTTGAAAAAAATGATTTTTTATAAACTTTGGATTTTGCCCCGGGAAAAATGTTCAAATGATAGGGAATATTCCCCTGATCATTTTGATATATATATATGTCCTATATAAAATATTTATATTTTAAATTATATCTCAATTTTATTTTTAAAAAATAAAAGGAAAAAATATCCAGGTGCCAGCCAGCCGACCGGCCCAGCCAAGACTGGCGACCCACCCTGCCCCACCGAACTGCCCACCTAACGGCCGAGCCAGCCAATGAGCCAGCCCATTCTCCCTCGCCTCAACCTCCTTCCGCTCGGTCGCCTGACGCCACAGACTCCCTCCTCACCGACAGGCGGGCCCCCACCCGCCTCCTTCCTCGCCCACGCCACCTCGCCAGCGCCCATCTGGATCCCGAAGGATCCGGGATTCGATCGCCCTCCCGATTCACCCCCTCACCCAAGCCGTGCCCGCCCTATAAGTACCCCTCCTCACCCCATTCCCCGCCTCGCCGCGGATCCTCTCCTCCTCACGCCAAGACCCGAGTCCAGTCGCCGCCGCCATTACCTCGCCGCCGCCTAGCCCACCCCGAGCCCAAAGAACTCCACCTGCACCCATTTAGTCGTTTTTCTTTATTTTTGTTTTTCTGTTTTAACAGAATAGTTTCAGATTTTAAAATTCATATCTTTTATTCTACTTAATATTTTTAAGTGATTCTTTTTTGTTGGTTTGCAAATTTCTTATAGTTTCTGCAGAAAATATAATTAGCTATGTTAAAATTATTTAGAATTTCTTTATTTTAATTTTAGTCAGAATAGTGAATCTGTTATAAAATGAGTTAGGAAATTTATTTTTATATGATTCTTTTGTCCCAACTTTGTTTTGACATTACCTAACCATAGGAATTAATTTGGGCATTTTAGGATTAATAAAAAATAGTTTCTAGCAGAACCATGTTATTCTTAATTAATTAACTAGCTACTGTTTTCCTATTATTTTAATTAGCAAATAAATTTATTTTTCACATGTGATTGATTATTCTAGGATAGTTTCTGTCACCTTAGAGCATGAACTTTTATTTATAATAAATAAAACTTTTATTTTATTTTTCTTAATAGAACTTGAATTAGGCCTAATAGGAGTTTTATAATAGCTTTTAAATTGATTCCTTTTGCTCCTAGTTGCTTAATGCATTCCTTTATGTTAAGTTAACATAAACCCATGGTCAGGTTATGTTGAGAAAATTTTGTTATGTAAAACTATTTCTAGTTGTTGCTTGAAGTAGGAAAACTTTGAGTTGGATTTCTTCGAGTTTTCTTTTGGGTTTTTGATTCGTTTGTTTTGGTGTGTTATGTTGCTATACTATTGTGTTAAGTGATCATATGCTATATGCTTATGGTGATTATTGTTTGTCTCGGTAAAATTTCCGGAGTGCGAAGTTTGCTACCACGAGTCCCTAGTTTTCGAAGATCGTCAGCAAGGCAAGTTCACTTTGACCATGCTTTCATACCTATGGTTTATTGCATTTAGTGGCATCTTTGCAACCACCTCCAGTAGTGATATTGAGTTCTTGTAGTTGAGTAGTATGCATGAGGTAGGAACCCATCACCCTGTTACCAAGCCCGGGACGATATTTTATTTAATGCTACGCTATAGTAGACGGGGTTTGGTATGAGTGCTCGAGAGTGGTGTGAATAAGGAGGACTCTACGTCAATGACGACAACTCCATGATGGCATCTGCAAGGACTGCATTTTCAAGGCCTCAAGACTTCAAGACTCAAGACAAGAATTCAATACACACTACTGGGTGGAGGACGGTTGACGGGCACCCTGGAGAAACCAGTGGTTGGCCGGGATGCATGGAGAAGTGCCATGACATCTTGCGGAAAGCTTCACCCAGACTCAAAGAGACGGAAGAATACTTCATGCCCGGAAGCTTACCTATGTGACCGCAAGTCATTATGGGCTCTGGCTTGGTTGACCTTAGTTGTGACTCTGGCTGGGACGGTACTAGCAGATGTAGAACTACGGTAGGATGGGATGAGTACCGATAAAGGTCGAGGAACTCTTCGGAAGACCATGTTTCGGTCATCTTGTTCTCAAACACCCTGAAGTGCGAGAACGTAAAAAGAGGGATCGAATCTTGCGGGTAAAGTGTACAAACCTCTGCAGAGGGTTTAAACCTAATCGATTAGCCGTGTCCCCGGTTACGGACAAATTGAGCATCTGGACTTGGATCTATCTCGGAACTCTCAACACCGGACTGATAACTTAATTGTGGGCAACTTATGATGTTTTGGGTGATGAGACATCGGTTGGCGGAACCATGTCATGATAGAAAACTCCATAGTACAGACTTCATTTATTCCTTTGATGTAGGGAAAATAAAACCAGCTTTTATGCAAAACAAAACTCAGACACAGAGCCACAAGGCCATATTGCATATAGTATAGTTTATTATCTGTTTTCTCCTATTGTGATCTTGCCGGTACATTCAATGTACTGACCTACACGGCTGCAACGTATCATGTTGCAGATATTTCCTCGACGAGTAAGAGTTACGATACAGGGTTACGGTCTACACTCAACCTGCCGATGGCGTTGATGGGACTCCACACCCGTTTGATTGTTTCCGCTGAGTATTACGAGGTATATATCATTTTACGTTATTTATACATGTGATTGCACTTTGATATATACATTGATGTACTGTGTGTGCCAAAGATACTTGATCCGTGGATGGCATAAGAACACAAAGGCTTGACTGTCGAGGTCGGGTCGCTCTGAAAATGGTATCAGAGCACATGTTGACTGTAGGACGTGACCCTAGAAACCGGAAAGCCTAGGACAGGAAATCTCTAAAACTTTATTTTCAAAAAGACTCTTACTTCTCATCTCTTCTGATTTTACCAAATAGACACTCTCACCTCAAATAGTTAGAATATACACCTTTCCCTTTTGACCACACGGAAGATCAACTGAAGTCACTCCAAGAATTAAAGATATCGGACAGCTGATGACCTCTTCAAAGTAACAAAGGGTTCACCATGCATTAGAAGAGTTGAAGCTGCAACAATTGAAGACTCCGGAGACTAGAAGAATTTGAAGTTCCTGAAGAATTATTTGACCTTCAGAGACCAAACCCTGTTATACACCTACGTTAGATGCGACGATTTGTGAGCTGTCATTTGTTTGATGCTTTCCTACAGCCACAAAATAAAACTTGTTTCTTCAAAAACTATTGTTTGTATTGTGTGTATATCCCTCCCCACCTCTCTCATATCTCATCCCAAAACTTTTGAACCCCACAGATGATGAATGAAGTTGGACTGATATTCTGGATCAAGACTCAGCCGGAGGCGAGAGCTATGGATGCAGAACATGGAAAATCACTTCGGGAGCAATTTGGTTTCAAGGAAGTATGAGGTCCAATACGCTCTTCAGTACTTTACAGAAAGTGCTACAACCTGGTGGAAAATGCATCAAGCCATACAGGGATTTAATGGAGCAAGAACTTGGGAGGAATTCAAGAAGACCCTTATGAGATCACGTCTCATCCGGAAGCACTATGATAACCCGAAGAAGAAACCTTGTGCCTGCAAGATTTATGGAGAAATAGGACACACCTGGAGGAACACAAGGATGGGTGCCCTCATTGTGAGGAGAAACACCCAGTGAGGAATGCCCAACTAGTCGTGTGACTTGTTTCTTGTGTGAAGGAACCACCCACTACCCGACTCAAGGTCACATTTACCCCATGGTGCAACAAACTATTCAGGAGCAGGAAGAAGGAATGAAAGAAGCCCTCCGAGAAGTTATGAAAGAACTTGTGATGAAGGAATGTGTTGAAGACCCTGATGGAGAAGGCCTCAACAGATTTTACTCCAATGCCTCGCTATTCATGTGGAGAAGAAGGACATTTTCCCAAGATTGCACCAAGGAAAGAAAAGAGTATCCGGATATTTCCGACAGCGAAGTGAAGTTTGACCCTCGGGAAATAGAAGCTCTGATCATTGCAGAGAAATCCAGGAAGAGAAAAAGAAGGCAACCCGAGAACAACGCAATTTTTGCAGAGAAGGACCTAAGTCATATCACTTGTTACAGGTGCAAGGATTTAGGTCATTACGCTAGTAAATGTCCAGAAAAGAAGCCAAGAATCCAAGGAGCCCACATAATCACAAAGAAGCCCCGAGACATGTCGGAAGTCATTTGTTTTCGCTGCAAGGAAGCAGGACATTATGCTATTAAATGTCCCGACAAGATGAAAGCTGGAGTTGAGTAGTTGGAATTTTGATATGGATAATAAGAGTAGTAGAAAGCAATTTCATTTTCATGAGCTCGATGAGTTGAGTTATGTAATAGATTACTCAGAGATTGTAATAGTTCATGACTCAATAAAGTTGTAATGTCACATGCTGAAAAGCTTTAAGGAGTTGTTATATTTTATCTTGGAAATTAATATTCTGGATGAACATGGAAGAAAGTGAGTTGTGATGCATAAACAGGAAATTGGAATTTGAGTTTGAAGTTTTGTTTGGATGATATGAATGTGTGCCCCAGGAGATAAGTAACTTATTCTGAGCATCATTTCTGTTTCACAACTGCAGATGATGACCCTTTACGAGTCTTTCCTTAAAGGTCCGGAAACAATCATGACCCTGACAAGTGATCATGATTACCCGAAGATCCTGAAGGACATGATGAAGCATATTCACCTTGAAGGAGATGCAGTCTACAAAGGCTACCCTTTCATGCAAAAGGGAGTGGAACTTTGGTATGTGGAGGTACACCTCCACCATGTGAAAGGAGTTTGCCCAAAGATGATGGGGCAGTACTTTTTCATTTCACGTGTGCCACAAGCAACTTTCTTCGGTGCTGTTCGTGAAGCAGCCATGGAAGCCATACGCCGATCGAGAAATACTAGAAGCAAGACTCCGTTATACTCAGGAATACCTAAGCGAAGTGCATGCAGAGATGATGGAGGTGAAGCTCAAGGCCACCACGATGAAATGAAGATTGAAGATTTCAAGGCGCATGTCGCACAATTCCAGTGGGACTAAAGAATCTTCAAGGAGGAAAAATGAATAAAGTTGGAAGTAATGTCTGACCATACCGAACCATGTGGGTGGCAGCATTTGTAATAAACATTTTGGAATTTGGATTCACGAAAAGTGGTTAAGGATGTAATAAAAGATTGATATGAAAATAATGAGATTTATGGATAAACTAGTGCATTTTCTTTGGTGTCGTAGTACTCCGTAAAGCCACAGGATCAATGAAGAAAGAAATGTGTTATTCATGACGGTCCATAGAAGGAAGCTGGACAAAATAAGTTGGAGTTTGGTATGATCGTCACCACAAGAGTATGAAGGAAGAAGTACTATTGGATTTACAGGAGATGTAACGTTGGAATATGGAATCCTAGGAAGGATGAATTAAACTTGTACAAGAGTTGAAGTGGGCCATAACCCACAGGCCCAGGATTTTGAAAAGGAACAGATGTAACCTTGATAAAGGAATAAATTTGGAAGAATCAGTGATCCAATCAGCATACGTTTCGTAGGAGGTTACGCAAAAACCTGAGAGTGGTGAAGTAACGATAGATGTTTGTTCAGCTTGCAGAAACCATGGATTTACTCGAAACCAGTTCGAGAACAAGAGAAATTCTGCAATGCTTGTGAGTATGCCCAAGTGTTAGAATACGTGATTCACTGTTTACGTATGTGGTAATGATTCAAGTACGGGATGGATTGGCCCCCATACCGGAGACTTCTATCATGAACTATCATATGTTGATAGAAAATCAGAGAGCCTTGAAAACCTTAGAAGAGTGTCGACGCGATAAGCCATAAAACCATAGAATGGTAGGACGATGGAACCCCTTTACAGGCAACCGTTGCCAATCGTAGGTTATACGGTGAGGTTCAACCCAGACCCGTTTTCTGCAGGAGAAACCATAAATTGTAGACCACCATGAGTATTTCGATAGTTGTCTAAAATGGACAGAACCTATCAACTAAGAAGATCTAGCCTCGGACGAACTTCAACTTTGACGAACCGACCCAAGATTTTGAGGAAAGCTCTATGCTTCCGACAGAAGAGCGTTAATGAAGGAGCTATTGTAAGATATGTGAAGAGACATACATTGTCGGCACTCCAGAGGAAGTATCTGAGTTTATTGGAACCGTAACCTTGTTTTTAAGTGTGGTAGCACCCCTGACCTTTCTGACCAAAACTTTTGCTAGAAGACCCCCAACCCCTAACCCTTTCTTGCTAGCCTCTTCGAATCTCGAGGACGAGATTCAATTTAAGTGTGGTAGGTTTGTAACATCCCAAAATTCTAAATTTTGGAATGTTATATTAGATAAATAACTATGCTTGTTGTCTGATTGTTGGTTTGATTGATTGAGTGAAACTGAGTGGAATTTGAAAACTTTTGAAAGTTGAATGAGAGGGAATGAAATGACTTTCCCAAACTTTCCCCTTTGCCTTTTTGGATCTCAATGAATTCAAGTTCATTCCAACACCAAACCCTAGATTGAAGATGACATGACTTCTTCCATTTGGAATGAAAAGGGTTTTGGAAAGATTTGAATTTCAACTGAGAATATTTCAAATTCAAAAGCTTTATGCAACTCTATGATTTTCATGAGAGGAGATAAAATGACTTCTTCAATTATATGAAATATGAGTTGGAGGTTAAAAAGAATCAAATTGAAAGTCATTTGAAAGTATCTTGAAAACACTTTTCAAATTTGAGTTTCATTTGAATTTGAAAAAAATGATTTTTTATAAACTTTGGATTTTGCCCCTGGAAAAATGTTCAAATGATAGGGAATATTCCCCTGATCATTTTGATATATATATATATATGTCCTATATAAAATATTTATATTTTAAATTATATCTCTGTTTTTATTTTATTTTTAAAATAAAAGGAAAAATATCCAGCGCCACCAGCCGACCGCCCAGCCAAGACTGGCGACCCACCCCGGCGGCCCACCGAACCGGCCCAGCCAACGGCCGAGCCAGCCCAGCAAGCCAGCCCATTCTCCCCCTCGCCCGAACCTCCTTCCGCTCGGTCGCCCGACGCGCCGCACTCCCCCTCTCCCTCACCGACAGGCGGGCCCCCACCCGTCTCCTTCCCCTCGCCCACGCCACCTCACCGCGCCGCCGATCCCGAAGGATCCGGGATTCGATCGCCCTCCCGATTCACCCCCTCACCCAAGCCGTGCCCCGCCCTATAAGTACCCCCTCCCCGCACCCCATTCCCCCTCGCCCCTCGCGGATCCTCTCTCCTCCTCACGCCATGGGAGACCAGTCGCCGCCGCCATTTACCTCGCCGCCGTCGCCCTAGCCCACCCCGAGCTCCACCAACTCCACCAGACCCACCCCCGAGCCCGTCCGCACCCGACGGAGCACCCCGCCGACCTCCCCGACCACCGGAGACGCCGACGCACTCGTCGCCCGAGCCGCCGCCGCCATCGAACTCCGATGAGCCACCGGACCTCTCCCCCGCCGTCCGATCTCGTTTGTGCGGCGTAGATTAGAACCCCCTAAGGGGTATGTTTCTTTTAAAATAAACCCGGTTCGCTCCGGTTCGTTCCAGTTTAGTTTAAGTTAGGGTTTTTATTTTTAGATCGGCCCGTTTCGTTTAACCCTAGGGCCCGTTTAGTTATATTACGCTCAGTGCGTAAGTTAGGCCCATTTAGTCGTTTTTCTTTATTTTTGTTTTTCTGTTTTAACAGAATAGTTTCAGATTTTAAAAATTCATATCTTTTATTCTACTTAATATTTTTAAGTGATTCTTTTTTTGTTGGTTTGCAAATTTCTTATAGTTTCTGTAGAAAATATAATTAGCTATGTTAAAATTATTTAGAATTTCTTTATTTTAATTTTAGTCAGAATAGTAAATCTGTTATAAAATGAGTTAGGAAATTTATTTTTATATGATTCTTTTGTCCCAACTTTGGTTTGACATTACCTAACCATAGGAATTAATTTGGGCATTTTAGGATTAATAAAAAAATAGTTTCTAGCAGAACCATGTTATTCTTAATTAATTAACTAGCTACTGTTTTCCTATTATTTTAATTAGCAAATAAATTTATTTTTCACATGTGATTGATTATTCTAGGATAATTTCTGTCACCTTAGAGCATGAACTTTTATTTATAATAAATAAAGCTTTTATTTTATTTTTCTTAATAGAACTTGAATTAGGCCTAATAGGAGTTTTATAATAGCTTTTAAATTGATTCCTTTTGCTCCTAGTTGCTTAATGCATTCCTTTATGTTAAGTTAACATAAACCCATGGTCAGGTTATGTTGAGAAAATTTTGTTATGTAAAACTATTTCTAGTTGTTGCTTGAAGTAGGAAAACTTTGAGTTGGATTTCTTCGAGTTTTCTTTTGGGTTTTTGATTCGTTTGTTTTGGTGTGTTATGTTGCTATACTATTGTATTAAGTGATCATATGCTATATGCTTATGGTGATTATTGTTTGTCTCGGTAGAATTTCCGGAGTGCGAAGTTTGCTACCACGAGTCCCTAGTTTTCGGAGATCGTCAGCAAGGCAAGTTCACTTTGACCATGCTTTCATACCTATGGTTTATTGCATTTAGTGGCATCTTTGCAACCACCTCCAGTATGCATGAGGTAGGAACCCATCACCCTGTTACCAAGCCCGGGACGATATTTTATTTAATGCTACGCTATAGTAGACGGGGTTTGGTATGAGTGCTCGAGAGTGGTGTGAATAAGGAGGACTCTACGTCAATGACGACAACTCCATGATGGCATCTGCAAGGACTGCATTTTCAAGGCCTCAAGACTTCAAGACTCAAGACAAGAATTCAATACACACTCTTGGGTGAAGGATTTGTTGACGGCACCTGGAGAAACCAGTGGTTGGCGGGATGCATGGAGAAGCGCCATGACATCTTGCGGAAAGCTTCACCCAAACTCAAAGAGACGGAAGAATACTTCATGCCCGAAGCTTACCCGTGCAACCGCAAGTCATTATGGGCTCGGCTTGGTTGACCTTAGTTGTGACTCTGGATGGGACGGTACTAGCAGATGTAGAACTACGGTAGGATGGGATGAGTACCGGACGGTGGTCGAGGAACTCTTCGAAGACCATGTTTGGTCATCTTGTTCTCAAACACCACGAAGTGCGAGAACGTAAAAGAGGGATCGAATCTTGCGGGTAAAGTGTACAAACCTCTGCAGAGGGTTTAAACCTAATCGATTAGCCGTGTCCCGATTACGGACAAATTGAGCATCTGGACTTGGATCTATCTCGAACTCTCAACACCGGATGATAACTTAATTGTGGGCAACTTATGATGTTTTGGGTGATGAGACATCGGTTGGCGGAACCATGTCATGATAGAAAACTCCATAGTACAGACTTCATTTATTCCTTTGATGTAGGGAAAATAAAACCAGCTTTTATGCAAAACAAAACTCGCACCACGAGCCACAAGGCCATATTGCATATAGTATAGTTTATTATCTGTTTTCTCCTATTGTGATCTTGCCGGTACATTCAATGTACTGACCTACACGGCTGCAACGTATCATGTTGCAGATATTTCCTCGACGAGTAAGAGTTACGATACAGGGTTACGGTCTACACTCAACCTGCCGATGGCATTGATGGGACTCCACACCCGTTTGATTGTTTCCGCTGAGTATTACGAGGTATATATCATTTTACGTTATTTATACATGTGATTGCACTTTGATATATACATTGATGTACTGTGTGTGCCAAATCTACTGATCCGAGGATGGCACAAGAACACGAGAGCTTGACCCTCTGAGGTCGGGTCGCTACATCTTCTTAAGATCTAAAAAAATTATTTAAGCTCCATGATGAATATGAGATTGATAATAATGTTTGAAATAATAGTGAAAATGGGTTTGGAAGAGTGTCAACTTTAGATCCCACATATTTGGATAACATTCAATCTTATGAAATTTTTGATAATAATGGGTTTGAAGAGGTCATGACTTTAGTAAATGTTAATCTCACTATTTTGGAAGAGTGTCAACTTTGCATGCATGTGGATAGTGTTGAGAATATGTTATGTGATAGCTATATTGTTGAATTTGCTTATGATCCTACACCTAATTATTATGAGAGAGGAAAATATGGTTGTAGAAATTTTCATGTTACTAAATTACCTCTCTTCATGTTGAGGTTGCCATCGTCTCTTTCTTCTTCCTTGCATATGCTAGTTTTTGCTTGCCTTGATAATTTGTTTGCTTATAAAATGCCTATGCATAGGAAGTATGTTATACTTATATGTGTTTGTCATGTGTTTTATGATGCTCTCTTTGCGCTTCAATTCTTGTCTTTCATGTGAGCATCATTGAAATATCAATGCCTAGCTAAAACGCTTTAAAGAAAAGCGCTTGTTGGGAGACAACCCAATATTTTTCTTTGCTATTTTGCAATAAATAATTCATCTAGACTCCGGTTAGATGTGTTTTTGTGTTTTAGTTAGTGTTTGTGCCAAGCAAGACCTTTGGGATGGCTTATGGTGATAGTTGATTTGATCTTGCTGAAAAACAGAAACTTTTGCACCCAGAAAATTAATTTTTATAATTCACGAAATCGCTCTTTTGATCTGATTTTTTTATACAAGATTGATATACAAATTTCCCAGGTTGTCCTAATTTTTCAGAATTTTTGGAGTTACAGAAGTATTCGAAGTTATCTGATTGCTACAGACTGTTCTGTTTTTGACAGATTATGTTTTCTTTGTGTTGTTTGCTTATTTTGATGAATCATGGAGAAGTGGGAATACAGTATATATTACACCAATATAAATAAAGAATGAGTTCACAATAGTACCAAAAGTGGTGATTTATTTTCTTATACTAACGGATCTCAAAAGATTTTTTGTTGAGTTTTGTGTTGTGAAGTTTTCAAGTTATGGGTAAGGCTTTGATGGACTATGGAATAAGGAGTGGCAAGAGCCCAAGCTTGGGGATTCCCAAGGCACCCCAAGGTAATATTCAAAACCAAGAGCCTAAGCTTGGGGATGCCCCGGAAGGCATCCCCTCTTTCATCTTCGTCTATCGGTAACTTTACTTGAGGCTATATTTTTATTCACCACGTGATATGTGTTTTGCTTGGAGCGTCTTGTATGATATGAGTCTTTGCTTTTTAGTTTGCCAAAATCATCCTTGTTGTACATACCTTTGGAGAGGGACACGCACGAATCATAATTTTTTAGAACACTCCATGTGCTTCACTTATATCTTTTGAGCTAGTAAATTTTGCTCTAGTGCTTCAATAATATCTTTTGAGAGCATGGCGGTGGCTTTATTTCATAGAAATTGTTGAACTCTCATGCTTCACTTATGTTATTTTGAGAGTCTCTCTAAACAGCATGGTAATTTGCTTAGGTTATGAATTAAGTCCTAATATGATGGTCATCCAAGAGGGATATAATAAAAACTTTCATATAAAGTGCATTGAATACTATGAGAAGTTTGATTCCTTATGATTGTTTTGAGAAATGAGGATGGTGATATTAGAGTCGTGCTAGTGGACTAATTGTGTATTCTAGAAATACTTGTGTCGAGGTTTGTGATTCCCGTAGCATGCGCGTATGGTGAACCATTATGTAACGAAGTTCGAGCATGATTTATTTATTTGTCTTCCTTATAAGTGGCGGTCGGGGACGAGCGATGGTATTTTACTACCAATCTATGCCCCTAGGATCATGCGTGTAGTACTTTGTTTCGATGACTAATAGATTTTTGCAATAAGTATATGAGTTCTTTATGACTAATGTTGAGTCCATGGATTATACACACTCTCACCCTTTCACCATTGCTAGCCTCTCTAGTACCGCGTGACTTTCGTCGGTACCATACACCCACCATATACCTTCCACAAAACAGCCACCATACCTACCTATTATGGCATTTCCATAGACATTCCGAGATATATTTCCATGCAACTTGGAACCATTCCATTTATTATGACACACTTCATCATTGTCATATTGCTTTGCATGATCATGTAGTTGACATAGTATTTGTGGCAAAGCCACCGTTCATAATTTTCATACATGTCACTCTTGATTCATTGCACATACCGGTACATTGCTGGTGGCATTCATATAGAGTCATATTTTTGTTTTAAGTATCGAGTTGTAATTCTTGAGTTGTAAGTAAATAAAAGTGTGATGATCATCATTATTAGAACATTGTCCCATGTGAGGAAAAAAAGAGAGGCCAATGAAGCCTAAATAAAAAAAGAGGCCAAAGAAGCCATTGACAAAAAGGAAAAAAAGAGAGAAAAAGAGAGAAGGGGCAATGTTACTATCCTATTTCCACACTTGTGCTTCAAAGTAGCACCATGATCTTCATGATAGAGAGTCTCCTATTTTGTCACTTTCATATACTAGTGGGAATTTTTAATTATAGAACTTGGCTTGTATATTCCAACGATGGGCTTCCTCAAATGCCCTAGGTCTTCATGAGCAAGCAAGTTGGATGTACACACACTTAGTTTCTTTTTGAGCTTTCATGAACTTATAGCTCTAGTGCATCCGTTGCATGGCAATCCTACTCACTCACATTGATATCTATTGATGGGCATATCCATAGCCCGTTGATACTCCTAGTTGATGTGAGACTATCTCCTTATTTTTGTCTTCTCCACAACCACCATATTCTATTCCACCTATAGTGCTATGTCCATGGCTCACGCTCATGTATTCCGTGAAAGTTGAAAAAAGTTTGAGAACACCAAAAGTATGAAAAAATTGCTTGGCTTGTCATCGGGTTGTGCATGATTTGATTATTTTGTGTGATGAAGACGGAGCATAGCCAGACTATATGAGTTTTTAGGGATAGCTTTCTTTGGCCATGTTATTTTGAGAAGACATGATTGCTTTATTAGTATGCTTGAAGTATTAATGTTTTTATGTCAATATTAAAATTTTGTTTTGAATCTTATGGATCTGAACATTCATGCCACACTGAAGAAAATTACATGGATAAATATGTTAGGTAGCATTCCACATCAAAAATTTTGTTTTTGTCATTTACCTATTCGAGGACGAGCAGGAATTAAGCTTGGGGATGCTTGATACGTCTCCAACGTATCTACAATTTTTGATTGTTCCATACTATTATATTATCTGGTTTGGATGTTTTATATGCATTAATATGCTATTTTATATTATTTTTGGGAATAACCTATTAACCTAGAGCCCAGTGCAAGTTTTTTGTTTTTTCCTTGTTTTTGAGCTTCGCAGAAAAGGAATACTAAAATTTCATGATGATTTTTCTTGGACCAGAAGACACCCAGCAGACTTGGAGTGCAAGTCAAAAGAGTCACGAGGCGGCGACAAGGGTGGAGGGCGCGCCCAGGGGGTAGGGCGTGCCCCCTACCTTGTGGGCCCCTCGGCGACCCACTGACCTAGATCTTCCTCCTATATATTCACATATATTCCCGAACCAGCAGAAGCATCCACGAAAACACTTTTCTACCTCCGCAACCTTTTGTTCCGGTGAGATCCCATCTTGGGGCCTTTTTCGGGATCCTACCGGAGGGGGATTCGATCATGAAGGGCATCTACATCAACTCTATTACTCTTTCGACAAAGAGTGAGTAGTCCACCACAGACCTACGTGTCTATAACTAGTAGCTAGATGGCTTCTTCTCTCTCTTTGATTCTCAATACCATGTTCTCCTCGATGTTCTTAGAGATCTATACGATGTAATCTTCTTTTGCCGTGTGTTTGTAGAGATCTGATGAATTGTGGATTTATGATCAGCTTATCTATGAATATTATTTGAGTATCCTCTGAATTCTTATATGCATGATTTAGTATCTTTCTATTTCTCTTCGAATTATCGTTTTGGTTTGGCCAACTAGATTGGTTTTTCTTGCAGTGGGAGAGGTGCTTAGCTTTGGGTTCAATCTTGCGGTGTCCTCACCCAGTGACAAAGTAGGGGTAGCGAGGCACATATTGTATTGTTGCCATCGAGGATAAAAATATGGGCTTTACATCATATTGCTTGAGTTTATTCCTCTACATCATGTCATCTTACTTAATGCGTTACTCTGTTTTTTATGAACTTAATACTCTAGATGCAGGCAGGAGTAGGTCGATGTGTGGAGTAATAGTAGTAGATGCAGGCAGGAGTCGGTCTACTTGATACGGACGTGATGCCTATATTGCATAATCATTGCCTTGGATATCGTCATAACTTTGCGCTTTTCTATCAATTGCTCAACAGTAATTTGTTCACCCATCATATTATTTGCCTTCATGAGAGAAGCCTCAAGTGAAACCTATGGCCCCCGGGTCTATTTTCCATCATATTATTTTCCGACCTACTATTTTGCGATCTTTTATTTTCAGATCTATAAACCAAAAAACCCAAACATAGTTTATCTTTTGTTTAGTTCTATTTATCTATCTCTATCAGATCTCACTTTTGCAAGTAACCATGAAGGGATTGACAACCCTTTATCGTGTTGGTGCAAGTTGTTTGATTGTTTGTGCAGATATTGGTGATTTGTACGTTCTTCTCCTACGGGTTTGATACCTTGGTTCTCAAACTGAGGGAAATACTTATCTCTACTTTGCTGCATCACCCTTTTCTCTTAAGGGAAAAACCAACGCAAGCTCAAGAAGTAGCAATCAACCTGCCATGCAGATTAGGAGAGTATTGCATCTTCATGGGGTGGTATTGTTAATAGTAAGGATACTCTCCTCTAAGTTGACCAATAACTTGTCTTCCACATTTAATTCACGGGATCTCCGATCACATAGACTAGGTTACCACTGTGAACAACTCATATTGTGGGTCTCATACCCATCTCCTTTGATGCATTATCTATCACATTAAGTGATAGACCCTTAGTAAAAGGATCTGCCAGATTTTTAGACATTTGGATATAATCCAATGCAATAACTCCAGAGTTTTTCATTTTTCTGACAGACTTTAACCTTCTCTGAACGTGTCTTGATGACTTCATGTTATCCTTTGAGCTGCTCAGTTTTGTGATCATAGTCTGATTGTCGCAGTTCATACGAATACCCGATACAGGTTTCTGATCAACCGGCAAGTCATTCAAGAGACGACGAAGCCAATCTGCTTCGACCATAGCTGTATCTAGTGTTGTAAGTTTTGCTTCAATAGTTAACCTCGTTAAGATGGTCTGCTTGCAAGACTTCCAAGAAACAATGCCACCTCCATTAGTAAATCCACATCCATTTGTGGCCTTTATCTCATAAGCATTTGAGATCCACTTTGAGTCACTATACCCTTCAAGTACTGTCACGACCGGTTTTCCAATAAAAATGTTTATTGAGAAACCGACCTTTTGAGTCCAGTGCGAGGAAAATCCTCTTTACTGGTAGACAAAACCTTGATACAATAAGCCAGTAGCATTTAATATATTACAGTGTCGAGCTGAGGATGCACAACAAATTATTACAAGCACGCCAATAATTATACATAGTGGCGGATATGATACAGTGGAGTGGTGGCATACTGACTCGGGGTAAAGTAGTGGAATGACACGGTGGAGTGGATAACATGACTCCTACACTGGCAGCTCATCGAGCGTCGAGGTGAGGCTCGATGATTTATTTGGGTAGCGGAAGCGGAAGTAACACGGTGACTAATCCAGGGTCACACGAGACTGACTGGGATTCCTCTAGGCGTCGGACTCGCTATCGAACTCTTTGTCGGTGTACTAGAGTAGGGGTACCCTAGTACCCCGAACTCGTGCACGGACAGTTGCAGCGCCCCACGGCCGGGCCGGCCTGTTGGCCGCCAAGATCCTCAGCAGCTCCCTTGGAGCCATTCAAGAACGAAGCAGTCAAGACCCCGGCAAGAGAAGCTTGCCGGGAAGGCCACTCAAGGCGCAAAGGAAACGAGGCCCCGGCAAGAGGAGCTTGCCGGGAAGGCTTGGCGGGCGCTAAACCCCCAAGCGCGACAAGGTTCTCGCCACGGCAAGGCGCTTGCCGGGGCGGGCGACCTCTCTTCATCTCCGCTCCAGCTCACCCGCCAACGTGTCACCACGGGGCTCCCCCAAGTACGCGTGTCGGTGGGCTGTGCAGCCAGCGGGGAGTAGCGATAAACAGCGCTGACAAGCCACCATCGTGGCGGACGGAGGCGCACTTAACGGTCCTGTTACACTTGTTGAGGCGATCGAGACAGCATTGATGACCCTTGTCCCTTGCCGTCAGAGTTAGGTATAGATTACTGTACACTGTACAAAGCGGTGTACCTACCTAAGTTTTTACCATTGTAACCTTGTCTATTTGCCACATGTGGTAACCCCTTGTGCCTATAAAAGGAGGTCCAAGGGCAACGTAGAGGGGGTTCGATTCGGCTGGGTTTCTAGTCTAGCTCCAGCTTAGTTCATCACACTCAAGTTAGGTCTTGTAGCCAGCATTGCTCCCTAGCAAGAACACAAGATAATCCACAAAGCAGCAGTAGGAGTATTATCTCTCCGGAGAGCTCCGAAGCTGGGTAAACCCCCTCGTGCGCATTGCCTCGACCCGCTCTTTGTGCAGTCTCCGCCCCCCTCCGAACCACAAAGGGACCCAGGTCCCGTAGGTGCTCGTGGGGGCACGATCAGCTCTTCCCCCCGACATCTTTGGCGCGCCAGGTAGGGGGCGTCGAGGCTGTGTGAATCCGGTCCGGCGGTCGCACTAGCAACTCCTTCGACGTCTTCGTCGACATGGCGCCGAAGAAGAAGCCTTCGGCAGCAGCTGAGCCGTCCGCGTCGAACCCACCACCACCGGAGCCATCAGGTGGTGGGGGAAACGCTGGCGGAGGGACCGGCGTCGTTGAGAGAGCCCACGATGCCGTCGGGTCCAAGGACAACGCGGCGCGGGCGTCGGCGTCCGAATCTGCACCGCGTCCATCGCAGGAGGCACGGGACAGGCAGCGTCATGATACCCGCGGCACCATACGATATTTGGATCAAGGCCAAGCTGGAGGATCTCGAGGCCCTCGAGACCCGCATGCACCTTAGCATGCCGGCACGAGTGGGGTATGGTCGCTGAGGCGGGATGCTGCTCCTCCTAACTTGGTTAGGAGTCCGAGCATATCCCGTTCTTCGCTCCGTACGCCCTTGCCGCCAACCACACCAGCGGAAGCCTTGGCGAGAGCTCAGTTACTACTAGACTACCCTCCGATGGCCGATAAGGCCGACGAGTGGAGGGCCACAATTCAGAGTCTCATCGGCTTCGCCAATGGCGACATCCCGCGGCAACCGAGTGCTTCGCAACCGCGGCGAGGCGACAAGGCGCGAGCCGATGGCGACGAGACTTGCGGGGGTGCGCCCACCGAACACTCCCCTTCCTGAAGGCCAAGATCGCCGACTCGCCGGATCCACCTCGACAGCGACTCCACAGCATCATCGGATCCGCGAGCTCGCTGCGACCAGCGCCAAGTTCTTCGGGAACGGCAAGAAGAGGACGCTCGAACCCGTATCGAGCGCCGAAGAGAAGCGCGCCGTCAATCTGACCAACGCGCCGGGCCCACTGTCGATATGCACGCGCCAGGGGAACCAGGCGACTTGCCGTACGCGGTGGTTTGCCCCGCGTTCACTCGTGAGCTGCGGCAAGTCCGGTGGCCCGACAAGAAAAACTTCAAACCAGACGTGCCGGAGAAGTACGACGGCAGGACACACCCATCGGAGTTCCTCAGCATCTACACCATCGCGGTGCAAGCTGCGGGGGGACGAGACGACAAGATCCTCGCCAACTACTTCCCCTTGGTGCTCAAGCCAAACGTCAGATCTTGGCTCATGCACTTGCCGGATGGCTCTATTTCTTCTTGGGCAGATTTGTGCCATCAGTTTGTTGGCGCCTTCACAGGTGGCCACAAGCCTCATGGCCAAGAAAGTGATCTCCACCTGCTTGCCCAGAAGGAGGGGGAGTCTCTGCGCAAATTTATCCAGAGATTCAGTCGAGTGCACTATAACATCCCAGACGTCCACCCTGCTGCAGTGATTAGTGCATTCCATCGAAATGTGCGAAATCGCAGGATGAGGAGGAGATGGCGATGTGCAAAGTGAAAGACGTCAGCGAGCTCTACGCCTGGCCGACAAGTGTGCACGCTGAAGAAGAAGGAAGAAGGCTCCGGAGAGAGTGTGGGAGCAGAGTCGGACAAGAGGGACCGCCCGGCAAGGAATAGTGGCGGCGGAACAACAGAGGAAGAAAACCAAGAAGTACTAGTTGTCGAGCAGTCCGGCAAGGACGGTGCCGCCAACCAAGCCAAGGCCGGTGGCTCCGGCAAGGAGGTTGCCGTTGACACCGACCGCCAAGCTGTGGCGGCCGCCGACAAGCCCGGCAGCTCCAACAAGCAGTACTGTAAAATCCACCGCACTAAGGGCCATGATCTCCGGAGCTGCAAGAAAGTCGAGCAGCTTGTCGAGCTACAGAAAGCTGAATACGAGCGGCGGGACAAGGAGAAAGCCCAAGAAGGTGCAGGTGCAGCAAGTAAGAAGAGACCCGGTCGGGGAGGGCGCCGCGGCAAGGCCAAGCAGCGGCAAGGAGACAGACCTCCCCGTGGCCGCGACAAAGAAGAAGATGAAGATGAAGATGACGAGGACTATGAAGATGATGAAGCTGATGAGCAGGAGTTTCAAAAGGCAACGGAGGTCCTTTGCGTCGACGGTGGTGCGTCTCTACATACCTCACACCGCCAACTCAAGCAATGGATGCGTGAGGTCAACGCAGCAGAACCATCCATAGAGTCACGCAAACCTCTGAAGTGGTCCAGCACGCCCATCATCTTTGACATTGAGGATCACCCAGATCGCGTCACTGCGGTCGGGTGTTTGCCGATGTTGGTCTCACCAACCATCCGCAACCTCAAGGTCACAAAGATGCTGGTTGACAATGGGCCGGCCTGAATTTGATCTCCTCCACGTGCTCCGAAACTTCAAATCCTCGACAATGAGCTCGAAGAAACCGGGTACTTTCAAGGAATCAACCCGGAAGGAGCAAGCCCAAGGGAAGATCACGTTGCGGTAACCTTGGCGAGTGAGCTCAACTTCAGAACTGAGAGGGTCACGTTCGACGTCGCCGATTTCCCATTGCCCTACAATGGCATACTTGGCCGTCCGGCACTCGCCAAATTCATGGCCGCCTCTCACTATGCATACAACCTACTCAAGATGCCCGGCCCGATAAGTGTCATTTCTGTCCGCGGCGACAAGATGGATGCACTTATCTGCGCCGACAAGATTTACCGGGATGCAGCAGCCGCGACAGATAGCAAACCACTTACCGTTGAAGCTCCCGGGGCGAAGAAGAAGACCACTAGGTCCGGCAAGAGCTCTGTTGCCCACTCCGGCAAGCGCACCTCTTCGGAGTGCTGCGCTACCGTCGAGGACGCACCATCGAGCTCCACCGGCAAGTGCAACAAGACGATGACAGCTCCGCCAAAGACCAAGAAAGTGCCCGCCAAGGAGGACGGTGCTGGTGGTACCTTCACCATCAGTGCCACGCTTGATCCTAAATAGGAAGGCGAGCTCGTTGCTTTCCTGCGGGCGAATGTCGATGTGTTTGCATGGCAACCATCTGATATCCCCGGTGTTCCCAGGAAAGTAATTGAGCACCACCTAGCTGTCTGTCCTCACGCGCGGCCCGTCAAGCAAAAAGTTAGGAAGCAGGCAGTGGAGCGCCAAGAGTTCATAGCAGAAGAAATCAAGAAATTGGAAGCAGCAGGGCTTGTCAGAGGAGTCCTCCACCCCACGTGGTTGGCCAATCCGGTAGTGGTGCGCAAAGCTAATGGGAAATGGAGGCTTTGTATTGACTTCACAGATGTTAATAAAGCTTGTCCCAAGGACCCATTTCCCTTGCCGCGTATTGACCAGATTGTTGACTCCACGGCTGGATGCGATCTGCTTTCATTTCTTGATGCATATTCAGGATATCATCAGATCTTCATGGCAGAAGAGGATGAAGAGAAAACCGCATTCATCACACCATGTGGCACGTACTGCTTTATACGGATGCCTTTCGGTTTGAAGAATGCTGGTTCAACCTTTGCAAGGGCAGTCCATGATGCTTTTGGACCACAGATACACAGAAATGTAGAAGCCTACATGGATGACATAGTGGTCAAGAGCAAGGACAGAGCGACTCTGATTCAGGATTTGGATGAGACGTTTGCAAACCTGCGCAAGATCAACCTCAAGCTCAACCCCGAGAAGTGCGTGTTTGGAGTCCCTTCCGGCAAACTTCTCGGGTTCTTTGTATCTCAGCGGGGAATTGAAGCCAACCCCGACAAGATCAAGGCCATTGAGCAGATCGAAGCACCAAAGCGCGTTAAGGATGTCAGGAGGCTTGCCGGTTGCGTGGCTGCTCTCAGCAGGTTCATTTCTAAGTCTGCTGAGCGCGCCCTGCCGTTTTTCAAGATTTTGAAAAAGGCAGGTCCAATGAAATGGACTCCCGAAGCGGAGGCTGCGCTGCAGGACTTGAAGAGATACCTGTCCTCCACTCCAATACTTGTCGCACCTAAACCGCAAGAGAAGTTGCTGCTGTATATAGCGGCGACCAATCAAGTGGTTAGTGCTGCGTTAGTAGCGGAGAGGGAGGCGGATGATGAGCCGGCAACCGAGGCAGGTGCGTCCAGCGACAAGCGGGGGGCTTCGCCGTCAAGCTCCGGTCCCGACAACGACGGATCAGCGCAGGGTTGCGACAAGATACGGAAGAAGATGGTGCAGCGCCCAGTATACTTTGTCAGTTCCCTTCTGCAGGGGGCTAGATCGAGATACTCTGGTGTGCAGAAGCTGCTTTTTGGCCTGCTCATGGCCTCGAAAGCTGCGCCATTACTTCCAAGCACATGAGATAACAGTTGTCACTCGCTTTCCGCTAAAGAGGATTTTGCAAAATCCGAAGCAACAGCAGGATTGTTGAGTGGGCCTTTGGAACTGTCAAGCTTTGGTCTCAAGTTGAAAGCACTTCAACTATCCGCAGGGCATTGGCAGAATTCATAGCAGTGGGCGCCAGCGCAAGATGAAGAGGTTCGAGACAAGCATCCCGTCAAGGAGGCAAATAAAGAATGGCTGATGTACTTTGACGGTGCCTTCTCGCTGCAAAGCGCCGGTGCGGCGTCTTGCTTATCGCACCCACCGGGGAACACCTCAAATACATAGTCCAAATGCACTTCCCCAAGGAACAAACAACAAATAATACTGCAGAGTATGAAGGCTTGCTCGCCGGTCTCAGGATTGCGATAGACCTTGGGATTAAGAAGCTCATTGTCAGGGGAGACTCCCAGCTTGTCGTCCGCCAAGTAAACAAAGATTACCAAAGTTCGTTGATGGAAGCATACGTCGATGAAGTGAGGAAGCTGGAAGAGCACTTTGAAGGCCTGCAAATGGAACACGTTCCAAGAGCGCAGAACGATATAGCTGATGGCCTCTCCAAATGTGCCGCACTTAAGTTGCTTGTGGAACCAGGGATTTTTGTGCTCAAGCTGACTCAGCCAACCGTGACACCATCAACAGGGCAGAGCAAGAAGAGAAAATTGGTTTCCGGCGACTACTTTCCGGCAGAGCTCTCCGAAGCCGCCGCCAAGAAGGTCCCTAGAACCAATGCAAATATCACTGAGGAGCAGTCTGCTCCGACAAACCACGCAGTTTGTATCGTTGAAGCAAACGCTCCCGACAAGCTTAGCTCCGGCAAGCTTGACGGGGATCATCGAGCTCCGGCGGACCAGCGGGTCCTTGCCGTAGAAGCTGATGGTCCCGCAGTGACAGATGAGCCTTTAGTCCTTGTTGTCGAGCCACAGGCTCCAACATGGGCACAGCAGATCGTGAAGGAAATATGCCCTAGAGGCAATAATAATGTTATTATTTATTTCCTTATATCATGATAAATGTTTATTATTCATGCTAGAATTGTATTAACCGGAAACATAATACATGTGTGAATACATAAACCTCAGAGTGTCACTAGTATGCCTCTACTTGACTAGCTCGTTAATCAAAGATGGTTATGTTTCCTAACCATGAACAAGGAGTTGTTATTTGATTAACGGGATCACATCATTGGTTGAATGATCGATTGACATGACCCATTCCATTAGCATAGCACCTGATCGTATAGTTTGTTGCTAGTGCTTTTCTTCATGACTTATACATGTTCCTATGACTATGAGATTATGCAACTCCCGTTTGCCGAGGAACACTTTGGGTGCTACCAAACGTCACAACGAATCGGGTGATTATAAAGGTACATTACAGGTGTCTCCGAAGGTACATGTTGGGTTGGCATATTTGAGATTAGGATTTGTCACTCCGATTGTCGGAGAGGTATCTCTGGGCCCTCTCGGTAATGCACATCACATAAGCCTTGCAAGCATTGCAACTAAATGTGTTAGTTGTGAGATGATGTATTACGGAACGAGAAAAGAGACTTGCCGAGAACAAGATTGAACTAGGTATTGGATACCGACGATCGAATCTCGGGCAAGTAACATACCGATGACAAAGGGAACAACGTATGTTGTTATGCGGTTCGACCGATAATGATCTTCGTAGAATATGTAGGAGCCAATATGGGCATCCAGGTTCCGCTATTGGTTATTGACCAGAGAGGTGTCTCGGTCGTGTCTACATAGTTCTCGAACCCGTAGGGTCCGCACGCTTAACGTTCGATGGCAGTTATTATGAGTTTATATGATATTGATGTACGAAGGTTGTTGAGTCCCGGATGAGATCACGGACATGACGAGGAGTCTCGAAATGGTCGAGACATAAAGATTGATATATTGGAAGCCTATGTTTGGACTCGGAATCACTCCGGGTGAAATTGGGAATTTTACGAGATACAGGGGTTACGGAACCTCCGGGGTCAATGGGCCTTGATGGGCCTTAGTGGGAAAGAGAAAGGGGCCATAGTGCTGGTCGCACCTTCCCCTTCCCTAGTCCTATTAGGACTAGGAGAAGGGGCGCCTCTCTCTCTCTCTTCCCACTTGGGAAAACCTAGTTGGACTAGGATTGGGGGAATCCTACTCCTAGTAGGAGTAGGAAACCCCGTGCGCCCTCTCTCTGGCGGCCAGCCCTCCCTTCCCTCCTTTATATCTGAGGGCAGGGGCACCCCATGACACACAAGTTGATCATTGAGATCGTTCCTTAGCCGTGTCGGTGCCCCTTCCACCAAACTACACCTCGAATATACCGTTGCGGAGCTTAGGCGAAGCCCTGCGCCGTGGAACATCATCATCGTCACCACGCCGTCGTCGTTGTGAAACTCTCCCTCAACACTCGGCTGGATCGGAGTTCGAGGGGCGTCATCGAGCTGAGCGTGTGCAGAACTCGGAGGTGCCGTCGTTCGGTACTTGGATCGGTTGGATCGGGAAGAAGTACGACTACTTCCTCTACGTTGCGTCAACGCTTCCGTTGCTGGTCTCGAGGGTGCGTAGACAACACTCTCATCTCGTTGCTATGCATCACCATGATCTTGCGTGATCGTAGGAAATTTTTGAAATTACTCGTTTCCCAACAAAGGCATCCGAGCCTGGTTTTATGCGTTGATGTCATGTGCACGAGTAGAACACAAGTGAGTTGTGGGCGATACAAGTCATACTGCCTACCAGCATGTCATACTTTGGTTCAGCGGTATTGTGAGATGAAGCGGCCCGGACCGACATTACGCGTACGCTTACGCGAGACTGGTTTCACCGCTCGAGCACTCGTTGCTTAAAGGTGACCGGCGGTGTCTGTCTCTCTCACTTTAGTTGAATCGAGTGTGGCTCGCCCGGTCCTTGAGAAGGTTAAACGGAGTCTATTTGACGAAATATCGTTGTGGTTTTGATGCGTAGGTAAGAACGGTTCTTGCTCAGCCCGTAGCAGCCACGTAAAATTTGCAACAACAAAGTAGAGGACGTCTAACTTGTTTTTGCAGGGCATGTTGTGATGTGATATGGTCAAGACATGATGCTGAATTTTATTGTATGAGATGATCATGTTTTGTAACCGGTTATCGGCAATGGCAGGAGCCATATGGTTGTCGCTTTATTGTATGAAATGCAATCGCCCTGTAATGCTTTACTTTATCACTAAGCGGTAGCGATAGTCGTAGAAGCATAAGATTGGCGAGACGACAACGATGCTACGATGGAGATCAAGGTGTCGCGCCGGTGACGATGGTGATCATGACGGTGCTTGGAGATGGAGATCACAAGCACAAGATGATGATGGCCATATCATATCACTTATATTGATTGCATGTGATGTTAATCCTTTATGCATCTTATTTTGCTTTGATTGACGGTAGCATTATAAGATGATCCCTTACTAAATTATCAAGAAGTGTTCTCCCTGAGTATGCACCGTTGCGAAAGTTCTTCGTCTTTGAGACACCACGTGATGATCGGGTGTGATAGGCTCTACGTTCAAATACAACGGTGCAAAACAGTTGCACACGCAGAATACTCAGGTTATACTTGACGAGCTATGCATATAAGATATGACCTCGAACACGGAGACCGAAGGTCGGCGTGAATCATATAGTAGATATGATCAACATATTGATGTTCACCATTGAAACTACTCCATCACACGTGATGATCGGTCATGGTGTAGTTGATATGGATCACGCAATCACTTAGAGAATTGAAGGATATTTTTCTAAGTGGGAGTTCTTAAGTAATATGATTAATTGAACTTAAATTTATCATGAACTTAGTACCGATAGTATCTTGCTTGTCTATGATGTGTAGATAGATGGCTCGTCTTTGTTGTTCCGTTGAATTTTAATGCGTTCCTTGAGAAAGCAAAGTTGAAAGATGATGGCAGCAATTACGGACTGGGTCCGTAACTTGAGGATTATCCTTATTGCTGCACGGAAGAATTACGTCCTGGAAGCACCGTTAGGTGCCAGGCCTGGTGCAAGGGCTGCGCCGAAGTTGTGAACGTCTGGCAAAGCAAAGTGATGACTACTCTATAGTTCAGTGTGCCATGCTTTACGGCTTAGAACCGGGACTTCAACGTCGTTTTGAACACCATGGAGCATATGAGATGTTCCAGAGTTGAAGTTAATATTCCAAGCGAATGCCCGGATTGAGAGATATGAAGTCTCCAATAAGTTCTATAGCTGTAAGATGGAGGAGAACGGTTACGTCGGTGAGCATATACTCGTAATGTCCGGATATAACAATCACTTGATTCAACTGGGAGTTAATCTTCCGGATGATTGCGTCATTGACAGAATTCTCCAATCACGCCACCAAGCTACAAGAGCTTCGTGATGAACTATAATATGCAAGGATGACCAAAACAATGCCGAGCTCTTGGCGATGCTGAAAGCATGGAGGTAGAAATCAAAAGGAGCATCAAGTGTTGATGGTTAACAAAACCACTAGTTTCAAGAAAAGGGCAAAGGAAAGAAAAGGAAACTTCAAAAGAGCGGCAAGCAAGTTGCTGATCAAGAGAAGAAACCCAAGTCTGGTCCTAAACCTGAAACCGAGTGCTTCTATTGCAAGCAGGCTGGTCATTTGAGCGGAACTGCCCCAAGTATTTGGCGGATAAGAAGGATGGCAAGGTTAACAAAGGTATATGTGATATACATGTTATTGATGTGTACCTTACTAATACTCGCAGAGCACTGGTATTTGATCTTGGTTCTGCTGCTAATATTTGCAACTCGAAGCAGGGGCTACGGATTAGCGAAGATTGGCTAAGGACGAGGTGACAATGCGGCGTGGGAAATGGTTCCAAAGTCGATGTGATCGCAATCGACACGCTACCTCTACATCTACCTTCGGATTAGTATTAGACCTAAATAATTGTTATTTAGTACCAGCGTTGAGCATGAACATTATATCTGGATCTTGTTTGATGCGAGGCGGTTATTCATTTAAATCAGAGAATAATGGTTGTTCTATTTATATGAATAATATCTTTTATGGTCATGCACCATTGAAGAATGGTTTGTTTTACTTAATCTTGATAGTAGTGATACACATATTCATAATGTTGAAACCAAAAGATGCAGAGTTGATAATGATGGTGCAACTTATTTGTGGCACTGCCGTTTAGGTCATATCGATGTAAAGCGCATGAAGAAACTCCATCTTGATGGACTTTTGGAGTCACTTGATTATGAATCACTTGGCACTTATGAACCGTGCCTTATGGGCAAGATGACTAAAACACCGTTCTCCGGAACTATGGAGAGAGCAACAGATTTATTGGAAATCATACATCTTGATGTATGTGGTCCAATGAATGTTGAGGCTCGTGGCGGATATCGTTATTTTCTCACCTTCACAGATGATTTGAGCAGATATGGGTATATCTACTTAATGAAACACAAGTCTGAAACATTTGAAAAGTTCAAAGAATTTCAGAGTGAAGTGGAAAATCATCGTAACAAGAAAATAAAGTTTCTACGATCTGATCGTGGAGGAGAATATTTGAGTTCTGAGTTTGGCCTACATTTGAAACAATGCGGAATAGTTTAGCAACTTACGCCACCGAACACCACAACGTAATGGTGTGTCGAGCGTCGTGTCGTACTTTATTAGATATGGTGCGATCTATGATGTCTCTTACTGATTTACCGCTATCGTTTTGGGGTTATGCTTTAGAGACGGCTACATTCACTTTAAATAGGGCACCATCTAAATCCGTTGAGACGACGCCTTATGAACTGTGGTTTGGCAAGAAACCAAAGTTGTCGTTTCTGAAAGTTTGGGGCTGCGATGCTTATGTGAAAAAGCTTCAACCTGATAAGCTCGAACCCAAATCGAGAAATGTGTCTTCATAGGATACCCAAAGGAGACAGTTGGGTACACCTTCTATCACAGATCCGAAGGCAAGATTTTGTTGCTAAATTGAAACTTTTTGGAGAAAGAGTTTCTCACGAAAGAAGTGAGTGGGAGGAAAGTAGAACTTGATGAGATAATCTGTATCTACTCCCTTATTGAGAATAGTACATCACGAAAACAGTTTACGTGACACCTACACCAAATAGGGAGGAAGCTAATGATGATGATCATGAAACTTCAGATCAAGTTTCTCAGAAACTTCGTAGATCAACGAGCAAGATCCGCACTGAGTGGTACGGTAATCCTATTTTGGAAGTCATATTCTTTGGAACATGATGAACCTCTGAACTATGAAGAAGCGATGGTGAGCCCAGATTCCACAAAATGGCTTGAGGCCATGAAATCTGAGATGGGATCCATGTATGAGAACAAAGTGTGGACTTTGGTTGACTTGCCCGATGATCGGCAAGCAATTGAGAATAAATGGATCTTCAAGAAGAAGACTGACGCTGATGGTAATGTTATCGTCTATAAAGCTCGACTTGTTGCAAAAGGTTTTCGACAAGTTCAAGGGATTGACTACGATGAGACCTTCTCACCCGTGGCGATGCTTAAGTCCGTCCGAATCATGTTAGCAATTGCCGCATTTTATGATTATGAAATTTGGCAAATGGATGTTAAAACTGCATTCCTGAATGGATTTACGGAAGAAGAGTTGTATATGATGCAACCAGAAGGTTTTGTCGATCCAAAGGGAGCTAACAAAGTGTGCAAGCTCCAGCGATCCATTTATGGACTGGTGCAAGCCTCTCGGAGTTGGAATAAGCGTTTTGATAGTGTGATCAAAGCATTTGGTTTTATCTGAGACTTTTGGAGAAGCCTGTATTTACAAGAAAGTGAGTGGGAGCTCTGTGGCATTTCGATATTATATGTGGATGACATATTATTGATCGGAAATGATATAGAATTCTGGATAGCATAAAGGGATACTTGAATAAGAGTTTTTCGATGAAAGACCTCGGTGAAGCTGCTTACATATTGGGCATTAAGATCTATAGAGATAGATCAAGGCGCTTAATAGGACTTTCACAAAGCACATACCTTGATAAAGTTTTGAAAAAGTTCAAAATGGATCAGGCAAAGAAAGGGTTCTTGCCGGTATTACAAGGTGTGAAGTTGAGTAAGACTCAATGCCCGACCACCGCAGAAGATAGAGAGAAATGAAAGATGTTCCTATGCTTCAGCCATAGGCTCTATCATGTATGCAATGCTGTGTACCAGACCTGATGTGTGCCTTGTTGTAAGTTTAGCGAGCGGTACCAAAGTAATCCAGAGTGGATCATCGACAGCGGTCAAGAACATCCTTAAGTACTTGAGAAGGACTAAGGATATGTTTCTCATTTATGGCGGTGACAAAGAGCTCGTAAATGGCAGTTACGTCGACGCAAGCTTTGACACTGATCCGGACGATTCTAAATCGCAAACCGGATCGTATTTACATTAAGCGGTGGAGCTGTCGGTTGGTGCAGTTCCAAACAAAGCGTCGTTATGGGATCTACATGTGAAGCTGAGTACATAGCTGCTTGGAAGCAGCTAATGAAGGAGTCTGGATGAAGGAGTTCATAACCGATCTAGGTGTTGTACCTAGTGTATCGGGTCCAATGAAAATCTTTTGTGACAATCTTGGTGCAATTGCCTTGGCAAAGGAATCCAGATTTCACAAGAGAACCAAGCACATCAAAAGACGCTTCAACTCCATCCGGATTTGGTCCAGTGGGAGACATAGAGATATGCAAGATACATACGGATCTGAATGTTGCGAGACCGTTGACTAAGCCTCTTCCACGAGCAAAACATGATCAGCACCAAGACTCCATGGGTGTTAGAATCATTCTTGTGTAATCTAGATTATTGACTCTAGTGCAAGTGGGAGATGAAGGAAATATGCCCTAGAGGCAATAATAATGTTATTATTTATTTCCTTATATCATGATAAATGTTTATTATTCATGCTAGAATTGTATTAACCGAAACATAATACATGTGTGAATACATAAACCTCTGAGTGTCACTAGTATGCCTCTACTTGACTAGCTCGTTAATCAAAGATGGTTATGTTTCCTAACCATGAACAAGGAGTTGTTATTTGATTAACGGGATCACATCATTAGTTGAATGATCTGATTGACATGACCCATTCCATTAGCATAGCACCTGATCGTATAGTTTGTTGCTAGTGCTTTTCTTCATGACTTATACATGTTCCTATGACTATGAGATTATGCAACTCCCGTTTGCCGAGGAACACTTTGGGTGCTACCAAACGTCACAACGTGGCGGGTGATTATAAAGGTACATTACAGGTGTCTCCGAAGGTACATGTTGGGTTGGCATATTTCGAGATTAGGATTTGTCACTCCGATTGTCGGAGAGGTATCTCTGGGCCCTCTCGGTAATGCACATCACATAAGCCTTGCAAGCATTGCAACTAAATGTGTTAGTTGTGAGATGATGTATTACGGAACGAGAAAAGAGACTTGCCATGAACGAGATTGAACTAGGTATTGGATACCGACGATCGAATCTCGGGCAAGTAACATACCGATGACAAAGGAACAACGATGTTGTTATGCGGTCGACCGATAAAGATCTTCGTAGAATATGTAGGAGCCAATATGGGCATCCAGGTCCCGCTATTGGTTATTGACCGAGAGGTGTCTCGGTCATGTCTACATAGTTCTCGAACCCGTAGGGTCCGCACGCAACGTTTCGATGGCAGTTATTATGAGTTTATATGATATTGATGTACGAAGGTTGTTCGAGTCCCGGATGAGATCACGGACATGACGAGGAGTCTCGAAATGGTCGAGACATAAAGATTGATATATTGGAAGCCTATGTTTGGACTCGGAATCACTCCGGGTGAAATTGGGAATTTTACCGAGTACCGGGGTTACCGAACCTCCCGGGGTCAATGGGCCTTGATGGGCCTTAGTGGGAAAGAGAAAGGGGCCATAGTGCTGGCAGACCTTCCCCCTTCCCTAGTCCTATTAGGACTAGGAGAAGGGGGCGCCCCCCTCTCTCTCTCTCTTCCCACTTGGGAAAACCTAGTTGGACTAGGATTGGGGGGGAATCCTACTCCTAGTAGGAGTAGGAAACCCTGGTGCGCCTCCTCTCTCGGCCGGCCAGCCCTCCCTTCCCTCCTTTATATACAGGGGCAGGGGGCACCCCATGACACACAAGTTGATCATTGAGATCGTTCCTTAGCCGTGTGCGGTGCCCCCTTCCACCAAACTACACCTCGAATATACCGTTGCGGAGCTTAGGCGAAGCCCTGCGCCCGTGGAACATCATCATCGTCCCACGCCGTCGTCGTCTTGTGAAACTCTCCTCAACACTCGGCTGGATCGGAGTTCGAGGGACGTCATCGAGCTGAACGTGTGCAGAACTCGGAGGTGCCGTATGTTCGGTACTTGGATCGGTTGGATCGGGAAGAAGTACGACTACTTCCTCTACGTTGCGTCAACGCTTCCGTTGCTGGTCTACGAGGGTACGTAGACAACACTCTCATCTCGTTGCTATGCATCACCATGATCTTGCGTGATCGTAGGAAAATTTTTGAAATTACTACGTTTCCCAACAGATCGTCCATTTCCTTCAGACAGGAGAACTTCCCGAAGAGCAAGAAGAAGCGGAAAAAGTAGCCCGGCAGTCAAGTATGTACCAGTTTGTTGATAACATCCTGTACAGAAGGAGACTCAACGGGGTTAAATTGAAGTGTATTTGCCGGGAAGATGGACAGAAGCTGTTGGCGGAGATACACGGAGGCATATGTGGTCACCACATTGGCGCAAGAGCACTTGCCGCAAAGCTTTCCGGCAAGGTTTCTTCGCCGAAGCCCTCCAGATGCAACTGCACAAGTAACCAAGTGTGAAGCGTGCGAGTTCCATTCAAGACAGATACACCAGCCAGCTCAAGCTCTCGGACGATCCCTTTATCCTGGCCCTTCTCGGTGCTGGGGCTCGACATTCTCGGCCCCTTCCCCGAGTTGTCGGGGCTTTGAGTACTTATGCGTGCAATCGACAAGTTCACAAAGTGGCGGAAGTGGAACCAGTGAGGAAGGTGACAGCACAATCAGCCGTCAAGTTCTTCAGGTCAATTGTTTGCCATTTTGAGATTCCTAATCGGATCATCACCGACAACGGCACACAGTTCACGAGTCACACCTTCATGCAGTACGCCCAAGATCTTGGCGCCAAGATCTGCTTTGCTTCCGTTGCTCATCCGAGAAGCAACGGTCAGCGAAGAGGGCAAACGCTGAAGTGCTGCGAGGACTCAAGACCAGAACTTTCGACAGGCTGCACAAGTGCGGAAGGAACTGGATCGAGGAGCTGCCGGTGGTTCTTTGGTCGATCAGGACGACGCCAAATCGAGCCACTGGCCAGACACCCTTTGCTCTAGTCTATGGAGAAGAGGCAGTTCTCCCCACGGAACTCGTATATGGGTCACCTCGAGTGCTCGCTTATGATGAGCTTGAGCAAGAGCAGCTGCGACAAGATGACGCGCTGCTCCTCGAGGAAGATCGTCTTCAGGCTGCTGTACGAGCTGCTCGTTACCAGCAAGCTTTGCGCCGCTACCATAGCCGCAAAGTTAATGCCAGAAGCTTCGAGGAAGGCGACCTTGTTCTTCGGCGCGTTCAATCCGCCAAGAATTCCAACAAGTTGACGCCGAAGTGGGAAGGCCCTTATCGGGTAAAACGAGTCACTAGGCCGCGCTGTCGCGCTTTGAGACCGAAGACGGCTTTCCGGTGAGCAATTCCTGGAACATAGAGCATCTTCGCAAGTTTTACCCATGAGGCGCGGTTGCCGGAACCCGTTCCGGCAACCACCCTTTTGTACAAGTCTTGCCGCTGTTGCATGTAATCCTTTGTACAAAGCCGGGCGCAGACCCCGTGCATCAGTAAAGCCTATGGTTGCGCACATTTTTGTTAATACATGCCTTCATAATTAAATATGCATGTGTTTACTAACATCTTGTGCAGCACCCGAACCCGGTAAGCGATAATGAGCCATTAGGCCCCACAACTTCCTTTTTCTCTTCTTTCTTATCAAACAAGAAGAAGGTTCATCCACCCACAAGTTAACCGGGGGGGAGAGAAGGAGATAGTGGTGTTGGCCGACAAGCGTCGCTCGAGGAACGGTCGCCTTGCCGGAAGACGGACAACAGAAAAGCTAAGTTGCTAAGTTTAAGCGACCAGTTTTAAATTTTCAAGTTATCTTCCTCGAACGATAGTACTTTGTATGGAAAACCTGTGCGCGGAGGAACCAAATCGTGACTGGTCGCGCCCTTAATTTGTTTCGAGTCCGCTCAACAACTTAAGTGAGCTGCGACTAGTCCGCGATGAGGTTGCTTATCGATAGCGACCTCGCCAGCAGGCTGCTGAAGTTCCGCACTCGGCGCTCGCGGCAAGGGTGCCTGCACCGACAAGTTTCCCTAAAAGCGTAGGGTAAAAACATACAAGGGAAGAAATCGAGTAAAGGAAATAATGTTGCATTCGGTTGCCTAAGATAGTATATATTGCAAAAATAACCTATCATGGCACTAGCTAAATTGTTCTCGGAACCGAAATAACAGCAAAGAGAAGAAAGGTGCGCCGGCGTCCAAGCCCCGGCAAGCTAGAGTTGCCCGGGGGCTGCGGCAAGCCAGAGTTGCCGGAGGACGCGGCAAGCCGGAGTTGCCGGGGGCTGCGGCAAGCCAAAATTGTCGGAGGCTGTGATATCAGATAAGCCCTTCGTCCTTCGAACATCCCTCTTTCATTAAAAACATTCTTCTCGGATACAGTCCGTGGAGAGTGGAAAACATGAAAGAGAGGATTACAAGTTCTTAAATGCAGATAAGGCACGAAGGCTTACAAATTTAAAAGATAAGATGCCCGTAATCCCTTTTCTGTCCCTATCTTCAGGAGGTAGCTTAAGGAGACGGGAAGGGCAAAGGGAGCGCCTACGCAAGCTACAGGTGCCAGAAGGCACCAAGAGAACATGCCGGGGGCTCTCCGAAGGCTTGACGGGGATGGCGGCGACGGAAGCAGAGCTCGAAGACGGGGCGGCAGGACGTTAGCACGCTGTCGAGGGCACTACGCCCTCGTATTCCGACTTGACGGCCTTGTCGCCATCCCTCTTCCCCTTCCGCAGCCTCCCCACGCCAGCCACCCAAGGAGACGACCCCGGGGAGTTCAAGGCGCCGGCGACACGGATGATGGGGTCGCCGGTGACGCGCAGGGCGGCGCCCGACAACTAGTCGGGCCCGCTACCCTCATCATCGCTGTCGCTCTCCTCCTCGTCACTCTCGCTTGAGGAGGAATCGTCGCTGTCGGAGGAGCTATCCACGCAGCACCTCGCCTGAGTGCCAAGATCCCCGAAGACCTTGACGGAGAGGAGATCACCCTCCATTAACTTAAAATGGAGGGTAAATCCCGCCAGCAGGTTGTGGATGCGGGCGAACGTCTTCCACCCACGATCAAGATACATCACATTAGGAGCTGGGAATACAACGCGGACTCGCGTGCCGCTGATCCCACAGCCCCTCATGTGCAACCTCAACGTCTCGGGCGGATCCGACTCCGCGCCATCGCGAACGGAGCTGGAAGCCGGAGGCGATGACGAGGCGCCCAACGCAGCTTGACGAAGAACTCACAAGGTGCGTCCCGTGTGGACCGCCCTTGAGGAAAGGACGCCCCGGCGGGCGGAGACGACACGCCGCCCGCCCGCCTCTTCCCGGCGCCTCCTGCTTGTCCACGACCTCGCCCCGGAGAGGAACCCGTCGGAGGCGGAGGCAGGCGCACCGCCTCGTCCGCCTCTCCTCGGGCTCCCGGCCTCGTCCACGACCTCGCCCCTCCCTCTTCCCTTGCGGCTCGCTCTGCGTCCCAGGCGTGGGATTGGGAGGGTGCGCTGCTGCAGCTGCAACCCTCGCCGCCACCGACGGAGAACCAAGGTTCCCTTTCTCCATGGCAAATGGGAGAGAGGGAAGCGAAGCTGAAAAAAGAAGGGATGGGAGAGTGCGAGCCTGCGCCCCCCATCCGCCCTTCTTAAAAAGAAGCGAGGCGGGGGCTCGGCCGCCCCGCTCGGCGAATCAAGGCACAGGAAGAGCAGGGAATCAGGGCAGACCTGCTGCCTCTGCTCACGACGGCCCAGATTCCCGCTTCCACCGCCCGTGACCCCGAGTGCATGGGAACCACGTGGCGGAGACGCAGAACTGAGGCGACAGATGAAGCGACCTCACACGCCGCCCACTTCACCCACGACGCCACAGTTAATGCGTGCCGTTACAGAGAAACGCGGTAGGCGCGTGCCGTTCGTGGAGACGTGGTGGGTCCAAGGCGAGTAACGGTGTAATCAAGACCACGCACGCCCGTGCACTGTTTTGGGCCTGGCCCAACAGAGCTTGGCGCCGTGTGTGGCCCAGCCGAGGCTCCTGTCCGGTGTACTAGGTAGGGGTACCCTAGTACCCCGAACTTCGTCTGCAGACAGTTACAGCGCCTTCACGGCCGGGCCGGCCTGTTACGCCAAGATCCTCAGCAGCTCCTTGGAGCCATTCAAAAACGAAGCGGTCAAGACCCGGCAAGAGAAGCTTGCGGGAAGGCCACTCAAGGCGCCAAAGGAAGCGAGGCCCGGCAAGAGGAGCTTGCGGGAAGGCTTGGCGGGCGCTAAACCCCAAGCGCGACAAGGTTCTCGCCACGGCAAGGCGCTTGCCGGGCGGCGACCTCTCTTCATCTCCGCTCCAGCTCACCCGTAGCGTGTCACCACGGGGCTCCCCCAAGCACGGCGTGTCGGTGGGCTGTGCAGCCAGCGAGAGTAGCGACAAACAATGCGACAAGCCACCATCGTGGCGAGACGCGCGCCTTAACGGTCCCTGTTACCTTTGTTGGGGCGATCGAGACAGGCATTGATGACCCTTGTCCCTTGCCGTCGAGTTAGGTATAGATTCTTGTACCTTTGTACAAAGCGGTGTACCTACCTAAGTTTTACCATTGTAACCTTGTCTATTTGCCACATGTGGTAACCTTGTGCCTATAAAAGGAGGTCCAAGGGCAGCGTGAGGGGTTCGATTCGGCTGGGTTTCTAGTCTAGCTCCAGCTTAGTTCATCACACTCAAGTTAGGTCTTGTAGACAGCATTGCTCCCTAGCAAGAACACAAGATAATCCACAAAGCAGCAGTAGGAGTATTATCTCTCCGGAGAGCTCCGAAGCTGGGTAAACCCCTCGTCGCATCGCCTCGACCCCTCTTTGTGCATTCTCCGCCCCCTCCGAACCACAAAGGGACCCAGGTCCGTGGGTGCTCGTGGGGCACGATCAACTCTTCCCCGACACTCTTCATCCATGAGATCGCCACCGTCGACATCGGCCAAATCAACAAGCCGGTGAGTACTTTGAAAGTACTGCAAGACAGTTCGGACAAAAGATATAACAAATGTATGCATGAATGCGTCATGAGTAATTAATATGGTACATCCCAAAGAGGAAGTAACACAACATTAATTAGTAAGAAGGAAGTCGGTGATAGTAAAATAATCGAAAACCAATCGGTGTGCAGGCGGCGCCTCGAAGGGTGAACAAATAAATAAAACATGCCACGATCGAGGCGTCGGCGACACCACATAAAGGGCTTATATTGAAAATACAAGACATCGTGCCACGCGATCGGACGTCGGGAGACATCACGAAAAGGGCTTATATTGAAAATAAATGACAACAATGCATGCGATCGGACGTCGGCGACATCGCGAAAGGGCTTATATCAAAGTAAATAATAACAATGCCACGATCGGACGTCGGCGACATCGCAGAAAGGGCTTATATCAAAAGTAAATAAATAACAATGCCACGATCGGACGTCGGCGACATCGCAGAAAGGGCTTATATCAAAAGTAAATAAATAACAATACCACAGTCGGACGTCTGAGCGACATCGCAGAAAGGGCTTATATCAAAAGTAAATAAATAATAATGCCGCAGTCGGACGTCTGAGCGACATCGCAGAAAGGGCTTAAGATTTCATATCGGTTAACTTGCAAGAAAGAGTGCTCATAGGAAAATATTCGTCACATGATAATAAACGGGTTAGTCCCTCCATAGGAAATAAACATTTAACACTCATGTGGTTCTCAGGAGTGTCTGTCACCGGGACTGACACTTGACAAGATAAGATGAACGCAGCTCTTGGACATGGATAAGATGATTTCAATGACTTTTGACTCTGCAGAGTTTGTACTAAAATTATCCACAGCCAACGGATTTCCGTAGTCACGAAGGACTAGTTCCATTTACGGTATTTTGGAGGAAACACTGCTAACCAGTACACACCCATCCCACTTTACGTTGCCAGGAATCACCCTAGACAGCATTCAAGAAAAACTTTGAGACGGGGAGATCACAATCTCGAATAGCATGGGATCAAATTTATATCTGCGCTCTAAGGGTGCCCCTCTCGGTCCCAACCGAAACACCCATGCCCCTGACGGATGATAGGCTTTAATCCAGGCCATGGAACCCTCATCCCGCCTCTCGATTTGGTGTGTACCAGAAAGTGGTTTGCAACTTACTAAGCCGTATCCCTTACGGAAAACATGTGGTAGTACGGACGGGAACTGGACTGATTCATGTTGATACTGGGTCAACGGTCTGGCATAAGACTGGCATGCTACAACACTGCCATCTTACCCATTCTCATGCCAACTCATGGCCATGCAAACTCATTTCCATCAACTCATGGATTATCGAAATTCACTTGCCTCCACTTTGCATGTAATATGACATTCATCGAGGTGCTCATCATCATGCCATGCAACTACTTAACGCAAACATGCCCAAACACTCATCATATCAAAAGTTCAAACATGCTTGCCTGGTTCGGAGTAGTAGGGGCCTAGCTCGGTATCTACGGTATACAAAAATACACGCACTAATGTAAATACCATGGGGTGCACACAAATATTCCAAATATTTTTCAAATAAATCTGATAAAAAACTAGACAAAATTTTGAAGAGGACAGAAAAAGAATCACTCAAAAATCCTTTTTTGTTTAAAAGTTATAAGAGTTTTGGTCCAAGGACCTCTCTGCAATGAAACAGAAAACTCTCAGGGGTCTAAGCAGAAAAGTCCAGAAAATGATTCAGATTAGAAAGCATATTTGCCAGAATACGCTTTCAGAAATGGTTCAAAAAAAGAGAGCAGAGAGGCTGACGGGCGGGTCCCACCCGTCAGGTTTGAATATTCAAAAGAGGCGGCAGAGCTCATCGGCGCCCGAGAGCCGCGGTGGTCGCCTGCGGCGATCCACGGCGAGGCAGGGGGATCGGGGGGTACCTCTGTGCTGAGTGCACCCTTTCGCGTCGGTGGGTGGTGGTGGTGGTCGCCGGCAAGCACCACGTCGACGGCAGCCCTTGCTCCGGCGGACGGTGGTTCAGGAAGTCGTGGGTCTCGTCGGAGAGGGTTGCTGGGGTCAAATTGGAGTGGGGGTTAGTCTCCTAAAGGTGCCATGAGGCTACGGGCAAGTCTAGGCCTGTGGAGGAGCTCTCACCAGAGAGAACGCTGTCGGAGCCTGAAGCGGACGGAGATGGCCGGAGTTGAGGAAGAACGGCCCCTCGAGGCTCTTCCAGTGGCTGGCCGGGGTCTGGTGAGGTGGTGGAGATGTGCGGGGTCAAGAGCAAGCTCGGAGGCGCTATTTATAGCCGGCCCGAGGCGGTTGCCATGAACGGGGTAAGTCCGGCGAACGATTACGGCGGTGTTGTGGCTAGACGGTTGGTTTAGGGGCTTGAGCATCGTCTAGGCGAGTCTTGACTTCATCCGGTGCCTAACTCAGCAAAGCGGGCGGTTACGGCTGTTCCAGCGGCAGCCGTGCGGCTCGTCGGCGGCAGAGCGCGCCTGTGCGTGCCGAGCCCACGGTGACGGTGCTGCAGGCATGCGCTGGCAAGGGAGACGGCCACTCGGAGCTCCCAGGTGGCGTGGGCGGTGCCGAACGGCATTGTGCCGCAGGGTGCCCCCTGTTGGCCGCCACGGGAGGTCCCGACGCCGCAGAAGACGCCGGCGCAGACGGACCAGGGTGCCACCGATGCCAGGAACTAGCCAAGTGCGCGTGCGGCGCTCTGGACAGGGAGGAGGGGCCGTGCGCAATGCGCCAGGCGCACAGTTGACAGATGACCAGACTCTGACGAAACTGAATCTCTGAATTTCTGAATTTCTCTGAAAGTGCAAAGTACCAGTGCAAGCCAGGTGTTCGATAGAATGATTTTTGTATGTGTGGATTTTTCCTTGAGCTGATTTTTTGTGGAGTGGCTTCTCATTGCATCCGGGGGCTGCCTGAATTTTGGTGGAATTTTTGGAGAAGAGGAGATATGAATTTCACCAAATTTGGCAAATCTGGTCCAAACTTGCAGGAGCTGAAACTTGAAAATTTTGAAAAGAAGAAGAGTGGATCTTGATGGTTCTAGGTTGTGGGTGCTAGGGACTATCCAGAGGAGTTGATTTGAGATCAAAGTTCAAAGGCATTAAGGTACTTGCTTTGCAAATCACCTAGGCACAAAATAATAGACAGAATTGTTTTGGGGAAAGAAATAAATGAAATAAAATCCAAAAATGAGTTGGACTTGTTGGGACAGAATATATGGATTGCCCCAAAGTGGAAAGAGGGGTTTTGGGAAGATTTACCACATGAGGCATGATAAACCATGGGTGGTTTCAAAATAAGAGAAGACCCAAAACTCCTAGGGTTTTCTTTTAAAAGAAAAATAAATCCCAAAAATAAATTTGAGAAGGGGAGAATCAGGAGAAGGTTTTTAAATAACCAACACCTGAGTTGAAGAAGATGCCAAAATAAAATCCTTTGCCAAAGGGGAAATTTTTGAGAGAGAGAGATTTTTGGAAGGGTTTAAAAGACCTCCTTCAAAACCAACAAAGTTTTTGTTGAAAACCAAACAAAAAAAATTTGGAGTGTCACAACACCTACCCCCTTAGGAAAAATCTCGTCCCCGAGATTTCAGCTGATCCTCAAATAAGTGTGGGTGCTCTGTTCGAAGAAAATCCTCTCTTTCCCAAGTGGCTTCACTCTCTGTGTGATTGCTCCACTGAACTCTGAAAAACTTGATGGTTTTCTGTCGTGTCCTCCTTTCAGACTCCTCCAAGATTTTTATTGGATGTTCCCGATATGTGAGGTCTGGCAACACGTCAATGTTTTCATGGGGTACCTGCTTCTCTGGGTTGCTTACGCACTTTCTCAACTGCGAGACGTGGAACACGTCATGGACGTCGGATAAATCTTCGGGTAAGTCTAGCTAGTAGGCCACCGTGCCCCTTCGTGCCACTATACAGAATGGTCTGATGAATCTTGGTGCTAGCTTCCCTTTAATCTTGAATCGTTGCAGGCCCCTCATAGGAGATACTCGTAGGTACACAAATTCACCGGGTTCAAAGCTGATTCCCCGATGCTTTTGATCGTAATAACTCCTTTGTCGACTTTGGGCTGTCTTGAGTCGATCCCTAATCACCTTAACTTTATCTTCAGCCTCCTTGAGCATATCTGGGCCGAAGATATGGTTGTCTCCGGTTTCTGACCAATTTAGCGGGTATGACATCTCCGCCCGTCTGAGCCTCAAATGGTGCCATTTGCGGGCTGGCTTGATAACTGTTGTTATATCACGAACTCTGCGTATGGTAAGCTCTCTTCCCAATTGGTCCCATAGGTGAGGACACGTGCTCTCGGCATGTCTTCTAGAATCTGGTTTCTGGCGTTCGGTTTGTCCATCATGCAGGGGTGGTATGCGGTCTTGAGCGCCAGTTGAGTTCAGAGCTTGTTGTAAGTGATCCCAAAATCGGAGACAAATTGAGTGCCTCTGTCCGATATTATTTTCTTTGGGACTCCATGTAAGCGCATTTATACGGGAAAGATAAAGCCTAGCAAGCTTCTGAGTGGTGTGGTTTGTCTTCACGGGGATGAAGTGTGCTACTTTAGTCAGTCTATCAGTGATGACCCAAATGGCATTATTTCCGTGCCGTGACCGAGGTAGCCCAACAATAAAATCCATTCCAATCTCGTCCCATTTCCACTCAGGTATCTTATTTGGCTGCAAAAGTCCGGCCGGTTTCTGGTGCTCGGCCTTGATGCGTTGACAAGAGTCACAACATGCGATGAACGTGGCTATGTCCCTTTTTAGACCGTGCCACCAATATTTTTCCTGAAGATCCTTGTACATTTTTGTTCCTCCAGGATGGATTGAATACGGGGCGGTGTGGCCTTCAGCTAAGATTTGCTGTTTAAGGTCCTTCATATTTGGTACGCAAAGTCTATCTCCGTACCACAATATCCCTTGTTCATCGATAACGAATTCTGAGGCCTTTCCCAAACTCACCTTCCGCTTTATGCCTTCAATGCTAGGGTGTCCATGCTGAGCCTCTTTTATCTTTTCCATCAGGGTAGGCTGTATTTCTAAATTTGATACGCTGCCTTCGGTGACTACCAGCAAGTTGAGTTTAGTAAACTCCTGCCAAAATTCAGGTCTCAACTTTGGTAGGTTGTCGTCGTTTGGGCTAGGGTTCCGACTTAGAGCGTCTGCCACTACATTTGCTTTTCCTGGATGGTAGTGGATTCCAACGTCATAATCCTTCACTAATTCCAACCAGCGTCGTTGCCGTAAATTTAGTTCCGGTTGTGTGAAAATATACTTGAGGCTTTTATGGTCCGTGTATATCACACAACGATTTCCAAGTAAAAAGTGTCTCCATTCTTTGAGTGCATGAATAACTGCTGCTAACTCCAGATCATGAGTAGGATAATTTTCCTCATGCTTGCGAAGTTGTGCGGAGACATATCGACTTCTGTGTCTTCTTGCATCAACACGCATCCGAGGCCTTTCGGGATCGTCTGTCTACACCTCAAAATTCTTGTGTATGTCCGGCACAATTAATCTGGTGCTGTCGTTAATTTCCTTTTTAATTCTTGGAAACTTTTCTCACAAGCTTCCATCCATTCAAACTTCTTGTCTTTCTTGAGTAGCTGCGTCATTGGCTTTGCTATGGTGGAGAATCCTTCAATAAATCTTGGTAGTAACCTGCCATTCCCAAGAAACTTAGCGTCCGTTCTGCTTGGCTGGTGGTTTCTAGCCAAAATCTGACCTTGACTTTTTCCGGGTCTACGGCAATACCTTCTTGGGTTAGCACGTGGCCCAGAAAACCTACTTGCCTTAGCCAAAATTCACACTTGCTGAATTTAGTGTATAATTGATGTTTCCTGAGTTCCCCTAGTACAATTCGGAGATGTTCAGCGTGCTCTTCTGGAGTCTTGGAGTATATCAGAATATCGTCGATAAATACCACAACAAACTTGTCCATAAACTTCATAAATACTTTGTTCATGAGGTGAACAAAATATGCGGGGGCGTTCGTTAGTCCAAATGGCATTACGGTGAACTCATATAATTCGTATCTGGAGGTGAATGTTGTCTTGGGAATATCTTCTGTTCGTACCTTCAATTGATGGTATCCCGACCTCAAGTCAATTTTTGAGAATACCTTGGCCTGAGCGAGCTGATCAAATAAATCATTTATTCGTGGCATCGGATATTTGTTCTTGATCGTGACCATGTTAAGTGCTCGATAGTCGATACA
Organism: Aegilops longissima; assembly: GCA_021605205.1. NCBI lineage: Eukaryota > Viridiplantae > Streptophyta > Magnoliopsida > Poales > Poaceae > Aegilops > Aegilops longissima. Next base: position 581,684,222 of record CM038679.1, on the reverse strand, counting down.
CAGTCTCAGTGTTCCATCCTTCTTTTTGGCAAATAAAATTGGTGAACCCCAAGGTGAGGAGCTGGCTCGTATATATCCTTTGTCCAGTAATTCTTTTATTTGCTTCTTCAGTTCTACCAATTCGGACGGTGCCATTTTGTATGGTTTCTTGTATATGGGGGCTGTTCCGGGTGCTAGTTCAATGCTGAATTCTATCTCTCAGTCTGGTGGCATGCCTGGTAGTTCTTCGGGAAATACGTCTAGAAATTCACACACTAATGGAACCTTGCTTAATTCAGAAATGTCCACCTTGTTCAATCTTGGTTGCCGGGATATTTTTCTTTCTTTGGCTGAAACTTTTATGGTCTTCCCGTGGTGGTGGGTGAGAATCACGGTCCGGTTGAATCAGTCAATAAAACCTTTGTTGGTGGTTAACCAATCCATCCCTAAGATGACATCCAGTCCTTTATTTTCCAACACAATAAGGTTGGCGTGAAACTTCAACCCTTCAAACTCAATAACCACTCCTTGGCAATAACTCTGGGTAACTTGCTTAATCCCAGGGACTTGATGATCATAGATTTTTCCAAGGGAAGCATCAAAAAATTATTTTGCAAGGCAAAACTTTTCGAAATGAATGAGTGAGAAGCTCCAGAATCAAACAAAACCATGGCAGGTATTGTGTTGATAGGAAGCGTGCGAGTCACGATATCTGGGGCATTCTGTGCTTCCTCTTTGGTCACGTGGTTCAGATGACCCTTCCTGTGGTTGTTATTTGGGTTGAAATTGTTGCGTTTTGGCGCCGAATTATTGCCTCCGTTGTTCGGCTTTGGGGTCGAGTTCCTTGGCTTGGGCACTGCTTGGCATAGTGCCCTTCTTCTCCACAAGCGTAACAGGTAACGCCTAGGCGGTATGTGATCTCCTTGTCCCTTGCATGGAAATTCTTGATTGGGCGTGAGACGTTTGTCGTGGGTCTGGGTGTCCCACCTTTCGGAAAGTCTGTCCTGCTGCGGTGGTTGCGAGCATGATTTGTCTGGTCCCTTTTTCGCTTGCGGAAATCTTCCAAGCTGCGTCTCTCATTTTCCAAGGTAATGGCCTTATCCACCAGCATTTTAAAATCTGGGATGGTGTGCACAACCAGCTGGCATTTAAGCGCGGGCGTCAGACCGTCTAGGAATTTTTCCATCTTCTTGCTTTCAGACATATGCTCCTCGTTGGCGTAGCGAGAAAACAGAGTAAACTGACTGTTGTATTCTGACACCGTCATTGTCCTTTGCTTGAGGTCATCAAATTCTCTCTTTTTGATCTTCATAAGACTATTAGGAATATGTGCCCCACGAAAACCTTCTTTGAACTCCTCCCAGGTTATATTATTTTCGTTGGGTGCATGTGTAGGAAAATTTTCCCACAACGATGCGGCTGCTCCAGTGAGATAGTGCGATGCATATAGTACTTTCACAAGATCTGAACACTGGGCAATAATTAATTTTCTTTCCCTGTCTCGAAGCCAGTCCTCGGCTTCAAGAGGCTTGTCAGTGTGAGAAAATGTTTGGGGACGCGTCTTCTGTAGCTCAGATAACTTTGATTGCTGCTGATACTGTCCACGGTGATTTCCCATATTGATGACTTGGTTCATCATTTCCTGATGTTGTTGCTGACTTTGCTCATAAAGACGGCACATTTGGGAAAGTGCTGTTTCAACATCCTGTTGACTTGACTGCCCCTGTGTGAAATTGTTGCTGGGTTGTGTGCCATAATTTTGCTCTGGCGGAGTTGGCATGGAGCGGGTCCAAGGACGAGACATTGTTCACTCTGGGGATATATTTTGTAGAACTCATAAGAAAAGAAATTGAGTCGCAAAAGTCAATAAATTCATGAAGACGGAAAAAGTCTTAAATGCTCCAAGATTTTCCAAGAGAATAAACGTTTGCGCATGGAGAAGGACTGCTCATTACATATCTTACACGCAAGCAGTAATTATACGATAAATCACTCAGGATATGCGTACATATTCCTGACATGTTATTTAGGCTAGTGCACTTCTCCAGTTCCTACATGATGCGCAAACAAGCTACTTCTCACAGCCTATGTACATATAAACATATCGCACAAGTCGGTACATCGCATGGCGGCTAAGCGTACTCAGTCGGAGATGGTAAGGATTTCCCTTGGCCTGCCGAGGGTGAGGCCTTGATGAGGCTGGGGACTCAACCTCCTCCTCGGTAATAGGCTCCAGGCGTGAAGTGCTGCGCTGAGTTGGTGGAGCAGGCGCCCTATCTTGGGACAACACGAACATGGCGGGTGCAAGGGGTGGTGCGAGCAGGCTGGAGTAGGCACAATGACATGGTTGAACTCCTCGGTGGTAGGAAGGCGGCAGTAGTGGCGAGAGCAGTAGGTGCAAAAGATGATGATGACGAGGCGAAAGTCGGTGGCGGTGCGGTGCGCAGGAGCTCCCTCTGTTGGCGGCACAGCCATGGGCTCGAGTCCATCTGAGCAACCACAAAGTCGTCCACCAGGTTGTCGAAGGCTGCCTCCAAATCCGGAGATACTTGATAAGCATCTCAAAAGCCTCGTCTCGTTCTCCTCAGGGCAAGAGAACAGCGTAGTGACAGTGTATGGCACGTGACATGGAAGGTAGAGGTAGCGGCGAGTCTTCATCGAAGGAAGGATATCCACAGGACGAGCTATCGCCTCACGGGCTGCCATCTGCGGTGCATGCTTCTCCGTAGGCATGGCTCTCCCCAAGAATCGGAAGCGCTCAACTCGCCCTCCTTGAATTGCACTTGCGGCCTGGTGCATGGTTAGGCGGTCATTGACCTTGTCTTTGAGAGAGTCGAGAAGGCTGGGCGCGCAGATGGCCCCATCGCAACTTGGACGATGAAGGAGAGAAGCAGCGAACCCATCGGGCATGTTGGCAAACATCATGACTCACAGTCGTTGCCGACCATCTACAAAAGTAGGAAAAAATTCTGAGTGGTCAAATCATAAATTTATGCTGGTAGTCGAAATTGACTACATTTGTAAAAATTAAGAATTAGCTCTATATGCTAATAACCGATTAGCGATCGCACCTAGTGGCTTCCTACAGTCAGCCTGGCTCTGGTACCAAGCTTGTCATGACCGGTTTTCCAATAAAAATGTTTATTGAGAAACCAACCTTTTGAGTCCAGTGCGAGGAAAATCCTCTTTACTGGTATACAAAACCTTGATACAATAAGCCAGTAGCATTTAATATATTACGATGTCGTCTTTGAGGATGCTCAACAAATTATTACAAACACGCCAATAATTATACATAGTGGCGGATATGACACGATTGGGTGGTGGCATACTACTGACTCGGGGTAAAGTGGTGGAATGACACAGTGGAGTGGATAACATGACTCCTACACTGGCGGCTCATCGAGCGTCAAGGTGAGGCTCGATGGATTTATATGGGTAGCGGAAGAGAAAGTAACATGGTGACTAATCCAGGGTCGCACGAGACTGACTGGGATTCCTCTAGGCGTCGGACTCGCTATCGAACTCTTCATCCATGAGACCGCCTTCGTCAGCATCTGGCCAAATCAACAAGCCAGGTGAGTACTTTGAAAGTACTAGCAAGACAGTTCGGACAAAAGATATAACAAATGTATGCATGAATGCGTCATGAGTAATTAATATGGTACATCCCAAAGAGGAAGTAGCACAACATTAGTTAGTAAGAAGGAAGTCAGGTGATAGTAAAAATAACTGAAAACCAATCGGGTGTCTGAAACGATGCCTCGAAGGGTGAACGAATAAATAAAACATGCCACAGTCAGGCGTCTGAGCGACACCACATAAAGGGCTTATATTGAAAATAAAAGACATGCGTGCCATAGTCGGACGTCGGGACGACATCACAGAAAGGGCTTATATTGAAAATAAATGACAACAATACCGCAGTCGGACGTCTGAGCGACATCGCAGAAAGGGCTTATATCAAAGTAAATAATAACAATGCCACGATCGGACGTCGGCGACATCGCGAAAAGGGCTTATATCAAAAGTAAATAAATAACAATGCCATAGTCGGACGTCGGCGACATCGCGAAAGGGCTTATATCAAAAGTAAATAAATAACAATGCAGCAGCGGACGTCTGGCGACATCGCAGAAAGGTCTTATATCAAAAGTAAATAAATAATAATGCATGATCGGACGTCTGGCGACATCGCGAAAGGGCTTAAGATTCACTTTTCATATCGGTTAACTTGCAAGAAAGAGTGCTCATAGGAAAATATTCGTCACATGATAATAAGCGGGTTAGTCCCTCCACGAAATAAACATTTAACACTCATGTGGTTCTTAGAATTATCATCACGGGACCGACACTTGACAAGATAAGATGAGCACAGCTCTTGGACATGGATAAGATGATTTCAAGGACTTTTGACTCTGCGAGTTTGTACTAAAATTATCCACAGCCAGCAGTTTCCGTAGTCATGAAGGACTAGTTCCCTTTACTGTATTTGGAGGAAACACAGCTAACGAAGACACACCCATCCCACTTTACGTTGCGGGAATCACCCTAGACAGCATTCAAGAAAAACTTTGAGACAGGGAGATCACAATCTCGAATAGCATGGGATCAAATTTATATCTGGCGCTCTAAGGGTGCCCCCTCTCGGTCCCAACCGGAAACACCCATGCCCCCGACGGATGATAGGCTTTAATCCAGGCCATGGAACCCTCATCCGGCCTCTCGATTTGGTGTGTACCAGAAAGTGGTTTGCAACTTACTAAGCCGTATCCCTTACGGAAAACATGTGGTAATACGGAAGGGAAGACAAGCGGAACTGGACTGATTCATGTTGATCTTGGGTCAGCGGTGCGGCATAAGGCGGCATGCTACAACACTGCCATCTTACCCATTCTCATGCCAACTCATGGCCATGCAAACTCATTTCCATCAACTCATGGATTATCGAAATACACTTGCCTCCACTTTGCATGTAATATGACATTCATCGAGGTGCTCATCATCATGCCATGCAACTACTTAACGCAAACATGCCCAAACACTCATCATATCAAAAGTTCAAACATGCTTGCCTGGTTCGGAGTAGTCGGGGCCTAGCTCGGTGAAGTTCGCGGTTCCGTCACCTCCTTCGGTATCTACGGTATACAAAAATACACGCACTAACGTAAATACCATGGGGTGCACAAAAATATTCCAAATATTTTTCAAATAAATCTGATAAAAAACTAGAAAAAGTTTTGAAGAGGACAGAAAAAGAATCACTCAAAAATCCTTTTCTGTTTAAAATTTATAAGAGTTTTGGTCCAAGGACCTCTCTGCAATGAAACAGAAAACTCTCAGGGGTCTAAGCGAAAAAGTCCGAAAACGATTCAGATTAGAAAGCGCATTTGCGAATCGCTTTCGAAGCAGTTCGAAAAAAAAACAAGAGGCTGACGGGCTGGTCCCACCGTCAGTTTGAATATTCAAAAGAGGCGGCAGAGCTCGTCGGCGCCGAGAGCCCATGGTGGTCGCCGGGCGATCCACCAGCGAGGGGATCGGGGGTACCTCTGTGCTCGGTCGCCCTTCAGCGTCGGTGGGTGGTGGTGGTGGTTGCCGGCGAGCACAACGTCGACGGCGGCGCTTGCTCCTGCGGATGGTGGTTCGAGAAGTCGTGGGTCTCGTCGGAGAGGTTCTTTGAGGTCAAGCGGAGTGGGGGTTAGTCTCCTAGAGGTGCCATGAGGCTACGGGCAAGTCTAGGGCGGTGGAGGAGCTCTCACGGAGAGAACGCTGCGGAGCCAAGCGGACGGAGATGGCGGAGTTGAGGAAGAAGGGCCCCTCGAGGCTCTTCCGGTGGTGGGGGGTCCGGTGAGGTGGTGGAGATGTGCGGGTCGAGAGCGAGCTCGGGCGCTATTATAGCCGGCCGAGGCGGTTGGCGTGAACAGGATAAGTCCGGTGGCGATTCGGCGGTGCTGTGGCTGGGCGGTTGGTTTAGGGGCTTGAGCATCGTCTAGGCGAATCTTGACTCCATCCGGTGCCTAACTCAGCAAGGCACGGGCGGTTTCGGCATGTTCCAGCGGAACGGCCGTGCGGCACGTCGGCGGCGAAAAGCGCGCCTGTGCGTGCCGAGCCACGCGATGACGGTGCGGCATCATGGCAGCAAGGAGACGGCCACACAAAGCTCCCGTGGCGTGGGCGGTGCGAGCGGCGTTTTGCGCGAGGTGCCCCTGTTGGCCGCCACGGAGGTCCCGACGCCGCAGAAGACGCCGCACAGACGGGCCAAGGTGCCACCGACTCGAGAACCAGCCAAGTGCGTGTCTGGCGCTCTGGACAGGGGAGGAGGTCCGTGCGCAGCGCGCCAGCGCCTGATTGACAGATGACCGGACTCGACCCTGAATCTCTGAATTTCTGAATTTCTCACGAAAGTGAAAAGTACCGATGCAAGCCGGTGTTGACGAGAATGATTTTGGTATGTGGAGATTTTTCCTTGAGCTGATTTTTTGTGGAGTGGCTTCTCATTGCATCTGGGGGCTGCCTGAATTTTGGTGGAATTTTTGGAGAAGAGGAGATATGAATTTCACCAAATTTGGCAAATCTGGTCCAAACTTGCAGGAGCTGAAACTTGAAAATTTTGAAAAGAAGAAGAGTGGATCTTGATGGTTCTAGGTTGTGGGTGCTAGGGACTATCCAGAGGAGTTGATTTGAGATCAAAGTTCAAAGGCATTAAGGTACTTGCTTTACAAATCACCTAGGCTCAAAATAATAGACAGAATTGTTTTGGGGAAAGAAATAAATGAAATAAAATCCAAAAATGAGTTGGACTTGTTGGGACAGAATATATGGATAGCCCCAAAGTAGAAAGAGGGGTTTTGGGAAGATTTACCACATGAGGCATGATAAACCATGGGTGGTTGCAAAATAAGAGAAGACCCAAAACTCCTAGGGTTTTCTTTTAAAAGAAAAATAAATCCCAAAAATAAATTCGAGAAGGGGAGAATCAGAAGAAGGTTTTTAAATAACCAACACCTGAGTTGAAGAAGATGCCAAAATAAAAACCTTTGCCAAAGGGGAAATTTTTGACAGAGAGAGATTTTTGGAAGGGTTTAAAAGACCTCCTTCAAAACCAACAAAGTTTTTGTTGAAAACCAAACAAAAAAATTTTGGAGTGTCACAAGTACCTTTGGGTACCCAGTGTAGTGAATTCCATAACTCGCAGTGCCTTTCAAATAACGCAAAACTCTCTCTAGAGCTTTCCAATGCACATCTCCTGGTTTTGAGACAAACCGACTCAGTTTGTAACAAGAAAAGAAATGTTAGGTCTTGTGGCACTGACTAAGTACATAAGCGAGCCAATAATCTGAGAATATTTCAATTGATCTCTAGAAATTCTCCGATTCTTTCGAAGCAGCACGCTGGCATCATATGGTGTTGGAGAGGGCTTGCGGTCACTATAGCCAAAGCGACTCAAGATCTTTTCCACATAGTGAGATTGAAGCAATGTAATCCCACCATCATCGTCTCTCAACGACTTGATGTTCAGAATGACATCAGCCACTCCTAAATCCTTCGTCTCAAAATAGCGAGATAGGAAATCCTTGACCTCCTCCTTAATAACATTCAGATTTGTTTCAAAAATCAGTATGTCATCAACATAAAGGCAAAGGGTAACTCCCTCACCCCCACCATGGCGATAGTACACACATTTATCAGCTTCGTTTACAACAAAGCCTACAGTTGTTAAAGTTCTTTCAAACTTCGCATGCCATTGCTTGGGTGCTTGCTTAAGTCCATACAAAGACTTCAAGAACCTGCACACTTTTCCTTCCTGACCATCTACTACAAACCCATCTGGTTATTGCATATAAATTTCCTCGTCCAGCTCGCCATTTAGGAAAGCAGTCTTAACATCCATTTGATAAACGAGAAGACCATGTGAGGCAGCTAGTGAAAGTACTACTTGAATAGTGGTCAGTCGAGCCACAGGTGAGTAAGTATCAAAGAAGTCTACACCTTTCTTTTGGGTATAACCCTTAGCCACGAGCCGTGACTTGTACTTCTCGATAGTACCATCAAGCCTAAGCTTCTTCTTGAATACCCATTGGCACCCAATAGGTTTGCACCCATAAGGACGATCAGTAATCTCTCAAGTTTCATTTGACAAGATGGAATCCATCTCACTACAGACCGCTTCCTTCCAGTAGTCAGCATCTTCAGATGCATAGGCCTCTGAAATGGAACTGGGAGTGTCATCTGTGAGATACACAAGAAAATCATCACCAAAGGACTTTGCAGTCCTCTGTCTCTTGCTCATTTTAGGAACTTCATTGTTCTCCTCGAGAAGATTTCCGAAGTGTTCCATCGAAATGGTAGGTTCAGTAATTGTAACTAATTCCTGATTTGAGGAACTAGGCATCTCCTAATTTGATGAGCTCGCCATATCCTTCATGGGAAAGATATCTTCAAAGAAAGTCGCATCATTCGACTCGATAATTGTACCGACATGCATGTCAGATACCTCAGATTTTACAACCAAGAATCTATAGCCAATGCTATGAAAAGCATATCCTAGGAAAACACAATCCACAGTTTTTGGTCCAAGCTAAAGCTTCTTTGGAATTAGCACATTGACTTTTGCCAAACAACCCCACGTTCATAGATAAGAGAGTTTTAACCTTTTCCTCTCCCATTCCTCGAATGGAGTTATCTCTTTGTTCTTTGTGGGTACTCGGTTTAGGAAATGACATGCAGTCAATATCTCCTCCCCCCACCATGCCTTAGAGAGACCCGATGTGTCTAACATGGCATTAACCAAATCAGTTAGAGTACGATTCTTTATTTCAGCTACACCATTTGACTGAGGTGAATAGGGAGGCGTCCTCTCATGGATTATACCATGTTACGCACAAAAGGAATCAAATTCATTTGAGAAATAATCTCCACCATGATCGGACCTAAGCCTCTTGATCTTTCGATCAAGTTGGTTTTTCGCTTCAGCTTTATAGATCTTGAAATAGTTCAAAGCCTCATCCTTAGATTTCAGAAGATACACATGGTAGTATCTAGTGGAGTCATCAATTAACTTCATGAACTATTTCTTTCTAGCTTTTGTCAAAACACCATTCATTTCACATAGATCTGAATGTATGAGCTCTAGTGGTGCAAGATTTCTCGTTTCTGCAGTCGTATGAGACTTACGAGGTTGCTTAGCTTGCACAGAAACTTGACACTTAGATCCCTTGACAGTGGTGAATCCAGGGGTTAAGTTCAACTTGGCTAGTCGCGATATGCAACCAAAATTAACATGACAGAGACGCGAATGCCACACATTTGATTCGCTATTGTTGCAAACATGATTAACAACTTTATTGCAAACATCCAACAAGGATAAACGGAACAGGCCTCCTGACTCATAGCCTTTACCAACAAAGGTTCCGTACTTGGATATTACAAATGTATTCGACTCAAAGACAAGCTTGTATCCATATCTACACAGAAGAGATCCACTCACAAGATTTTTATTGACGGGGGAGGACATAATGCACGTTCTTCAGCCGCACGATCTTCCCCGAAGTAAACTTCAGATCGACAGTGCCAACACCACGAACAGAAGCACTTGAACCGTTGCCCATCAGCACGGTAGAAGTCCCTGCGGTCTGATAAGACGAAAACATGGAAATATCACCGCATACATGCACATTAGCACCCGTGTCAATCAACCAACCGGGAGAATGACATACTGAAAGAATAGTGGGAAATATACCATACCTAGCATCCTTCATGTCACTGTCACCAATGACAACATTAGCGGCCTTGCTGCTTTTCCCAAGATGACGCTTGTCATAACGATTAGGGAAACTAGGAGCCCAATGGTCAGGATCTCCGCACACATGACAAACACCTTTCTTCTTGGCATTCTTCTTCTTGAAGTTGGTGTGCTGTACAACCTTGTTTTTCCCTCAAATTTTGCTTTACCATCAAACTTGCCCTTGTTCTTGGACTTGTGGGCTGGAAGTTTTTCTTCTGTACCAGATTGGCACTAGATCCTCACTCAATACCTCGAGCACGTGTGTCTTTTGCTCTCGCCTTTTCTTCCACATCAAGAGTGCCAATGAGATCTGGAATGGAAAAATCCTGCCTCTTATGCTTCAGTAAGGTGTAAAATTCCTCCATGAGGGAGGAAGCTTAGTGATGATGCCTCCGGCAACAAACTTGTCTGGTAACATGCAATTGAAGTGCTCAAGTTCTCTAGCAAATGACTACATCTAGTGAGCTTTCTCAACCACAGAGCGCTCCTCAGTCATCCTGTAGTCATAGAACTGTTCCATGATGTACAGCTCAGTGCCGGCATCCGAGACCCCAAACTTGGCCTCGAGTGCGTCCCACATATCTTTTCCATTATCAATTGATGCATAAGCATCAACTATGTTCTCACTAAGAACACTCAAGAGAGAAGCCTTAAATAGGGTATCCATTTTCTGAAAAGCTTGTTCCTCTTGAGGATCAAGAACTCCTATAGGTTTGCCTAGAGTGGCATCATAGCAGCTCATGGTCTGAAACCATAAGACTGCTCTCACGCGCCACCTCTTATAGTGGATACCCTCAAACATAAGAGGCCTCATGGATGCAGGAAAACCACTCGGGGTAAATTGCCTATAATAAGGTTTTTGGATTGTTGGAAATATGAGCAATTTACCGAATGATTTTATTATCAGAAATACTATATAAAGCATGACTAATATAGCAGAGATAAAACAAGTCATGCAATCTGACAGAGAGAAGGTAAATATCATCTGCAGATATGAACTAGAACCAAACACATCTAGATCAAACATATGTAGAGCAGATAGTAGAGCAAGCTGTATATAGGACCTATGAAAGAACATGCGGTGCCCCCATGTTTGTTTTTGGTAATTGGCGACAATCTCTATGGACTAATGGTTGCCTTGAGTTATATTTGAAGGTTTTGTCCATAGGCTTTTCTTGGAGTACATGTGTTGGTTTCAAGGAGAGCTTGTGTCGACCAATGTGCTATTAAGGAATTATCCAAAGATTGGTCATGTGAGAGTTGAGATTATTGCAAGCATGTCTTGAAGAAGAAGATTGTGTGATCATTCATGCTTACCTTCAAGGCATCATACAAATTAAGAGAGTTGGAAAGATTCAAGGTTGATCAAGACTAAGTCAAGAGTGAATCAAGTTGATCAACTCACAAAGCGTAGAAGATGTACCTAGAGGGATCAAGTGATCCCATGGTATGGTAAGCATTGTCAATTACGCTTTGTGTACTAACCCATGGTCTTCGTGAGAGTTCTTTGTGGGGTTAGTTTGCGGTGTGCACGTTCAAGTGATGCATCACGAAGAGATCAAGTGCTTGAAGCTTGCTGTCCATTGTGGTGACAATGGACTTGTGAAGATGTGCCAAAGAGTGGCTCGCCCATAGTGGAGTATGGGAACTACTAGGAAAAGGCCTACTAATGGCGCACCGGTTTTGCGCCATTAGATTTTTTTCTAATGGCGCACCTGTGGTGCGCCATTAGTATCAGGTATACTAATGGGGCACCCGCTGGTGCGCCATTAGTAACAATATTTTTTCAAAAAAAAATTTCAATTTTTTTCCAAATTTTATTTTTCAATTTTTTTTCAGAATTTTTTTCTTAATCTCAGGTCACTATGGCTTAATCTCGGGTCAATATGCTTAATCTCAGGTCAAATCGCACTCCGTGGTCAAACTTCCCGAAAGGTCACCCATCCTCACACTACTCCGGACAAGCACGCTTAACTTCGAGTTCTATCCAACCCCAAAGAATAAAATCACTTCACGGCACTTGTTGATATATCTAGCATATCAATCCTATTATACCTTGTTGATGTCTAGGACTTTGTTCATGTTCATGACTATGCTGAAATTTTGAAAAATATTTCAAACTTCCCGGTCATATTCCGTATCATTTTTTGAAAAAAAATTCAAAACCAATTTTTTTTCTGTTACTAGTGGCGCACCACATCCACGGTGCGCCACTAGTAAGTTCGAAATTTTTTTGAATTTTTTTGCCTCTAGATCTTGAAAGGCCCGTAACTTTGTTTCTGTTAGGTTTTTGGGGATGTAACTTTTCGAGTAGATGATTTTTCATATAAAAACTTTTCATCCGAGTTAGTATGCAAAAGTTATGCCCATTTACAAATTTCGGAGAGATTTTGCAAATAAAGTCGAAATTCATATTTGTAAATTTTCCCAACAACTAGACCACATATCACATGGGAAACTTGACATTTCCATCATTTTCTTTTATTTTTTAAAAACTGAAAAGCGATCCACGGGGGTGCATTCGGTGGGGCAAGTTAGTAATGGCGCACCGTGGGGTGGTGCGCCATTACTAGTTAAACTAGTAATGGCGCACCACACCCACGGTGCGCCATTACTAGTTTTAAAAAAAATTAAAAAATTGATATTTTTTTGAATTTTTTGAAAAAACTTAGTAATGGCGCACCGGTGGGCAATGCGCCATTACTAGTTAAAACTAGTAATGGCGCACGAGACATGGTGCGCCATTAGTAACAAATATTTTTTCATTTTTTTTTACTTTTTTTCAAAACTACTAATGGCGCCTGGTGGGTGTGGTGCGCCATTACTATGTCAACATAGTAATGGCGCACCACTCCCACCGCGCGCCATTAGTAGTTTTGAAAAAAAAATTACTAATGGCGCACCGTGGGATGTGGTGCGCCATTAGTATTTGCACGCTAATGGCGCACCAACACATGGTGCGCCATTAGTATTTAGTAATGGCGCACCACATGTACAGTGTGCCATTAGTGTCCATCCCATCTATAGCCCTTTTCCTAGTAGTGGGGGAGCAATCTACTAGTCTTCACCGAGCCAACGCAATCAAGAAAGGTGGTCCAACTTGAGGAAGTCAAGATCGTCTACATCTAGCTCAAGTGGACTTTGTGCAAGACAAAGGTTTGCCCTTGATAGGTTTTCTATTTAACCGGTCTCATGGTGGTAGTTGGGAGACCGGGTTATAGGATGGATTGTCGTACTATCAAGAGGGGCTCTTGATGAGTAGCTTGATCGTATCGTTCGCAGAGAGCTCAAACCATCGCATCCTTGCATCATCTTTCTTGGTTATTGTTTGGTTCTCTTTGTGAGTCTTAGATCTTATGGTCATCTTCTTGACAAGCTCAAGTTCATCGAAAATGGAGTTCACATGCTTCTTCTATTGCGTTTTCGGTGTTGGAGGTTTTACCGGTCTTATTCGAGGAAGGGTTCTCACCATTTTCTTTTGGGCCTTTTCTAATTTTCTTATTATTGTTATTTCTATCAAGATTGTGTTATCCCTTGTCGCTAGATTTCCAACAAACTTGGTTTCGTTGAATTCGGAGTCCATTTGCAGAAGTTGTGGCAGTTTTGGTGTTCTGAAAAGGCTGCAGCGGTACTACCACGGACAGGAGCGGATGTAATTTTTTACTACCGCTCCGGACCAAAAAACTCGTCTCAAGTCCAGTGGAAGTAGGCACGGATGTATTTATTTAGTACCGCTCGCAAGCAGTAGTACCGCTACCCTTTGAGGTAGTACCGCTACCCCTTGCGGTAGTACCGTGAGGTCGAGCGGTAGTACCGCTCTGTGTGGGCTGTGAGCATAACGGTTGGATATTTCCCCACCTATAAAAGAGGGTCTTCTTCCCCAATGAACCTTATCCTTTGAGCTCGTGTTCTTCTCCCATTGTTGACCTTCTTCGAGCTTGCTAACTCTCAATCCCTCCATGGATTCTTGCTAGTTTTTGAGGGAAAAGAGAGAGGAGATCTAGATCCACATTTCCACCAATCACTTTCTCCTCTATGTGAGGGGAACCACTTGGATCTAGATCTTGGAGTTCTTGGTGTTCTCCTTCTTGTTCTTCCTCTCATTTTCCTCCCTAGCATTAGTTGCTTCGGTGGGATTTGAGAGAGAAGGACTTGGGCACTCCGTGTGCCCTTGCCATTGCATTTGGTGCATCAGTTTGAGTTCTCCACGGAGATACGTGGAAGTTACAAGTTGAGAAGATTATTACTCTTGTGTGCTTGGTACCCTTGAGCTTGTTCTTCTTGGGTGCTTGGGCGCCCTAGACGGTTGGTGGTGTTCAGAGCTCAATCATTGTGGTGTAAAGCTCCAGGCAAGCGTCGGAGTCTCCAATTAGGTTGTGGAGATCTCCCCGAGCAATTTGACGGGTACCGGTGACCGCCACCAAGGGTTGCCAAAGTGTACGGGTTTGGTGACCGCCCCCAAGGGTTGCCATTTGTATGGGTTCGGTGACCGCCCTCAAGTGTCCCTTAGTGGAATCACGGCATCTTGCATTGTCTTGGGCGTGAGGAGATTCTGATGGCCCTAGTGGCTTCTTGGGGAGCATTGTGCCTCCACACGCTCCAAGCGAAGATTAGAATCCATAAGGTGTGAACTTGGGATACATCATCATCTCCGTGTGCCTCGGTTATCTCTTACCCGAGCTCTTTACTTATGCACTTTACTTTGTGATAGCCATATTGTTTCTTGTCATATATCTTGCTTTCACCTAGTAGTTTATCTTGCTTAGCATAAGTTGTTGGTGCACATAGGTGAGCTTAGTTGTTGTAGGTTTTGTGCTTGGCAAATTAACCGCTAGGTTTATTCCGCATTTGTTCAAGCCTTAACCGTAATTATTTTAAAGCGCCTATTCACCCCCTCTAGGCGACATCCACGATCTTTCAACCTAGAACCTAACATATCTAGGGCAGACCCTAGAGCAAGGAACTGTGGCAGGACCGCTAACAGAAAGAGAGGAACACGTACGGGACAGCAGCATCAAAAGCACTGGACTTGGGGTCGACATCCTCACCAGCCATGTCGTCGAAGAGGTTGTCGATGTCGGGGAAGAAGTCGTCGTTGGGGAAGTGGTCGTCGGTGCCCGGAGCGTCCGTGATGAACCGGTCAATAGTCGCGCAGAGTGCTCCCCAAAAACCTTATCACCCTTCTCCCATACAGGACTCAAAGCGGTGGGCTTTCGAAGGCCTATTGTCCCGACATGTGTTGCACGCCGCAAGCTGGGATGGGGAAGACTGTAGCAGTAGCTCAGTGCTCAGGAACTCAGTGGCGAGAGGAAGATGTTCTGGTGTGTCTCTCTAGAGAGGAGCGACCTCTCTTTTATAGGCACATGAGAGGTAGGCGTGAGGGGAGCGATAGGAGGTGAAGCAACAGAGGGAGACGAAATGAACAACTGGCAGCCGAAGAGGTGCACCATTCGGATTCAATCTCCACTAAAGAAAACTTTTCAGCTCCTGCGTGACCATTCGTATACCCGTCGTGCGTGGCAAAAATTTAGACATCGGCTCGGCTCATACATGTGGGAAAACAACCTCCCTTATAAGGAGGTCCAACTCCCACCAAACTAGCAATGTGGGACTAAACTTTAGTAGCACCCCTTGCCTTGCACGGATGGGCTAAGTGGGCCTCTAGGATTTATTAGGAATTTCTGAAATTGCTATTGGGTTGTCCCAAAATAGACTAAAATTCCAGCAGGCATCACGTCCAAGATTAGTAGACCGACTCCTTCCTGCATCTACTACTATTACTCCACACATCGACCGCTATCCAGCATGCATCTAGTGTACTAAGTTCATGAAGAAATGAAGTAATGCAATAAGAACGATGACATGATGTAGACAAGATCTATTCATGTAGGATAGACCCCAACTTTTTATCCTTAATAGCAACGATCCATGCGTGCCTCGCTACCCCTTCTTTCACTGGGTGAGGTCACTACAAGATCGAACCCATCACAAAGCACCTCTTCCCATTGCAAGAAAAAACAATCTAGTTTGCCAAACCAAACCAAAGTTTTGGAGAAGAAATACGAGGCTATAACAATCATGCGTATAAGAGATAAAAAATCAAATACTATTCATGGATAGAACTGACCATAAACTCACAATTCATTGGATGCCAACAAACACACCGTAAAAAGTCATTACATCAAATGGATTTCCAAGAATATCGAGGAGAACATTGTATTGAGAATCACAAAGAGAGAAGAAGCCGTCAAGCTACTGCCTAACTACGAACCCATAGGTTTGTGGTGAACTACCCACGCATCATCGGAGGAACACCAATGAGGACGATGAACCCCTCCATGATCGTATTCCCCTCTAGCAAGGTGCTAGAATAGGGCTCTAGATTGGATCTCAAGGTTCTGGAACTTACGGCGGCTGGAATTGTGTTTCGTCGACTCCCCTAGGGTTTCTGGAACATTGGGGTATTTATAGAGCTGAGAGGCGGTGGAAAGGACCTTCATGGGCCCCACCACCCATCAGGGCGTGTTAGGGGCCTTTGGCGCGCCCAGATGGGTGGTGGCCCCCACGGGCCTCCCCTCGTGCACTTCCTTGGCTCCCAAGTTGTCCTCTGGGCAGAAAAAATCTCCAAAAAGTTTCGTGGCATTCGGACTTGGTTTGGTATTGATATTCTGTGAAGTAAAAAACAAGCAAAAAATAGCAACTGGCACTGGGCACTATGTCAATAGGTTAGTCCCAAAAAATGATATAAAATTGCTATAATATGAATGTAAAACATCGAAGAATGATAATATAACAGCATGGAACAATAAAAAATATAGATACGTTGGAGACGTATCATCCTACTCCTCAGCGATGAGATCATCCTTCTTCTCCAACGCTTCCTCCTTGTCCAAGATCCGCTCCTCCTCCTCGAAGAGCGTGTCCCAGTCATGCAACGGAGTAAGAGGCATGGCAGCCAAAAAGGAGAAAGTGGGCATGGGCAACAATGTTGGAAGTGGAGGTTGTGAGCTATTCGTCCATGGTGATGACCTTTTTATAGTCGTTGCGATGGGCATCAGGAAAGCGTGTCGGTAGTGTCCGCGGACAGTTGGCACGCAGTTGCTGCCATTAATTGGCATGCTTCCTTGTGGCATGGTCATTTTCCTATCAATGTCATTGTTATGGAGAGTAGATGCACCACATGGTAGGACGACGACTGCAGGAACAGTTGGTGGATGGCACACCCTCCAAACCAACACCCACACCTCTTCAAATATAGAGGCTTGCAGGCTTGGTATGGAGCACCCTACATAAATTGTGACGCCTTGAGACCGATGAAGACTCTATTAGAGTGGTATTTTGATCAAAATACTATATTGATGGTTATTATGCCAATAAAATTGATATTGTATCCTCTAGATTTCTTTAACACAAGTATAAAATATCACCAAATATACACGAGAGAACAACAAATTAGGTTGTACGGGTCACTCTAAGTTGGTTAGTTTCATGAGGCTGAGTTTTTGTGTGTGCATGTATGCCCATACATTCACGTCGGCCTCACTACTGTATGCTCCTTGCGTACATCGTCTATGAACGGGAAGGGATATACAACATGTAGGTTTGGGGGCATACAGATTCTGGGTGGTCTAGTTGCACCAAGATTCACGGTGTCGGTGCAACAAACATTTATGTTCGTTGACTTATACACAGGCGTGCGATTGTCGTCTGTTCATCCCCAATATATAAAGCAAGGACAAGCCAGAGAAGCCGCTCTTGTGAGATCAAGGAGCGCATCAAGAAGACCAAGACGAACCAAAATAGCAAGACGCCAACTTGGGAAAGCCTCCCTTGCCAGGCAGGACAGTCAGACCAGGTCGAGGCCGCCCCAAAGACGAACCCAAGATTTCCCTGGTGTCGGTGTCAAAACCGGCGGATCTCGGGTAGGGGGTCCCGAACTGTGCGTCTAGGCGGATGGTAACAGGAGACAAGGGACACGATGTTTTTACCCAGGTTCGGGCCCTCTCGATGGAGGTAAAACCCTACTCCTGCTTGATTAATATTGATGATATGGGTAGTACAAGAGTAGATCTACCACGAGATCAGAGAGGCTAAACCCTAGAAGCTAGCCTATGGTATGATTGTTGTTTGTCCTACGGACTAAAACCCTCCGGTTTATATAGGCACCGAATAGGGTTAGGGTTACACAGAGTCAGTTACAATGGTAGGAGATCTACATATCCATATCACCAAGCTTGCCTTCCACGCCAAGGAAAGTCCCATCCGGACACGGGATGAAGTCTTCAATCTTGTGTCTTCATAGTCCAGGAGTCCGGCCAAAGGTCATAGTCCGGCTATCCGGACACCCCCTAATCCAGGACTCCCTCAGTAGCCCCTGAACCAGGCTTCAATGACGACGAGTCCGGCGCGCATATTGTCTTCGGCATTGCAAGGCGGGTTCCTCCTCCGAATACTTCATAGAAGATTTTGAACACAAGGATAGTGTCCGGCTCTGCAAAATAAGTTCCACATACCACCGTAGAGAGAATAACATTTACACAAGTTCAATCTGCTGACGTATTCCGCAGCGTGACATCACACCATGGCCAAGCCTTTATTCGAATCGTTTTCACTGTCCCACCTCAGCGCGTTTAGTGAGGCGGTTTCCTTGGCGCATCTTGTCAAAGCAGAGATCGTGTCCCCTTATTCTGGGATTCTCATCAATACGGGCGTGGGTAACCCAACCGCGCCATTGATTACGGCGCTTGGGAGATAAGCGAGTTTTATCAGGCCGGTGGGGACGCATAGCTTTGTCCGTCCATATAAGGTGATAAGGATCCACTTTTTCACACACGCCTTCTTCCTCCTTTGCTTATCCATTTCTGCGCACTCGAGCTCCAGCGCCCAAGTCCTCACATCCCGCCTCAACCTTCTCCAACTATGTCCGGAGCAGGAGGCAAGTGGATGGCCTCCTCCGTCACGGAGGGGCACATCAAAAAGCTGCGGAAGGCCGGATACTTGTCCGGCGACATCGCGCATAGGCTCCCCAACGAGGGGCAACTCATCCCCACCCCCAGGCCCCATGAGTGGGTGGTGTTCCTCCCCCACTTCCTCCGTGAACTAGGGTTTCCACTTCACCCATTCGTCCGGGGGCTCATGTTCTACTACGACCTAGATTTCCATGATCTAGCCCCGAATTTCATCCTCAACATCTCGGAGTTTATCGTCGTGTGTGAGGCCTTCCTCTGCATCCAGCCCCACTTCGGCTTATGGCTGAAGACCTTCAATGTCAAGCCGAAGGTAGTGGGCGGCCGCCAAGCCAGTCTTGGAGGTGCCATGGTGGGCAGGATGGCCAGCGTCCTATGGCTCGAGGCTCCTTTTGGAGACCATAAAGGGGTGGCAATCGGGTGGTTCTACATCACGAGCCCGTGACTCTCAATGGGCGGCGACCCCAATTCTGATCTGGCTTCCCACACGGCTCACCTCATGGAAAGAGATGGGCTGGCATGGGAATAATCGGAAGAGCTAGCGGACTCAAACCTGCGTCCGAAACACTGGTGGACAAGAATCTCAAGCTTGTCGACGTAATCCAGGTGATGCTCATCCGCCGGATTCTCCCATGCCAGCAACGGGCCTTCAACTTGTGGGATTTTGATCCGGCACAGCACCGAACCTTGAGCCGGCTCTTCGACACTATGTACGAAGATGCCTAGAAGGTGCTGTTCAAGGGCGCCGAAGCTCCCGCATTCGCTACCGAAGATCGCGGATTCAGCTCGCAGCATCAAGCCAGCGAGGTAAGTTATTTTACCCTTTACGGGACTCTTTTTCATAGTTTTGACTCTATGCGGGATCTAAAACTTCCTCACCTTTGACACGACTGGCTGAATACGTCCGGACAGATCAACTGTCCGGCTCCCTTGCCAGAAGACCTAGCGGACGCCCGATTGACGGGGTTGCTGGTTCCGGCACCTCACGTGGTGCCGGAAAAGAAGGCCAAGAAGAAGGCCACGGGAACTCGAAGGAGTTCCCGGCGCTGTCTTGTCGACTCATCGTCCGATGGCGCTGAGGCGGACTCCTCCCTTGAGCGAGGAGGAGGAAAAATAGGCCTCTCCCCCAGCGGGGGGAGAGAAGAAAAGGAAGGCCGCCCCAACCGGGGAGGCCTAAGGGTCCAAGAAGGGAAGGACCCTTCCTCCGGACTACACCGCCAATGCCGATGACGGCGAAGAGGGGTGGGCTTCAAGGACCAAGCCCCTGGCAAAATTGTAAGTGTCCGGACACCAAAATAACTCATGGCGTTTCATTTGTCGCACAGCATCTTATAACGCCGGATATAACCATGCAGCCTGCCCAAGGATGGGCTCGACGATTCGTCGAGCGGCTCCTTGGATTCGTCGGAGGTGAATAGCACCTCACTTCCAACCGCCTCGTCTCCTCCCGCTGCGGATGACGCCGGGGTGGAGTCCCAAAAGGGGCCCAGCTAGGAGGAGGTGGCTATGGAGGCACCGCAAGGCGACCTCCCAGAATCCGGGCTCAAAGGGGATAAAACCCCGAAGGGCTTCAAGTCCGACCTGTCTTTGGACTCCGTGCAGAACCTTCGGGGTTCCGAGTCCGACAGCGACCCCTTTGTAAGAAGGGCAAGACTGCCACGCCGGTGACCTCCGTCCAACCGGAGGCACGGATGATTTGATGGGCGCTTAACGGCGCTTCCATCAACGAGGAACACCGCCTTCGTTATGAGTGCGGTGATCCGAAAAGTTCGATCCGCCAAGAGCGGGCTGGTGAAGCTTGTGCCAGCCTTCTAACAGGCTTTGAGGTATGTATTTAAGATATGTAAAAATATTACCGCATAGACGGTAGCCCGATGCTCGGTTTGGTGTTTGGAAAGAAATAGCGGAACCGAGGATCTAAAAGATATCTGCAGGAGTCTAACATAAGTATGTCAATATGGGAATGCAGGTTCTTGCTGCTGACCTCTGCCGCCCGACTGCAGAGGTTGATGCATTAATGAGCCTCGGCGGTCGAGCGAGCTCAGACTTGCCAAAAAATAGCTCGAGGACAAGGAAGGTAAGTAATACCTTATGGGAGTATTTAAAAGATGTGTTTGCAAAAATGACAGGAATAACGTGAATATTGCAGGGCCATGAGCGAGGTGGCGACCACTGAAGGAAGCGGTGTCAAGGCCGAAAGCAATCTGACGCAGAGCGCCTGAGCGAGAGAAGCAGGAGGAGCGGGCGGCGGAGGTGCGGCAAGAGCTCCGTGCTCGTGGAAAAACACGAGTTTGGGCGTGACTCAAAGACTTCGAGTCGAGCTCGCCTCGGCCCTTGAGGCGCCGAGGCTGCTAAGGCCGAAGCCCAAAAAGCCCTCCGGAGATTGAGGCGATGAAGAAGATAGCGGCGGTAAGGCATTCTATATGCAAAGCAAGCATGTGAAAGTGAATTATCTGTTACTTACCCAAATCCGGAGCTCTCCAGGAGCATTTGCGGATCTGCCCCGTAGTGTGGCTGATGCTGCCGCATTCTACCGAGCTGAGGAGGGAAGCTCGACGGAGAAGGTGTTCTGGTCTCGATATCTTTGAGGCGGACACCCGTGCCCATAGCGACTAGTTGAAGCAGCTGGTCGAGCTCCATAAGGTGGCCGAATAGGCCATGAAAGGCCTCATGGTTTGGCTGTGGCCTAAGGAAGCCATGCCTGGGAGCTACTTCAGGCTGGTGAGGCGGCTGGTGGACGCCTGTCCATGGGTTGAAGTCATCAAGCGCTCCGTCTTCATCGAAGGTGCCCGTAGGGCCCTTGCCCTTGCTAAGGTGCACTGGGGCAAGATGGACGCTGAGAAGCTTGTGACAGACGGGCGACCACCGAAGAAGGAGCATCGCAAGCCTGAAATGTATTATGAGGGCGTCCTGAAGGTTGCCTGCCTTATAGCGGATGAATGCTCCAAAGATATAATTTTTGAGTATACTCGCATTTGTTATCCTGTAAGCTGAAAACTTGTTCATATGCGCTAAGCAACACTTTTGAATATAAAATATTACCTTCTGTGCGGTCGTGTATTAAATTTGAGAGATGGCGAGTCATCGGCTTCAGCCCCCATGCCACGAGTGCTGGGGTGTTCGGGATGAACTTGAGCACTCTTGTTCCCATTCTTGGGTCCTTGAGGGGGCGCTCAGCATAGCGAACAAGGCAACGGACTATAATGCTTGAACACTCTCACTTAGCCATAGAATTCTATAATTTTAAATTTCAGCGAAGCCCCTAGTATTCGGAAGACCGAGTTGAGGCGCTATCAGCGCCTAGGCGGACAATGCCGACTCCTCGCTCTAAGCGGCATAAGTCTTTAGGGACTCGAAAACCTCTCGAACAGCGACCGGCTCTCGCCCTATCATGACGGTCAGTTTTAGCTTTCTCCGAGGTGCTTAACCTAGCTCAACCGGGCACAATCGCAGTGGTTCTCCCAGCTACCTTAGCGATATAGCGGGCGTAAGGTACCAAAACATGGGAGCCGGCAAACCCAACTATTGACCCAAGACATGATTCGGAGCCGATGCATATAATGCTATAAGTTCGGGGTGCCGCACTTGTGAAAGTGTTCGGACTTATCACACCATGTTATGGGGTACTTAAGCCCCTGGTGTATTGCCCGTACCAAAGTGTACGGTTTCACAATGTCATAAATGAATATACATATATATATATATATATAAAGGGAATTCAATAATACGCAGAAGCTATATATTGTTTATTCAAAAGGGCTGCAGTAAGAGTAGAACGATACAAATAGTGCGATAAGCAAGGGACGGGACTTTTTAACATGTCTCCCTCCAGGGGTAAGCCGCGGGATGGTGTGTAAAATAGATATATTGCTCGTAATAGAGACCACTGGACACTCGGCGTAGCTTTCGCTTCCTGGCTGTTGCATCGTGTGTTTGGCGATTCTAATGCGGACAGGGCTTCGTGAGCGGAGTCCTGAAAGTAAAAGAAAGAAGAAAAAAAGAATGACACAATCGGGGCCCACAGTGCGGTTGAGCCGCGTGCAGGCATGCCGTGGTCGTGCCCTTCCCATATGCCCATGGTATTTCCAGGCGTAATTATGTGCAGCGTATCTGGTTCGCAATTTCGCGAGGGCTGGAGCTTGGGCTGCATTGCTATGCGTGCTCGGAACGTGCCAGGCGGTTTTGTTGTAGGTTACTCTGGGCGCGCTTGACGATGTCCGGACTTTTAATAGCCGGACTCGAGAATTGCCTTAAGAGGCTGCTTTGTACTTCCGGCGAGGGCGCCAGATGCTCCTCCGTCCGGAGAGCGCGTTCGGTGTTTCCATTGACCGTAATGACTCCTCGAGGACTGGCATCTTGCGCTTGAGATATCGTAGTGCAGCACCGCATTGAACTTTACCGTCACGGTTCGTCCGAGCGGTGCATGATAGCCGCTGCGGAGCGGGACTATGTCGAAGATTAACTCCTCGCTCCGGAAGTTATTCGGGGATCGAAGACCACTTCAAGTGTAACGAGCCTGCAGATTGGCCTCTACACCTGGTATGGCGCCTTTGAAGGTCGTCTTCGTGGGTTTAATCCTTGATGGGTCTATGCCCATTTTCCGCACTGTATCCTGATAAAGCAGGTTCAGGCTGCTGCCACCGTCCATTAGGACTCTAGTGAGGTGAAATCCGTCAATGATTGGGTCTAAAACCAATGCGGTGAATCCGCCATGGCGGATGCTAGTGGGGTGGTCCCTTCGATCAAAAGTGATTGGGCAGGAAGACCACGGGTTGAACTTTGGGGCGACTGGCTCCATCGCATATACGTCCCTTAGTGCATGCTTCCGCTCCCTTTTGGGTATGTGGGTTGCGTATATCATGTTCACCGTCCGCACTTGCGAAGAAGCCCTTCATCCTCTATTGTTCAGCGGTCGGGCTCCTCCTCGTCATCACTATGCAGCCTTGTCATTGTTTTCGGCATTTAACTTGCCAGCCTGCTTGAACACCCAACAATCCTGTTGGTGTGATTGGCTAGCTTTTGAAGTGCCATGTATCCGCACGAGCGATCGAGTATTCGGTCCAAATTGGGCGGGCCGGAGTATTTCTTTTAAATGGCTTTTTTCGCTGACGGGTTTAGAGCCTCGAATCCGGCATTGACTGCCGTATCCTCGGCATTATAAATGCGTTAATCGGCGCTTGTGCTTGTTGCGACGCGACCTGCCACTGTTGTCCTTGATATCCGAATTACCGGGACTCTTGGTTATGTTGTTACTCTGAGCTAGCCAGCTGTCCTCTCCAGCATAAGCGGGTCATGAGTGTTGTGAGGGCTGCCATGGATTTGGCTTTTCTGTCCTAGGTGCGGGCAAGCCACTCGTCGCGGATGTTGTGTTTGAAAGCTGCAAGGGCCTCGGCATCCGGACAATCGGCGATTTGATTTTTCTTGGTTAGGAACCGTGTCGAAATTGTCGGCGATTCCTCTGGCTGCTGAATTATGTGGCTTAGGTCATCGGCGTCGGTGGTCGCACATATGTGCCCAGAAATTGTCGAGGAATGCGGCTTCCGGTCTTCCCAACAACCAATTGACTCTGCTGGCAAGCTGTTAAGCCAATGCGGGCTGGTCCTTTAAGCTTGAGTGGGAGGTATTTGATGGCATGTAGATCATCACCAAGGCCATGTGGATGTGAAGGAGATAGTCCTCGATCCAAACCGCGGGATCTGTTGTGCCATCGTATGACTCAATGTTTACGGGTTTGAAACCCTCGAGGATTTGATGATCCATCACTTCATCATGAAGCATAGTGGGTGTCTGGCGCCTCATATTGGGCTATATCACGGCGCAGCTCAAATGAGCTTTGTCTCTTGTGTTCGGCCCGGCGGAGTTGCCATATCCGGCGTGATGGTTATCGTCACGTGTCGTGGGGCGCCCACGCGATCCGTAGATCGATCTTGTTTGCCTTGCCTTGTCCTCCAATATATCTCGCAGGTCTGGCGCATTTCCCCGCGCCTTTGTATTTTTTGAGCGGCGACGGGGTGCGGCTTGAGTTGAGGGCCGAGAGGCCTCTTTGTCGCAGCCACGAGGTGGCCGGTCAGCCATATCATGCACTGGTGATGTAGGTTTAGGTGCTTCCTCCTCTAATCGGGGTAGCAGCCTGCGTCTTGGGTAGCTCTTGGAGGGGCGCTCGAGTTCATACTCTTGAGCGCAAGGACTTGATCCATCTATCATCTAGCAAATCTTGGTCAGCTCTAAGTTGTTGCTGCTTTTTCTTGAGGCTGCTTGCCGTGGCCATGAGCCTGTGTTTGAAACGCTCTTGTTCGACAGGATCCTCGGGCACGACGAATTCGTCGTCGTCGAGGCTTGCCTCATCTTGGGAGGGAGGCATGTAATTATCGTCCTCTACCTCTTTTTCGCCGCTCTCATGAGGGCTGGCTTCTCCATCCTCTGTGCTGAATCTTGCTTGGAGGGGTTGTCTTCGACCTTGTCCGGGTGTTATTGTCTCCGTGCGGAATCACCGTTTTTACGTGGCGGGATTTAGGCGGCGCCCGTGATGCCGGCGCTTAGGCTGTTTTTTGAGGGTCATCCTCCGCTGTTCCATCGCCATTCCCATCTATTGGGATGTCCACCATGTATATGTCATATGGCGAGGTGGCCTTCCGATTGCCACTGTGGGCGCTGGTTCTTAATCGTCTCCTGCATCGTCGTCCACACCGTCGATGTCTTGGTCGAAATCGAGCATGTCGGTTAAATCATCGGCGGTGGCTCTGAAGTGGGTGGTGGGTGGGCTTTGATTTTCTTCGTCGTCCGCATCCCAACCTTCCTGACCATAATCCGGCCAGGCTCTCGATAAAGAGAGACTTTAGTGAATTCAGAATGTCGCCAAAGGGCGAGTGCTGAAAGATGTCCGCGGCAGTGAATTCCATGATCGGCGCCCAATCGGATTCGATTGGTAGGGGCGCGGAAGGCTCGGAGTCCGGAGAGGAGTCCGGCACCTTGGAGTTACGAGCTTCGCAAAGGACAGGGTAGGTGTATGGCTCAATCACCGTAGAGATCGCAGCCCCCGAGGCGGTGTCCAGCCACCCGTCCTTGATCGGCGCGGTCGGCTCCGAGCTAAAGGTCGGAGCGGACTCTGGTGCGGCCTCCAGGACACTGTTCGGCGGCAGAGCTAGATCATGACCCTCGTGACAGTGCGGCACGCTTGGCTGTGGCTCGAACCCGTCGAAGATCAAGTCTCCGCGGATGTCAGCCGTGTAGTTCAAACTTCCAAATCTGACCTGATGGCCAGGGGTGTAGCTTTCAATCTGCTCCAGATGGCCAAGCGAAATGGCCCGCAGCGCAAAGCCGCCGAATACGAAGATCTGTCCGGGGAGAAAAGTCTCACCCTGGAGCGCATCGTTGTTGATGATCGGAGGAGCCATCGGGCCTAAAGATGACGACACAGAGGAACTCTCAATGAAAGCACCAATGTCGGTGTCAAAACCGGCGGATCTCGGGTAGGGGTCCCGAACTGTGCGTCTAGGCGGATGGTAACGAGGAGACAAGGGACACGATGTTTTTACCGGTTGGGCCCTCTCGATGGAGGTAAACCCTACTCTGATTGATTAATATTGATGATATGGGTAGTACAAGAGTAGATCTACCACGAGATCAGAGAGGCTAAACCCTAGAAGCTAGCCTATGGTATGATTGTTGTTTGTCCTACGGACTAAAACCCTCCAGTTTATATAGGCACCGAATAGGGTTAGGGTTACACAGAGTCGGTTACAATGGTAGCAGATCTACATATCCGTATCGCCAAGCTTGCCTTCCACGCCAAGGAAAGTCCCATCCGGACACGGGACGAAGTCTTCAATCTTGTATCTTCATAGTCCAGGAGTCCGGCCAAAGGTCATAGTCCGGCTATCCGGACACCCCCTAATCCAGGACTCCCTCACCCGGCAAGCTTGTCGGGACCGCCAAGGCCAAACTCCCCGCCAAGGCACCACCGCTCCACCGCACGGCAACTCAAGTCACTTATCAATGTGGTGTCGAGCCCTCAGATGATTAAGTGGCCTCCACTAGGCATGTGGCAGCCACATGGAAGACAGATTACCCCTAAATGACACCCACCCAGAGGCGTGTCAAGATGATGAGCAAGAGATGGTTAAGCGGCGCAGCGGGCCTGCCGGGCTACTCCCTCAGCATGACACCAAGCAGTGCATTTACTGCACTTTGTCCTAACTGCGAGAGTTAGGTATGATAACACTGTTAGCCATCTAATCACTAGATAAAGACTGTTTTGCCACTGTGGTTACCCCTTGAACTATAAAAGGAGGGCCAAAGAAAACGAACAAAGGATTCGGACCCTGGACATTTGTACGCGCGTAGATGCTCTCCCGAGGCCACCTTGTCGGGCTTGAGCACTGCGTGTCATCGTGCTCTTCCACTCAATCCACCAAAGCAGGAGTAGGGTTTTATGTTTCACAGCGGCTCGAACCTAAGGGTCTGGAGGTTCAAACGAACATACTAAATGAAACTGGGAAGTCAGGCAAACTACACCTAACAGTGATGAATATAGAGCGTGGGCATCGAATGCACCATATTAGGACCTAGCATTCACATTTTATAGGCGCGACCAATGGCCATTGAGTGAAGCATGGAAGACGGCGAGGTTATGTGGCATGATAGGAACTGGCAGTTTGTGCAGTAGCTGCCATTAAGTTAGCATGCTTCTTCGTCCATGGGTACCCAAACGGCATACCCACAAACACATTAAGAAAAACATTCTGACATTCAAAGCCAGTCAGAGTAGGCGATAATAAATTTATTATACATGTACATCTCGTACCTCATCGATCCATATGGCACATTGATATTCTCCAACATAAGATCATGCCCCGAGTGGTTCCTACCACGCCCATCCATCACTTGTCGGCTAAAAAATTCACCCACATCTAATGCGGCAGACGATAACACACTAATAGTGGTAGTTCAGCAGCCCACCCATCAACTCAAAAATGCACCCACATCTAATGCGGCAGGCGATGGCACGCTGCACTCTTGGTGCCCAAACCGATGCACACCATCATCTTGACAAACAAAACAACGAGTGTTCCAGCGGCCAACGCAACTGCATCCACCTACCGCGACAGACGATCGTTTTGACATGTAAGCCCTTCTTGTAAGGAAACTTTGAAAGACAGAAACTAGTGATGATACTTTATGTCTGGCAAGGTTGGCAACATAAAAATTAAGAGTTAATGGAAATTATGATAGAAAAGAAACAAATGGCAAGTTTCGCAGAACGTAACTTAACAAAACAAGATCTAATAGGTTACCACAAACGAAAAGATCAAATGGAAGAGGAATAGGTGTGGGTGAAACAATGCGATTGTAGTGGTATATGTAACTAATCAAGTCACAATTTAAGAAATATTAAGGTGCGAGATGGCTTAATCTGTCGTACTGCTGTAAGGACAGGGGAAAAAGAGTCGATCAATTTCAGTCCGAAAAACCATGGAGATCCGACAGAACAGGAAGAGGATGCGCAACTAGAGTGTACAAAGTGTTCATTGGAAGAACGATGGCATGAAGTTGCAAAGAGATGTAACACGGCGAACTGATGAGTTCATATGAAGTCAAGTCAAGTTATTGCACAGAAGGAAAAGAAATAGAGAAAGAAGAAGATGAAAGAATGATGAAGCCTTAGAGTGAGTTTGAAGCAAGATAAAGGTGAACATGGTTGAAAATAAAGAAGGCGATGAAGGACTGGTCGAATAGGGTTGAAAAAGGGACGCAGATAACCACCACACGTGTGATGGAAGCAACACCCGACCACACGCCCTATGACTACAGATTGCGCCACGTCACCACATGCATGCACAAGTGACGAAACTGATGATGTCAGCAGGAATCTTTCAGGTTTTCAGTTTTTAAAATGGTTTATCTCTTAAATGAAAAATCCGATTGAAAACTGTTTTCACCATTAAATCCGCCGCGACGAGAACTTTGTAATTAGATCCCATATCAATATGTTTCGACAACTTTTTTTGGGGGGTTTAAAGTTGACATGTCTATTGCACATAAATTGCGGTGTTTAGACTGAAGTTGTCATTATATGTTTCAACTACTTTTTCTTCTACGTTTAAAGTAAATTTTGACATGTTATAAAACCGGAAATTTAGAAACTAAATTTGCCATGGTGAATTATCAAAAATTGCCATAATCCATGAAATAGTTTTGACATGGTTCAAAATTAAAAATAAATTCAATAACTCAATTACTTTAAAAATGCATGGTCACTGACTCAAATTTTCCATGAACCATAAATTAAAAATTGTCATGATAAATTACTTAAATTTACCATGATACATGCACAATTTTGCCATCGTTCATACAAAAAATAATTTCAATGGTCAAAAATACTAAAATTGCCATGATCTATAAACTAAATTTTCCATGATGAATTACTAAAAATTGCTATGACCCATGAACTAAATTTACCGTGGTTAATTACTTCAAATTGCCATGGTCAATCAATAAAATTGGCCATGAAAAATAGTTAAAAATATAAAGGTAGTTTTAAATCTAGAAGAAAAAAGAATATATGAAACATACCATGGCAAATATAGCGAAACTCTATGACAATTACACTGTAAACATTATGGCAATTTTGGGCAAAAAAAAATTCACTGAAACATATCAATATGGTACACCAACTACTAGTTGGACGGTGCATCGGCCCAAGTATTACCATAAAGATTGTCCAACATGTCTTTCAGATCGTGTTCTGCAGAAAATAATTGGACATGGCTTCAAACTCTCATGCATGTCGTGAACGTCTACCCCAGAGGCCACATAACGAGAGATTGAGATGCTTGGGCGGCAGAAAATAATAATGGCAGAGACGGGCAACTTTCGGAAAAGAAGTGCCAAGAGAGTCAAGTTTGAAAATTCAAAGATTCCGGCGGCACTATCGGAGGCTGATTCGAGCGTTCGACCGGTCCGATTCAAGGCCACATGACATGCTGCACCCTTCACATGGTTGCGTGCATCCTGTAAAAATTTATGCTACTTTAGTTCCGCGCCCTTTACTGGTGCCGATGAAGTGTATATTCTAGCCCACTGGTGTAATATACGAGTGCCTTCTTTGAATATAATGCAGGGACAACTTTTCCCAAAATTAAAAGGAAAAATGAGAGGGAAGTGTCACCCAACAACGACAGAGGCCTTTTGAAATTGTATGGCCATTACTCATACGTGCGTCGTGTAGAAATCTACTTGAACAGTCGAACATATTCCGAAACAGAGGCGTGCAGCAAATGGCACTTCTTTTGGCACACCACACACACAAGAAAACTTTCCGGCCCGTTTGAGGAGTCTATGTTTCGCCACGTACACATCGGCGGCAGCACAAAGCTTGCCCTAGCTCGGCCCGTTCCCTGATCGTCAAATCAGCTCGATGCCTGCGGCAGGATCGATAGAGAAGGTTGCCTTTGCACGTGAAGCTCATCATGTGCCCACAGAGCTATAGTAAGTGATATTTTTTTTTACAAGGGATGGAATTTCTTCTTTGCATACTATCAAATTTACCTACGAATACTATCTAATTCGAATTTACCTACGAATACTATCTGGACTAGGTGAGTACTTAATTCAAAGTGTCCTCCACGCAAAAAAAAAACTATTTTCCAATGCAAATATTTGTACTTTTATGTCATGACAGATGAATTGCGTTCATATGTTGTACAGTTTCGTATGACGTTTGGACATGACAAAATTGCAGCTAACCACCCAAATGGCTGACTGTTGTACAAGTTGCTGTCCATATGCACAGTAGCTTTGTCATTTTGCATGTAATCTGATGAGCGTCATTGTTCTAGTTTGATTTCCACAAAAATCGATGCACCTTATATTCTGAAATAGAGGGAGTACATGAGAAGGAAGGAAGATTCATCTCATTACCTGCTGACGGTCAATGGTAGCAAACAGGGATGTGAAGATATATATGCTCTGTTTTCTGAAAAGCTGGAGACATGTTGAGGATGCTAGAAGAATCCTCCTCCGAGCAACAAAGAAGGCCAAAAGTCAAGTAACTTTACGCAAGGTGCAAGAGACTAGGTGTGCTTTAGAGAGTAAGCTGATTATTAGCACATGGTGATTATAGGAATTAGACCATAAGAATTCGAGGTCCACCTTTCATGGTGATTATAGAAAAGACGATAATCTTTTGTACACTTTTGAGGTTGTGCATAGGTTTGTATATTGGATTAATCAAATAAAATTGTGATCTCCGGTAACTGGGGAGGGTTATTTTGGTGCCGACTCATACTTAGGATATGATTAGAGTTCCTCGTCAATAGTACTTCCATGGCCATGGTGTCGTTCCAGCAACAAGAGGGCCCCGACTCCCGCCATCTTGACTCTAGGAGTTAGCGAGCATCTCGATCTTTTAGGGTGGCGCTACTATGATATTCTCATAGAATTGTGTGTTCTCTGGCATCATTTCCCTCGCATTGGTACTAGATCTGATGTCGGCAGTGGCTTCCGAGATGTTGTACATGAGTTTGTCACCACGTTAGAGGTGGAGTTTCTCTGGGAGCGGTCCAAGCAGGGCTTGCGGAAGGTAGAGCTGTAGAGGGGACTCTAATGTTTTTCCGTCACTCGATCATGGGAAGGCGGTGACTCAAGGATATAACCAGTATGAGCGACCTAACGGATGAGCCTTAGCAGGTTTTGTCCCTTGTGGTGGGCCAAGTCTGAGGTCTGCACGGCGGGTGAGCTGCAATGGTGCCTTCTCGGAGCTTGGGGTATTAATTTGGTTAACTTCTCCAAGGCAACGACAAGCACGAGGACCCATAGGGAGTTTGGTGCAATTATTTTTTGCATCACACCCTTTTTGTGAAAAGCTTCATGACAATTTTTACTCTGGACCACTCACTATAATGTGTGCATTGTAAACTCTTCGATAGTGGAATGACCCGTGTCAACTTTGTTAAAAGACAAGTAAGACCGAATTGATGGTAAAATTATGTGTCATTGGAAGATGGAGTCGGACAGACCATGTAGTACTAGCAAGCACTATGAGTTTGTGGTGAGCAGCTGCAAAAGGGCCTCTTCTGTTTTGTTAAAAATCTAACGTGCACAGTGGTTTTATCAGGACCAACAATCACAACATGACACTAAGATTTGTTGACGAGATTCAACATAGATGCCTATATCCCTGAACGATGACTATGAACGTTTATTGTGTACTCCCTCCGTAAACTAATATAAGAGCATTTAGAATATTAAAGTAGTGATCTAAACGCTTTTATATTAGTTTACAGAGGAAGTATTAAGTCAAGATAATGTACATCAATAACAAGTCCTACAGAGGCCATCTGGCAGCATGTCGCGACCACCATCCTACTACCGGACTAGCTATCCCATGTGACTTGTGTTTGAACGTTCTCATGTGCGACCGAATGATACCACATCGGTTAGGATCCCTAACAAATGTATAACCGAATGGTACCTTACCTTTTTTCTGCATGATAATATATGTCTCATTCATATCATAAAGAACAAAGTACAAATCACGTAAAGACCGATATAACAAAACTGAAAAAATAGTAGAATATCTCTGAGCTTGACACCAACGCTCGTCAACTGCTTCCGGCACCACCACAGCAGCCCCCGAAGAAAAGAATGACGAATCACCACCTCACCCGAGCTCGACGCGGCTCCATCGCTGATATGCAGCTTTGCGGACCTTCAAAGTGGCTCACCAAAAGTGAAGCCCTTGCCGTTGAACGAATCAGACCGGGGCAACACCCCGGACACGCCATCGAACTCCAGATCTGGCACCCCACCACGACTAAGACGCCGAAGGAGGAAACCATACCTGCCATCCACAAACCACGAGCCCAGCAGATATTCCGTCTTCCAGATGTCGTCGATGCAGACCACAATCTGCATCCGCTCCTGGACTACCTCCCAAGCTCCGCGGCGACGCTGGAGCAAACGTCGTCGCAACGGCGGAGCCCGAGGACACAGGTCCACCACGAGGATGCCGCCGCCGCCATACCATCCTTGCTTGAACAGTCTGGTTTTCAAATCCATCCCCAACCATAGGACCGATGGCCTCGTTAGGGAAGGATCCGAAGATTCATTATTCAGCGCCGCCATCGTCATCACCGAAGCAAAGACGATGAACAATCTAAAAACCTAAACTACAAGGGAGAAAAATCAATCCACACGCGTGGATCCAGCGGCCCCCCTCACCACCGATGACCGAGGTCGCCGGCGGAAGGGAGCCGCCGGAGAACGGCGTTGGGAGATTGGCCCTGGCGGCGGCTAGGGTTGCAGCCGCCAGGGACGAGAGAACCTTACCTTAGCACATTCATTATAGTCGACGGCTCTGCCGTTGTACTACATGTATGTCACAAGGTCATCTGATTTTTTTTTAGAATACGCACAAGCATACGTTTCATTGTGGTGTGCCAATTCCGAACTGTGGACGGTGAGACTGAGTTCACAAATGTTAAGAAGAGAGGTCCATCGTGTCGTCATTGAGGCCGTGAACCGTAGAACGTTTGAGAAAGTTGGGGAGTCCAATCTTTTTCCCGGTTCTCTCGACATCATCCTGTACACTCCTCCTATACTCCCCGAAGGTAAATGGCTTGTACGGCGACGGCTCGCCGCATGTTCCGACGGACGAGTCCGACGACGGGCACAGGAAGTAGGCGACGGAGAAGCGCTCCGCCTTGGAATTGGCCACCACCTTGTGTTCCACGCTCTTGTACCTGTTGTTGCTCCACGCCTGAAACAGATCGCCGACGTTGACAATGAGCGCGTCGGCGTGGGGCTTCACGGCGACCCAGCGGGAGTCCTTGATGAGCTGTAGGCCCCCGACCTGGTCCTGGCAGAGGATGGTGAGGAAGTCGCTGTCCGTGTGCGGCACCATGCCGAAGGAGTCCGCCGCGAACGGGCACGCCGGGTACCTGTTCAGCCGCAGGAAGCACGTCGTCCCGTCGCACCCTGCCGGAAACGCCGACTCGCCGCCCCCTGCCTCGTGCCCAAGGTTCTCCGCCAGCGTGCCTGCCACCGTGTCCGCCACTCGCAACATCGCGTCCGCCACCTCCTGCATCACTCCCCTGTTAGTAACAAAACTTTTGCTCATCAGCCATCAGACGAGCAAGTAATCAAGCATACATACGGGCTTGCATGCATGCTTACGCACGTACTCTACCTCAATGTGCTGAGCTTTCCGTAGTCACAGTCTTCCCGGGAGATGCTGGGGAGCGGAACGTGGAAGGACTCCGACCACGAGAGCTGCCCAAGCGACGTGGCCGTCGGGTTGCCCCACCGGTACGAGCCGTTGAGGAGCCCGGCCTTGTCCTTGGTACCGAACGGCAGGCGGAACAGCCTCATCTGCTCCCGCCTCATCTCCTCCAGGAGCTCCCGCCCCACGCCGTGGTTGACCACTTGGAAGAAGCCCCACTCCGACGCCGCTCTCGCCATGGCGTCCGCGCACGCCTTGCTCTCCCTTGCGTCGCGGCTCGTCAGGTGCTTCAAGTCGATAATTGGCAGATCACGCTCCAGCATGGCCAGGCTATCCCACGCATGCGCCGGCGCAGCGCCGCCGCCCTCGACCTCGCCTCTGCAGAGCAGCGCGCGGTAGCTGTCCGCCAGAGGCGGATCGGTGGTCGTGCAGCTCGTGCCCTCGGCGAAGGCCAGCATGGTCGACCTAGAGATAGATGCTAGCTTAGACACGTACGTATAGCTTATGATGGAGTCGTGGCACACGCTCGCTCGCTAGCTACCACTGGGCACGCCACTGGGCACTGGCTACGGCAAACCAATCGCGCTTCTACGGAGGAGCTCCGAAGCGAGACCAGAGGCGTATATATAGGACAGTGAGGAGAACCGTCCGTCGCACACTGTTAAACCCCTGGCGCAAACACAGTTCCAAACTGTCGCTTTAGGGCATCTCTAACGCGACAACCCACGAAAAATCTTCCGCATTCGTTTGTGAACAGGGATGACCAGTGCACGTACACGGATGTAGGAGGTCGACATCCAGTGCTAGTCGTATACATTTTCACAACAATTCAAACCAACTGAACGAAATTCGTGCAAACATGATGAATTTTGATATAAACATAGTGGATTTCATTGAAAGTAGGATAATCTATAAAAAAACAGAACGATATTTCGTCCGGTGAACTAAAAACCTAAAACTAAAACCCTAAGCTATCCTATAGTTCACGGTGACCTCGCAGCCAATCACGGGCTGGCCGGCTGCTCCTCCTTCGTCATCGTCGCCCGGGCCGCCGTCGGAGTCGTCGTTATCAGGCTTGGGGCGGCGGAAGGTGGTGGCGCAGTGGCAGGGCTTCCTGGCGGCCGCATGAAGCTCACGGATGATCCTCTCCGCCTCCTCCTGCGTCGTGCACAGTGCGGCCGCGGCCACCGAGGACGTGGGCTGGGGGAGAGGGCGGCGGTCGTTGGTGGCGTCATCGTGGCGATCTCGGTGAGGGACCATTCCTCGCTGTACCTGGCCATTTCCCCGTTGAGGAGGCGGAGACAGTGCTTGGCCATCTTCGACATAGTCACGGAGCGGTCCGGGGCCCAGGCGTACACCAGGTCTGGGTCCGCCGCGATTTGTGGCGGCGGGACGTCGGAGTCCGCGAACTGGGTTTGACGAGCGCGTTGCGGCTGTCCCACCGGCGCTGCTCCTGGTCGACGTACTCCCGCGCCGTCATGGCGCTCCGTTACGGCGACAATGAGGAGCCTCCGCGGAGGTACTGCAGAATGCGCTTGCACGCCTTGGGCAGGGGCGGCGGCGGCGGGTGGCGCTCCTCCTTCATGATGCGTCGGGGTGGCGGCGGCTAGAGCCGCTCCTCCTTCACGACGCGCTGGGGGGCGGCGAGAGCCTCTCTTCCTTGACGCGGCATCTGATTTGGACGTCGCAACTGCGCGGCGGCGAAGAGTGTGGAGGGGGAGCCGGCTCCGGCTTCACGGGAGGAGTGCCCCCGGTGGCCGAGTGTAACACCCGGATGATTAAGCAACAGTAATCACCTCGGTTACTGTGACTAAACTCACGTTGATTCGAACCCGGTCTAAATCAAATTCAAAACAAAAGCAAACGATAAAAGTTTTCAAAAACCAAAACTAAAATGTTCGGGGTTTGTCAAAAATAACAAAGCTAATTATGGTGGGGTGCACACATTTTTGTAAAGTGTTTTGGTATTTTAAATAAACTAAAACAGAAAAGGAGAAAATAAGAAAAAGAAAAACTAAAACAAAAAGAGTGGGGGGGAAAGACCCAACAGGCCAACTGGGCCAAACCCCCACACAGCACGATCAGCCACCCATGGCCCGCCCAACCGCCGCCCACCTTATCCACCCCCTCCCCCGTTCGGTGGAACCCTAGCCACTCACTCGCCCGCCCCCCGATCCCCTTTCTCCCTCCCCCGCCCCGATCTAGATCGGGGCAGATCCACCCCGTCGCGCCCCCGACGCCGACGACCCCCGCCGCCCCGACCGCGTCGCCCCTCTCCCCTGCGCCCTCGCCGCCGCCGATCCCCCACCGTCGCCCCCCGCGAGGCCCCTCGCCCCCAGGGTCGTCCCCGACCCCCCCCCGCCTCACGGATCCGCCCACGCCGACGGCCGCCTCCCGACCCCTCCTCACGGTCGCCACAGAAGGTCCCGAGCCCGCCGCATAGACCCCGTTCCCCCTCCCGGTGAGCTCTCCTCTCCCCTCGCTCCCCTCGTTCCCCTCCCGGCGCCACCGCGCCCCCGCTTCTCGGCCGCGCTCCCCCCCCCCATGCCTCCTCCCTCTCCTTTCCCGCCTCCGAGCACGGGGCGTGCTCCCGCCTCCTCTCCTCCTCCTCGCCCGGGCTCTCCCCCCGTGCACCTCCTCCTCCCTCTCCTTTTCCCGCCTCCAGAAGCACGGGGCGTGCTCGACCTCCTCTCCCTCCTCCTCGCCCGGCCGGCCCCCCCCCTCGCCATGAAGCCACGGAACCAACTCCGCCCCCCCCCGACGTGGCATGGCCCGGGCCACCGCTTTGAGCCAGCCCAGTGGTGGGCCCAGGGCCCCATCACTCTGTTGACTCGGTCGTGAGGGTGACAGTCCACCCCCTCTCTGTCTATGACAGTGTGTCCCACTGAGCGTTTTAAAATAAAAAGAAAGGAAAATGAAAATTAAATAAATATAAATAAAAATGAATAAAACTAATTAATTAATTAACTAATTAATTAATTAATTAAATAATTAATTAATTTAATTAATCACGATTAATTAAACCTAATGATTAATTAACCTAATTAACTATCATTAATTAAACTTAACTAAGTTAATTAGTTAGCAGTATGACGGCGGGACCCACATGTCGGGGTTGACTTAGTCAACCCTGTTGATTCTTGACGTCGGCATGACATCATCTTGGCGTCATAAATCATTTTTCAATTAATTAATTAATCAATTAAATTCGAAATTATTAAAATCTTTTAAAATCATATCTTTTAATCCGTAACTTCGGTTAAAATATTTTCAACATGAAAGTTGCTCGAGCAGCGAGGCGAATCCAGATCGCATCCGTTCGTCCGCCACACACCCCTAACCTATCGAACCTGCAACTTTCCCCTTCCGGCTCCTCTGCCCGAAAACCACGAAACACCGGGAATACTTCCCGGATGTTTCCCCCTTAACCAGTACCCCCTCATACCACGTTAGGGCACGCCTAGCATCGCTTCTTGACATGTCATGCATCGATATGCATCTGTTTACTTGGTATTCATTGTTTCTTCCCCCTCTTCTCTCCGGTAGACTACGAGACCGGCGCAGCTGCTGCTTGGCCGGTTCGACTACGGTGTTGACCCCTCTCTCTTGCCGAGCAACCAGGCAAGCCCCCCCCTTGATCATCGATATCGCCTATTCTACTCTATCTGCTTGCATTAGAGTAGTATAGCATATTCTTGTTTTGATACTCCTATACTCCTGCATAGCTTTGTCCTTGTTACTACATTTGTTACCTTACGCAATCCTATATGCTTAGTATAGGATGCTAGTACTTTCATCGGTGGCCCTACACTCTTGTCCGTCTGCCGTGCTATACTATCGGGCCGTGATCACTCGGGAGGTGATCACGGGTATATACTATATACTTTATACATGATACATGTGGTGACTAAAGTCGGGTTGACATGTGAGCACCAGCGGTGATTCACGGGTTGGGGCTGAAAGGACCTTTGTCCCGACGGCCCTCTGGATGGATCTTTGTGGCGGGCGACATGGCAGGTTGAGACCGCCTAGGAGAGAGGTGGGCTGGCCTGTTCGGCGTTCGCGGATACTTAACACGCTTAACGAGGTCTTGGTATTTGATCTGAGTTGGCTCTGAGCTTATACACACTAACCATCTCGGCGGGAGTAGTTATGGGTATCCGGCGTCGTGGTATCGGCCAAGCACTTGAGACGTCGGACGGACGGGCGCGCGCCGGATTGGACTGGCACGCTGTTAGGCTAGGTCTGCTTCCGGCAGCGTCACGCAACGTCTTGGTGTGCTTTCGAGGCGATGGGCCCGGACCCTGGCGCTTAGGTTTAGACCGGCGTGTTGGCCTCTCTGTTGTGCCTAGGTGGGGCT
Source organism: Aegilops longissima (assembly GCA_021605205.1). Lineage (NCBI taxonomy): Eukaryota > Viridiplantae > Streptophyta > Magnoliopsida > Poales > Poaceae > Aegilops > Aegilops longissima. The sequence continues at coordinate 581,645,913 of CM038679.1, read as the reverse complement.
GCGGCGTGTTGATCTTCAGCGGTGGGCATGACCGAGAAAGTGTGTCCGGCCAAATGGGATCAAGCGTCTTTGGGTAAGATGGTGCACCCTGCAGTGAAGTTAATCTATTCGGATAGCCGTGATCTTGATAACAGGACGACTTGGAGTTGTACCTTGAGCTTATGACAACTAGAACCGGATACTTGATAAAACACACCCTTCCAAGTGCGGATACAACGGTGGTCGCTCTCTCGTGGATATGATATGAGGGGATCACCGGGTAGGATTATTGCTATGTGATGTTACTTGGAGGACTTGGTTTACCCTCCTCTACATGTTGCAAGGCAGTGTCCGAGCGTAGTCTTCGTTAAGACTAACTATCCCCTCTTATTACGGCATTCTGCAGTTCAGTCCACGATATGGCCTTTACACATATATCCATGCATATGTAGTGTAGCTCCTTGCTTGCAGTACTTTGGATGAGTACTCACGGTTGCCTTGTTCCCCTTTTCCCCTACCTCTACTCGATTGTTGCAGCAGACTATGGAGCCGGGGCAGGCGCCACTTGTCGATGGCGACTACTACTGCGGAGGTGCCTACTACTACGTGCAGCCCGCGGCGACGACCGGGAGTAACTAGGAGGATCCCAGGCGGAGGCCTGCTCCTCTTCGTCTGTATCCCAGTTTGTGCTAGCCATCTTATGGCAACTTGTTTAACTTATGTCGTACTCAGATATTGTTGCTTCCACTGACTCGTCTATGATCGAGCACTTGTATTCGAGCCCTCGAGGCCCTGGCTTGTATTATGATGCTTGTATGACTTATTTTATTTGTAGAGTTGTGTTGTGATATCTTCCGTGAGTCCACGATCTTGATCGTACACATTTGCGTGCATGATTAGTGTACGATTAAATCGAAGCGTCCTGAAGTTGGTATCGAGCCATTTGCTGTTGGAATCCCCCTTCCACACTCCTTGGCCGAAGTCGAGTCTAGACATTGCAAAAAAAACTTTTACTAACTTGGCTGTGTGCCTTACGGGCCCACGTCGCCATCGGGTGGTATTAGGATCTTTTATTCCTCGACCTATACTCTGGGACTCTGAACTCTCTTCTACTCGGGTTAAACGATTTTACTAACCAACACTAGGATCCCGTGATCACATTCACCCCAAAGTTGGATAAAGCCATAGTTGCTTCTTGGAATTGTATTGTGATCAAATTCCACACTGTCATTTGACTCCTTGAAACGTCTTTGTTTTCAGATGGAACCCACGAGGCAGGTCGTGCGCCACACGACGGCCATTGGTGCCTCGGGATCACCTGCGGTGCTAGCAGAGATGATGACCTATCTGTTGGGGAACGTAGCAGAAATTCAAAATTTTCTACGCATCACCAAGATCAATCTATGGAGAATCTAGCAACGAGGGAAGGAGAGTGCATCTACATACCCTTGTAGATCGCTAAGCGGAGCGTTCAAGTGAACGGGGTTGAAGGAGTCGTACTCGTCGTGATTCAAATCACCGGAGATCCTAGTGCGAGCAGACGGCACCTCCGCGTTTAACACACGTACAGCCGGTGGCGTCTCCCGCCTTGATCCAGCAAGGAGAGAGGAGAGGTTGAGAAGACTCCATCCATCAGCAACACAGCGGCATGGTGGTGATGGAGGCGTGGCAATCCCAGCAGGCTTCGCCAAGCACCAAGGGAGAGGAGGAGGAGGAGGCGGGGCTGCACCAAGAGGAGAGAACTCATGTGTGTTGGGCAGCCCAAAACCTCAAGTATATATAGGGGAAAGGGGCTGCGCCCCTTTAGGGTTTCCACCCCAAGGGGTGCGGCCAGCCCTAGATGGGACTTGGGGCGGCCAAGAGGGGAGGAGTGCCTCCCAAGTCAAGTGGAGGCCCTCCCCTTAGGGTTTCCCCTCCCATGCGCATGGGCCTTGGGGGCTGGTGCCCCTGGCCCATTAAGGCTAGGGCGCCCCCTACAGCCCATGCTACTGTATTGGACGTGGTGGAACAATTTCCGACCTCCGGACCCCTCCGAATCCTCCGGAACCTTCAGAAGCTTCCGGTACAATACCGAAAAACCCGAACTTTTTCCTAACCCGAACAACAACTTTCCATATATAAATCTTTACCTCCGGACCATTCCGGAACTCCTCGTGACGTCCGGGATCTCATCCGGGACTCCGAACAACATTCGGTAACCACATACAAACTTCCTTTATAACCCCAGCGTCATCGAACCTTAGGTGTGTAGACCCTACGGGTTCGGGAGACATGTAGACATGACCGAGACGTTCTCCGGTCAATAACCAACAGCGGGATCTGGATACCCATGTTGGCTCCCACATGTTCCACGATGATCTCATCGGATGAACCACGATGTCAAGGACTCAATCAATCCCGTATTCAATTCCCTTTGTCTAGCGGTATTGTACTTGCCCGAGATTCGATCGTCGGTATCCCGATACCTTGTTCAATCTCGTTACCGGCAAGTCTCTTTACTCGTTCCGTAACACATCATCCCGTGATCAATCCCTTGGTCACATTTTGCACATTATGATGATGTCCTACCGAGTGGGCCCAGAGATACCTCTCCGTTTACGGAGTGACAAATCCATCTCGATTCGTGCCAACCCAGCAGACACTTTCGGAGATACCTGTAATGCACCTTTATAGCCACCCGATTCGTTGTGACGTTTGGTACACCAAAGCATTCCTACGGTATCCGGAGTTGCACAATCTCATGGTCTAAGGAAATGATACTTGACATTTAGAAAAGCTTTAGCATCTGAACTACGATCTTTGTGCTAGGCTTAGGATTGGGTCTTGTCCACCACATCTCTCTAATGATGTGAACCCGTTATCAATGACATCCAATGTCCATGGTTAGGAAACCGTAACCATCTATTGATCAACGAGCTAGCCAATAGAGGCTTACTAGGGACATGGTGTTGTCTATGTATCCACACATGTATTTGAGTTTCCTATCAATACAATTATAGCATGGATAATAAGCGATTATCATGAACAAGGAAATATAATAATAATAACTAATTTATTATTGCCTCTAGGGCATATTTCCAACAGTCTCCCACTTGCACTAGAGTCAATAATCTAGTTCACATCGTCATGTGATTAACACTGATAGGTCACATCGCCATGTGACCAACACCCAAAGAGTTTACTAGTGTCTGTAAACTAGTTCACATCATCATGTGATTTAGACTCAATGAGTTCTGAGGTTTGATCATGTTTTGCTTGTGAGAGAGGTTTTAGTCAACGGGTTTTAGTCAACGGGTTTTAGTCAACGGGTCTGAACCTTTCAGATCCGTGTGTGCTTTGCAACTTTCTAGGTCATAATATAAATGCTGCTTCCATGCCCCACTTGGAGCTATTCCAAATGGTTGTTCCACTATACGTATCCTATTTGCTACTTAGAGTCATTCGGATAGGTGTTAAAGCTTGCATCGACGTAACCCTTTACGTCGAACTCTTTATCACCTCCATAATCGAGAAACATGTCCTTATTTACTCCAAGGACAATTTTGACCGCTGTCCAATGATCCATTCTGGATCATTCTTGTACCCTATAGTGACTCATGGCAAGGCACACTTCGGTGCGGTACACAGCATAGCATACTATAGAGCCTATGTCGAAGCATAGGGGCGACCTTCGTCCTTTCTCTCTTTTCTGCCGTGGTCGAGCTTTAACTCTTAACTTCATACCTTACAACTCAGGCAAGAACTCCTTCTTTGGTGATCCATCTTGAACACCTTCAAGATTATGTCAAGGTATGTGCTCATTTGAAAGTATTATTAAGCATTTTGATCTATCCTTATAGATCTCGATGCTCAATGTTCAAGTAGCTTAATCCAGGTTTTCTATTGAAAACATCTTTCAAATAACCCTATATGCTTTCCAGAAATTCTACATCATTTCTGATCAACAATATGTCAACAACATATACTCATCAAAAATTCTATAGTGCTCCCACTCACTTCTTTGGAAATACAAGTTTCTCTTAAACTTTGTATAAACCCAAAATCTTTGATCATCTCATCAAAGCGCACATTCCAACTCCGAGATGCTTACTCCGGTCCTTAGAAAGGATCGCTGGAGCCAGCATACCTTTTAGCATCCTTAGGATCGACAAAACTTTCGATTGCATCACATACAACCTTTCCTTACGAAGACGGTAAGGAAACTCGTTTTGACATCCATCTACCAGATTTCATAAATGCAGCTAATGCTAACATGATTCCGACGGACTTAAGCATCGCTACTGGTGAGAAAATCTCACCTTAGTCAACTCCTTGAACTTGTGAAAATTCTTCGCCAAAAGTCGAGCTTCATAGACGGTGATATTACCGTCCACGCCGTCTTCTTCTTAAAGATCCATTTATCTCAATGGCTTGCCGATCATCGGGCAAGTCCACCAAAGTCATGGATCCTTTCTCGGATTTTATGGCCTCGAGCCATTTGTGGAATCCGGGCCCACCATCGCTTCTCCATAGCTCGTAGGTTCATTGTTGTCTAGCAACATGACCTCTAAGACAGGATTATGTACCACTCAAGTAATGCGCATCCTTGTCACCCTCGAGTACATTAGTGACTTGATCCGAAACTTCATGATCACTATCATAGCTTCTACTCCAATTGGTGTAGGTGCCACGGAACAACTTCCTGTGCCCTACTACACACTAGTTGAAGTGACGGTTCAATAACCTCATCAAGTCTCCACCATCCTCCCACTCAACTTTTCGAGACAAACTTTTCCTCGAGAAAGGACCCGATTCTAGAAACAATCCCTATTGCTTCGGATCTGAATTAGGAGGTATACCCAACTGTTTTGGGTGTCCTATGAAGATGCATTTTATCCGCTTTGGGTTCGAGCTTATCAACCTGAAACTTTTCCACATAAGCGTCGCAGCCCCAAACTTTCAAGAAACGACAACTTATGTTTCTCCAAGCGGTGTCGTCTCAGCGGAATTACGTGGTGCCCCATTAAAGTGAGTGCGGTTGTCTCTAATGCCTAACCCATGAGCGATAGTGGTAATTCGATAAGAGATATCATGGTACGCACCATATCCAATAGAGTGCAACTATGATGTTCGGACACACCATCACACTATGGTGTTCGGCGGTATTAATTGTGAAACAATTTGCACAATGTCTTAATTGTGTGCCAAAACTCGTAACTCAGATATTCATCTCTATGATCATATCATAGACATTCTATCCTCTTGTCACGATGATCTTCAACTTCACTCTGAAATTACTTGAACCATTCAATAATTCAGACTTGTGTTTCATCAAGTAAATATACTCAATATCTACTCGAATCATCGTGAAGTAAGAACATAACGATATTCACTGCATGCCTCAGCACTCATTGGACTGCACACATCAAAATGTGTTACTTCCAACAAGTTGCTATCTTGTTCCATCTTATTGAAACCGAGGCTTTTCAGTCATCTTGCCCATGTGGTATGTTTTGCATATCTCAAGTGATTCAAAATCAAGTGAGTCCAAACGATCCATCTGCATGGAGTTTCTTCATGCGTATACACCAATAGACATGGTTCACATGTCTCAAACTTTTCAAAAATGAGTGAGTCCAAAGATCCATCAACATGGAGCTTCTTCATGCGTTTTATGCCAATATGACTTACATGGCAGTGCCACAAGTAAGTGGTACTATCATTACTATCTTATATCTTTGGCATGAAAATGTGTATCACTACGATCGAGATTCAATAAACCATTCTTTTAGGTGCAAGACCATTGAAGGTATTATTCAAATAAATAGAGTAACCATTATTCTCCTTAAATGAATAACCGTATTGTGATAGACATAATCCAATCATGTCTATGCTCAGCATAAACACCAAATGACAATTATTCAGGTTTAATACTAATCTTGATGGTAGAGGGAGCGTGCGATGTTTGATCAAATCAAACTTGGAAACACTTCAACACATATCGTCGACTCACCTTTAGCTAGTCTCCGTTTATTCCGTAGCTTTTATTTGAGTTACTAACACTTAGCAACCGAACCGGTATCTAATACCAGGTGCTACTAGGAGTACTAGTAAAGTACACATTAACATAATGTATATCAATATACTTCTATCGACCTTGCCAGCCTTCTCATCTACCAAGTATCTAGGGTAGTTTTGCTTCATGTCCATTCCCTCATTGCGAAGCACTTAGTCTCGGGTTTGGGTTCAACCTTGGGTTTCTTCACTAGAGCAGCAACTGTTTTGCCGTTTCATGAAGTATCCTTGTTGCCCTTGCCCTTCTTGAAACTAGTGGTTTTACCAACCATCAACAATTGATGCTCCTACTTGATTTCTACTTTCGCGGTGTCAAACATCGCGAATACTTCAGGATCATCATATCTATCCCTGATATGTTATAGTTCATCACGAAGCTCTAGTAGCTTGGTGGCAATGTCTTTGGAGAAACATCACTATCTCATCGGAAGATTAACTCCCACTCGATTCAAGTGATTGTTGTACCCGGACAATCTGAGTACAAGCTCAACGATTGAGATCTTCTCCCTTAGTTTGCAGGCTAAGAAAATCGTCGGAGGTCTTATACCTCTTGGCGTGAGCACGAGCTTGAAATCCCAATTTCAGCCCTCGAAACATCTCATATGTTCATGACGTTTGAAATCGTCTTTGGTGCCTCAACTCTAAACCGTTTAACTGAACTATCACGTAGTTATCAAAACGTGTATGTCCGATGTTATAAACATCCACAAGCGGCGTTTGGGGTTCAGCACACTGAGTGGTGCATTAAGGACATAAGCTTTCTCTGTCCGCATAATCTCTACTTTCAACTTTCAACTATATTTTCTCTAGGAACATATCTAAGCAGTGGAACTAAAGCGCGAGCTTCGACATAATTTGCAAAAGGTCTTTTGACTATGTTCAGGATAATTAAGTTCATCTTATGAACTCCCACTCGAGATAGACATCCCTCTGGTCATCTAAGTGATTACATGATCCGAGTCAACTAGGCCGTGTCCGATCATCACGTGAGACGGACTAGTCATCATCGGTGAACATCTTCATGTTGATCGTATCTACTATACCACTCATGCTCGACCTTTCGGTCTCCGTGTTCGAGGCCATGTCTGCACATGCTAGGCTCGTCAAGTTAACCCCAAGTGTTTTTGCTGTGTAAATCTGTCTTACACCCGTTGTATGTGAGCGTAAGAATCCATCACACCCGATCATCACGTGGTGCTTAGAAGCGACAAACTGTAGCAGCGGTGCACGATCGGGGAGAACACTTCTTGAAATTTGTGTAAGGATCATCTTATTTACTACCGTCGTTCTAAGTAAACAAGATGCATAAACATAATAAACATCACATGCAATTATATAGTGACATGATATGGCCAATATCATTTTGCTCCTTTGATCTCCATCTTGGGGCTCCATGATCATCATCGTCACCGGCATGACACCATGATCTCCATCATCATGATCTCCATCATCGTGTCCTCATGAAGTTGTCTCGCCAACTATTACTTCTACTACTATGGCTACGGTTAGCAATAATGTAAAGTAATTACATGGCGTTGTTCAATGACACGCAGGTCATACAATAAATAAAGACAACTCCTATGGCTCCTGCCGGTTGTCATACTCATCGACATGCAAGTCGTGAATCCTATTACAAGAACATGATCAATCTCATACATCACATATCATTCATCACATTCTTCTTGGCCATATCACATCACATAGCATACCCTGCAAAAACAAGTTAGGCGTCCTCTAATTGTTGTTTGCATGTTTTACGTGGCTGCTATGGGTTTCTAGCAAACGTTTCTTACCTCATAAAACCACAACGTGATATGCCAATTGCTATTTACCCTTCATAAGGACCCTTTTCATCGAATCCGTTCCGACTAAAGTGGGAGGCGGCACCGCTAGCCACCTTATGCACCAAGTGCATGTCGATCGGTGGAACTGTCTCACGTAAAATGCGTGTAAGGTCGGTCCGGGCGCTTCATCCCACAATACCGTCGAAACAAGATTGGACTAGTAACGGTAAGCATATTGAACAAAATCAACGCCCACAACTACTTTGTGTTCTACTCGTGCAAAGAATCTACGCAATAGACCTAGCTCATGATGCCCTTTGTTGGGGAGCGTGGCAGAAATTCAAAATTTTCTCGCATCACCAAGATCAATCTATGGAGAATCTAGCAACGAGGGAAGGAGAGTGCATCTACATACCCTTGTAGATCGCTAAGCGGAAGCGTTCAAGTGAACAGGGTTGAAGGAGTCGTTACTGTCGTGATTCAAATCACGGAGATCCTAGTGCGAGAACGGACGGCACCTCCGCGTTCAACACACGTACAGCCGGTGGCGTCTCCCGCCTTGATCCAGCAAGGAGAGAGGAGAGGTTGAGGAAGACTCCATCCATCAGCAACACAGCGGCATGGTGGTGATGGAGGCGTGGCAATCCAAGAGGCTTCACCAAGCACCAAGGGAGAGGAGGAGGAGGAGGCGGGGCTGCACCAAGAGGAGAGAACTCATGTGTGTTGGGCAGCCCAAAACCTCAAGTATATATAGGGGAAAGGGGGCTGCGCCCCTTTAGGGTTTCCACCCCAAGGGGTGCGGCCAGCCCTAGATGGGACTTGGGGCGGCCAAGAGGGGAGGAGTGCCTCCCAAGTCAAGTGGAGGCCCTCCCCCTTAGGGTTTCCCCCTCCCATGCGCATGGGCCTTGGGGGGGCTGGTGCCCCTGGCCCATTAAGGCTAGGGCGCCCCCCTACAGCCCATGCTACTGTATTGGACGTGGTGGAACAATTTCCGGACCTCCGGACCCCTCCGGAATCCTCCGGAACCTTCTGGAAGCTTCCCAGTACAATACCGAAAAACCCGACTTTTCCTAACCCGAACAACAACTTTCCATATATAAATCTTTACCTCCGGACCATTCCGGAACTCCTCGTGACGTCCGGGATCTCATCCGGGACTCCGAACAACATTCGGTAAACACATACAAACTTCCTTTATAACCCCAGCGTCATCGAACCTTACGTGTGTAGACCCTACGGGTTCGGGAGACATGTAGACATGACCGAGACGTTCTCCGGTCAATAACCAACAGCGGGATCTGGATACCCATGTTGGCTCCCACATGTTCCACGATGATCTCATCGGATGAACCACGATGTCAAGGACTCAATCAATCCCGTATTCAATTCCCTTTGTCTAGCGGTATTGTACTTGCCCGAGATTCGATCGTCGGTATCCCGATACCTTGTTCAATCTCGTTACGGCAAGTCTCTTTACTCGTTCCGTAACACATCATCCGTGATCAACCCCTTGGTCACATTGTGCACATTATGATGATGTCCTACCGAGTGGGCCCAGAGATACCTCTCCGTTTACGGGAGTGACAAATCCAGTCTCGATTCGTGCCAACCCAATGACACTTTCGGAGATACCTGTAATGCACCTTTATAGCCACCCGATTCGTTGTGGCGTTTGGTACACCAAAGCATTCCTACGGTATCCGGAGTTGCACAATCTCATGGTCTAAGGAAATGATACTTGACATTAGAAAAGCTTTAGCATACGAACTACGCTAGGTTTAGGATTGGGTCTTGTCCATCACATCATTCTCCTAATGATGTGATCCGTTATCAATGACATCCAATGTCCATGGTTAGAAACCGTAACCATCTATTGATCAACGAGCTAGCCAATAGAGGCTTGCTAGGGACATGGTGTTGTCTATGTATCCACACATGTATTTGAGTTTCCTATCAATACAATTATAGCATGGATAATAAACGATTATCATGAACAAGGAAATATAATAATAATAACTAATTTATTATTGCCTCTAGGGCATATTTCCAACACTATCTGGGTTATCGCTGGCACCCTGAGTACACCGTCTATGAGGAGTACCAGGACTATAACCAGGAGCAGTACCGCACCATCGTCCACCTCTACTCTCGGGAGTATGACTCCACTACTGTGCTGCACACCGCACATGGTGTTGGAGTGACTATCGATATGGCAGTCCACGATGCTGCTTATGCTGCTCTGACACGTCTTCGTCTGAGTATCGAGAGTTGACACACCTCCCCTTGAGCACATTGCTATCGCGTCTGATGTTGGTGAGGAGGGTTACTACACTGCTGCCTACTCCACTGTCACCAGAGAGCCCTTCTACCATCAGAACCTTGTTCTGCATGCTGATGGGCTGGATCGAGCTAACCGAGCTCTTCGCCACGAGTTGTACATCACCCGTCAGCACCTTTACCGTGCTCTGACGCTGATGCACCCCTTTGTCCGATCCGGAGAGCTGCCGTGTTCTGCGATTTACCCAGCCAGGACCGTGATGCCCCAGGGTGTCGGTTGGCCAGACGTGGGAGGCTACTCTCCCGCACTTGGCCCTCTTCTACCACCTGGACGTCGGATTCAGCACCAGAGTATCCGCGGGCCCCAGGTCACTGACGTGGAGGACTATCCGCTGCCGCACTACCAGCTTTCAGGCTACAGCTACCTCCGCAGTATCGCGTGGGACTGATGTAGACTTGTTTGTTAGTGTTAGATGCATTCGCCGCGAGCCTGCGTGCCGCCTATGATGTCTTAGTCTATGTACTGAACTCTATGTACCGAACTCTATGCATGATCCCTTTTGTAAGATATGCTGACTACTATGTAGTTCCTATCATGCTGCCTTCATTATGCATGTTTCATCATGAATGATTCCTGACTTTTGCTTAATTTCTCAAATGCTGAACTACCCCTGTTATATAATAGCAGGATGGTTAGGCCAGCTGGTCGTGGTCGTGGTGGCAACTTCCCACCACCGCCTGAGTACATGGCTGGTATGATCCAACAGCTTGAGATGCATCGCCAGTTCATGGAAAACATGATGGCTCGTTTCCTCGCCCCAATATGAACCAGCACCCAAACGGAACAACTCTGCGAGGATTTCATACGCTGAACCCCAGCGTGTACCGCAGCTCAATTCAGCCATTTGATCTTGATGGTAGCTCCGTGACATCACCTATGAGATGGAGTCTGCTGATGTAGCCCCGCCAGCTATGTCACTTTTGCTTCCTTCTTCTGAAGGGACCCGCAGCTCAATGGTGGGACAGCCATAGGCGTACTCTGCCGATTGGAACAATCATCACTGGCCAGATTTCCAAGCTGCTTTCGTGCCGCTTCATCCCTCAAGGGTCATGGACGGAAGAAGCGTGAGTTCATAACCTCACCCAAGGCAACAAGACTGTTGAAGCTTATCGGCGAGTTCTTGGACTTGTCTCGCTATCTTTGAAGAGGACATTACAACTGATGCACGCAGACAGGAGAAGTTCCGTGACGGCCTTCAAGCTGACATCAAGCTCGCACTTCTGGTGCACGACTTTGCTGATTTCGCCACCTTGGTGAACAAAGCTATCAATGTCGAAACTGGTCTGCAGGAATACCAGAGCTCTAACAGGCGCAACCGTGACACGGGCTCATCTTCGGGCCCGTCCTCGCAGAAGCGCAAGATATGGATTCCCAACAGTATGTACCAGCCGAATGCACCTGCTCCAAGGCAGAACTATGCTGCACCTCGTCTGCCTACAACTAAGCAGCCAAAGCTTCCAGCTCCACCACCCCAAGCTCCTGTTCCCACCCCCAATAATGGCTTGTGCTTCAGGTGCGGACAACCAGGGCACCGTGCTAGAGAATGCAACCGAACCGAATCACCGGCCCTTCCAAAGGTGGCGTGGAAACACCCAGCCCGCGCAACAACACTGCCAAGCCTTATGGTCAAGCTCAGGCCAACCACGTTGATCTGAGCGAAGCTCAAGACCAGCCTGCTCTCGTGATGGGTACACTCCTCGTAAATTCAGTACACGCATCTGTTTTATTCGATTCAGAGCATCGCATTCATTCATGTCGAAGACTTTGCATACAAGCACGACGTTAAGTGTGAGGAGATGAACTCTTCGGTAGTGGTAAAAACCCCCTTGGGACAATGTCAAACCACCATGGTTGGCGTCGACGTCCCCGTGGAAATCGAAGAGCTGGAATTCTATGCCTCCCCCATTATCCTGAAGACGTCTAACATCGACCTCATTTTGGGGATGGATTGGTTGAAAGCGCATACTGCGTCAATCGTTTGCGCCACTAAGACCGTCCATCTGCTACACCCTTCTGATGAAATAATAAGCTACAATGCTCGTCTGGTTCAAGATGCCGAGGCAAGGCTCTATGCATTGAATGCATTGAACGCCGCACCCCTCGAAGGAATTGAAAACATTCCTGTCGTTTGCGATTTCCAAGACGTCTTCCCTGAAGAACTTCCAGGGATTCCCCCTGCTAGAGCTGTCGAATTAGTCATCGACTTGAAACCAGGCACCACTCCTATAGCCAAGCGACCCTACAAGATGCCGCCGCATGAAATCCTTGAGCTAAAGGAGGAAATCGACAAATCTCTTCAAAGCGGCTTCATTCGCCCAAGTTGCTCACCTTGGGGAGCACCTTCTCTCTTTGTCAAAAAGAAGGATGGGACAAACCGATTGGTCCAAGACTACCGTCCCATAAATCAAGCTACCATTCAGAATAAGTATCCTCTTCCTCGGATCAATGATCTTTATGATCAAGCGGCTGGTTCGTCGGTGTTCTCGAAACTCGACTTGAGGTTGGGTTACCACCAGATCCGTGTTCGTGAGGAGGATATCCCCAAGACCGCATTTGTGACTCGTTATGGTTCATACGAGTACACCGTCATGTCTTCGGCTTAACCAATGCCCCAGCTACCTTCTCTCTTTGATGAACTATATATTCATGGATTACCTCGACAAGTTAAATCGTGGTTTATCTGGATGATATCTGATCTTTTCAAGAATGAAGAAGAGCATGCTGAACATCTTCGTCTTGTCTTTGGAAAAGCTACGAGAGCATCAACTCTATGCCAAGTTCTCCAAATGTGAATTCGGCTTCCGAAGTAACCTATCTTGGACATGTCATTTCTAAGGATGGTATTGCCGTCAACCTGAACGAGTTCAGGCTATTCTCGATTGGACTCCTCCAAGAGCGTTAAGCAAGTCGAAGTTTTCGGTCTCTCGCCACTATTGCCGTCGATTAAATGAGAACTTCTCCAAGATTGACAGCCTCGACTAACTTTGTTGCATAAGGCGTCAAATTCAATGGATGATAAGTGTCGGGAAAGTTTCCGGGCACTCAAAGACAAGTTGACTTCTGCCCGATGCTAGCTCCTCCGATACTAAGGACTTCGTCATTTATCGCGGCGCTTCTCGTCAAGGTTTAGGCGGTGTCCTAATGCAAGAGCGCAAAGTGGTTGCTTATGCCTCTCGGCGATTCGCCCTCACGAAGAGAACTACCCAGTTCACGACCTCGAACTTGCTGCCGTGATTCATGCATTGAAGCGATGGCGACATTACCTTCTCGTGTCGTTGCGAGATCTTCACCGACCACCAAAGCCTGAAGTATCTGTTTACTCAGCCAGACCTGAACCTCCGTCGCCAGAGATGGATGGAGACTGTTGCAGACTTTGATTTGGGTATTTCCTATCGCCGAGCAAGGCTAATGTAATGCACGATGCCTTGAGCCGCAAGTCTTCTGCAACCACCTTGAGTTCACAAAGTTCAGCCCCACTTGTTGAAGAATTCAGAAAGCTGAACCTCCATATTGTTCCTCCGGTGCACTTTCGCTCCCCTCCTCCGGAGTTCATAAGATGAATCTCCGTGTTGTTCCCCAGGGTTCCCTCTATACCTGGCTGTTGAACCCGATCTCGTGGGCACCATAAAGACAATGCAGGGATTTGACTCAAAGTCTACAAGATTAAGCAAGACCTCAAAAGGAAATCCTCATTCTTCACTATTCTTGATGATGGCGCCTTGTACTTCAAAGGGCGCCTAGTGGTGCCGTGTAAGAAGGAAAACCTGAATATGACTCAGAAGGTTATGCAAGAAGCTCATGATACGCCTCTATGTATCCATCCTGGTAGTACAAAGATGTATCAAGACATTCGCCAGAGATTCTGGTGGTCTAATATGAAGCAGGACATTGCTCGCTATGTTGCTGAGTGTGACGTTTGCCGTCGTATCAAAGTAGAACATCAAAGGCCTGCTGGAACTCTGCAACCTATCTCTATTCCGGAATGGAAATGGGACCATGTTGAAATGGACTTCGTCACTGGATTTCCCAAATCGCAGAAAGGTAATGATGCTATTCTTGTCGTCATTGACGGCTTTCTAAAGTTGCTCACTTTACGGCGGTCAAGGAAGCGATCACGCTAGTCAGCTTGCAACGCTCTATATGTCGAATTGTTTCACTTCACGGTATTCCACTGGTTATCGATTCGGACCGTGGCAGCTTATTCACTTCAAGATTACGGGCAAGTTTTCAAGAAGCTATGGGGACTCATTTATCTTTCGATCTGCGTTTCATCCATGAGTCTCAAGGGCAAGTTGAGCGTGTCAACCAAATTCTCGAATACATGCTTGAGCTTGTGTCGCTTTCCTTGACAAGAAATGGGAGGAATCTCTCCGTATGCTGAGTTCTCTTATAATAATAGCTATCAAGCTAGTCGAAGATGGCCCCCTTGAAGTGTTATATGGACGAAAGTGCGAACCCCTCGAACTGGTCGAAAGCGGGAACGTCCACTCTTGGTCCGGATATTATCCAACATGCGAAGAACAAGTCCGCATTATTCGCGAGAATCTCAAGACCGCTTCGATCACGTCAAAGAGTAATTATGACCGTCATCACAAAGACATGGTCTATCAACTTTGGCGAAAAGGCCTATCTTGGCGTTACACCAATGAAGGGTGCTCACCGCCGGGATCAAGGGCAAGCTAGCTCCTCGCTATATTGGCCCATTCACTATTCGGAAAAGGCGTGGAAAAGTGGCATATCAAGCTGGAGCTTCGTCGAACCTTTCTCGGTGCACGATGTGTTCCACGTGTCACAACTCCGACGCTGCTTCAAGGACCCAATCTGACGATGGACCATGAAGTGCTCGAATTGCAACAGGACCTCTCCTATAAAGAGCATCCGGTCCGCATTCTCGACCAGGCTGAACGCCGCACACGTCAGAAGGCGATCAAGTTCCTCAAAGTCCAGTGGTCGAATCACTCTTAAGACGAAGCCACCTGGGAACGCGAGGATCGTCTTCGAGATGAATACCCCGCACTCTTTCCTTCTACCTCCTAAATCTCGGGACGAGATTTCTTGTAGTGGAGGAGATTTGTAACACCCGGATGATTAAGCAACAGTAATCACCTCGATTCTTGTCACTAAACTCACGTTGATTGAACCGGTCTAAATCAAATTCAAAACAAAAGCAAGCGATAAAAGTTTTCAAAACCAAAACTAAAATGTTAGGGTTTGTCAAAAATAACAAAGCTAATTATGGTGGGGTGCACATTTTTGTAAAGTGTTTTGGTATTTTAAATAAACTAAAACAGAAAAGGAGAAAATAAGAAAAGAAAAATTAAAACAAAAAAGAGTGGGGGGGAAAGACCCAACAGGCCAACTGGGCCAAACCCCCCCACCTGGCACAGTCGGCCACCCCATGGCCCGGCCCAACCGGCCGCCCCACCTTATCCACCCCTTCCCCCGTTCGGTGGAACCCTAGCCACTCACTCGCCCGCCCCCCCAGTCCCCTCCCCCCTGATCTAGATCGGGCGATCCACCCTCGCGCCCAGGCGACGACCCCTTCGCCCGACAGCGTCGCCCCTCTCCCCTGCGCCCTCGCCGCCGGATCCCCCACACCGTCGCCCCACGCCAGAGGCCCCTCGCCGCCCGTGGGGTCGTCCCCCCCCCCCCCGCCTCACCGGATCCGCCCAGCGCCGACGGCCGCCTCCCGACCCCCTCCTCACCGGTCGCCACTGGCGTCCCGAGCCCGCCCGCATAGACCCCGTTCCCCCCCAAGTGAGCTCTCCTCTCCCCCTCGCTCCCCTCGTTCCCCTCCCGGCGCCACGCGCCCCCTTCGCGCTCGCTCGCCGCCTCCCCCCCAGTAGCACCTCCACTCCCTCTCCCTTTCCCGCCTCCAGCACGGGGCGTGCTCCTCGCCTCCTCTCCCCCTCTCCCGGCGGCGCCCCCCCTCCATGGGAAGCCACCGAGCCAACTCCGGCCCCCGACGCGTGTGGCATGGCCGGGAGCCACCACTTTGAGCCTTGTTGTCGGGCCCGGGGCCCCATACTCTGTTGACTCGGTCGGCGGGGATGGTAGTCCACCCCCTCTCTCATCTATGACAGTGGTGTCCCACTGTGAGCGTTTTAAAATAAAAAGAAAGGAAAAATAAAAATTAAATAAATATAAATAAAAATGAATAAAACTAATTAATTAATTAATTAATTAATTAATTAATTAAATTAATCTGATTAATTAAACCTAATGATTAATTAACCTAATTATCTCTCATTAATTAAACTTAACTAAGTTAATTAGTTAGCAGTATGACGACGGGACCCACATGTCGGGGTTGACTTAGTCAACCTGTTGATCTCTGATGTCGGCATGACATCATGCTGACGTCATAAATACATTTTTTTGAATTAATTAATTAATCAATTAAATTCCGGAAATTATTAAAATCTTTTAAAAATCATATCTTTTAATCCGTAACTCGGATTAAAATATTTTCAACATGAAAGTTGCTCGAGCGAGCGAGGCGAATCCGGATCGCGCAATCCGTTCATCCGCCACACACCCCTAACCTATCGAACCTGCAACTTTCCCCTCGGCTCCTCTGCTTGAAAACACGAAACACCGGAATACTTTCCGGATGTTTCCTTAACCATACCCCCTCATACCACGTTAGGGCACGCCTAGCATCGCTTCTTGACATGTCATGCATCGATATGCATCTGTTTACTTGTTATTCATTGTTTCTTCCCCTCTTCTCTCCGGTAGACTACTGAGACCGACGCTGCTGCTTGGCGGTTCGACTACGGTGTTGTTGACCCCTCTCTCTTGCGAGCAACCAGGCAAGCCCCCCTTGATCACGGATATCGCCTATTCTACTCTATCTTGCTTGCATTAGAGTAGTATAGCATATTCTTGTTTTCGAGATACTCCTATCTTGTTGCATAGCTTTGTCCTTGTTACTACATTGTTACCTTACGCAATCCTATATGCTTAGTAGAGGATGCTAGTACTTTCATCGATGGCCCTACACTCTTGTCCGTCTGCCGTGCTATACTATCGGTCGTGATCACTCGGGAGGTGATCACGGGTATATACTATATACTTTATACATGATACATGTGGTGACTAAAGTCGGTTGACTTGTGGAGCACCCATGAGTTATTCACGGGTTGGGGCTGAAAGGACCTTTGTCCCGACGGCCCTCTGGATGGATCTTTGTGGCGGAGCGACAGGCAGGTTGAGACCGCCTAGGAGAGAGGTGGGCCTGGCCTGTTCGGCATTCGCGGATACTTAACACGCTTAACGAGGTCTTGGTATTTGATCTGAGTTGGCTCTGAGCTTATCGCACTAACCATCTCTGCAGGAGTAGTTATGGGTATCCGGCGTCGTGGTATCGGTAGAAGCACTTCAGACGTCGATGAACGAGCGGCGCGCGCCGGATTGGACTGGAACGCCTATTAGGCTAGGTCTGCTTCCGGCACAGACGCAACGTCTGCAGTGTGCTTTCGAGGCGATGGGCCCGGACCCTGGCGGCTTAGGTTTGAACCGGCGTGTTGGCCTCTCTGTTGTGCCTAGGTGGGGCTGCGGCGTGTTGATCTTCCACGACCGGGCATGACCGGAAAGTGTGTCCGGCCAAATGGGATCAAGCGTCTTTGGGTAAGATGGTGCACCCTGCGGGAAGTTAATCTATTCGGATAGCCGTGATCTTGATAACAGGGCGACTTGGAGTTGTACCTTGAGCTGATGACAACTAGAACCGGTTACTTGATAAAACACACCCTTCCAAGTGCCAGATACAACCGGTGGTCGCTCTCTCTCAGGGATATGAGGAGGGGATCGCCGGGTAGGATTATTGCTATGTGATGTTACTTGGAGGACTTCAGTTTACCCTCCTCTACCTGTTGCAAGACAGGTGTCCAGAAGCGTAGTCTTCGTTAAGACTAGCTATCCCCCTCTTATTCTGGCATTCTGCAGTTCAGTCCACTGATATGGCCTTTACACATATATCCATGCATATGTAGTGTAGCTCCTTGCTTGCGAGTACTTTGGATGAGTACTCACGGTTGCCTTGTTCCCCTTTTCCCCTACCTCTACTCGATTGATGCAACCAGACTATGGAGCCCAGGGCAGGCGCCACTTGTCGATGGCGACTACTACTCTGGAGGTGCCTACTACTACGTGCAGCCCAGCGGCGACCACCGAGAGTAACTAGGAGGATCCCAGGCGGGAGGCCTGCTCCTCTTCGATCTGTATCCCGGTTTGTGCTAGCCATCTTATGGCAACTTGTTTAACTTATGTCTGTACTCAGATATTGTTGCTTCCGCTGACTCGTCTATGATCGAGCACTTGTATTCGATCCCTCGAGGCCCCTGGCTTGTATTATGATGCTTGTATGACTTATTTTATTTGTAGAGTTGTGTTGTGATATCTTCCCGTGAGTCCCTGATCTTGATCGTACACATTTGCGTGCATGATTAGTGTATGATTAAATCGGGGGCGTCACACCGAGCCGGGCCGTTGGTATGGACGACGGAGTGACGGAGTACCAGCTCCATTTGCTCCTTGAACTCTGCGTCGGTACCGGCGTAGACCAGGCCAAGCACCACTGGTGCGGTGCGTATAAAACATCCAAGATAGATAATATAATAACATGTAACAATAAAAAATTATAGATACGTTGGAGATGTATCAGTGTCATCGTCTGGAGAGAGCCGGGAATGAGCGTCCGCGAGCATACCGCAGCTAGCGAGGAGGCCCCATGGGGTCTTTTGTGAGCAGACGTCTGTTGGGGAACGTAGTAATTTCAAAAAAAATCCTACGCACACGCAATATCATGGTGATGCATAGCAACGAGAGGGGAGAGTGTCATCCACGTACCCTCGTAGACCGTAAGCGGAAGCGTTATGAGAACGTGATTGATGTAGTCGTACGTCTTCACGATCCGACCGATCCAAGTACCGAACACACGGCACCTCCGAGTTCAGCACACGTTCAGCTCGATGGCGTCCCACGAACTCCGATCCAGCGAGCTTCAGCGGTAGAGTTCCGTCGGCCGACGGCGTCTTGACGGTGATGATGTAACTACCGGCGCAGGGCTTCGCCTAAGCACCGCTTCTGATATGATCGAGGTGGATTATGGTGGAGGGGGCACCGCTGCGGCTTGGAACAATCAACTTGTGTGTCTTTGGGTGCCCCCCGCCCCCGTATATAAAGGAGCAAGGGGGAGGCCGGACGGCCTTGGTGTGACCCAAGGAGAGGAGGAATCCTCCTCCTAGTAGGAGTAGGGTTCATCCTTTCCTAGTCCAACTAGGAAGGGGGAAGGGGAAGGAAAGAGAGGGAGAGGGAGAGGGAAAGAGGGGCCGCGCCCCCCTCCCCTAGTCCAATTCGGACTCCTCATGGGAGGGGGTGAGCCACCTCCTGGGCTGCTGCCCTCTCTCTCCCCTCAGGCCCACTAAGGCCTAATACTTTCCCGGGGGGTTCCAGTAACCCCTCTGGCACTCTGGTTTTCTCTGAAATCACTCGGAACACTTCCAGTGTCCTAATATAGCCATCCAATATATCAATCTTTACGTCTCGACCATTTCGAGACTCCTCGGCATGTCCATGATCATATCCGGGACTCCGAACTACCTTCGGTAAATCAAACAACATAAACTCATAATACCGATCATCACCGAACGTTAAGCGTGCGGACTTTACGGGTTCGAGAACTAGGTAGACATGACCGAGACACGTTTCCGGTCAATAACCAATAGCGGAGCATGGATGCTCATATTGGCTCCTACATATTTTACGAAGATCTTTATCGGTCAAACCGCATAACAACATACGTTATTCCCTTTGTCATCGGTACGTTACTTGCCCGAGATTCGATCGTCGGTATCTCAATACCTAGCTCAATCTCTTTACCGGCAAGTCTCTTTACTCGTTCCGTAATACATCATCCGGCAACTAAATCATTAGTTGCATTGCTTGCAAGGCTTATAGTGATGTGCATTACCGAGAGGGGCCAGAGATACCTCTCCGACAATCGGAGTGACAAATCCTAATCTTGATCTATGCCAACTCAACAAGTACCATCGGAGACACCTGTAGAGCACCTTTATAATCACCCGATTCGTTGTGGCGTTTGGTAGCACACAAAGTGTTCCTCCGGTATTCGGGAGTTGCATAATCTCATAGTCATAGGAACATGTATAAGTCATGAAGAAAGCAATAGCAATATACTAAACAATCGAATGCTAAGCTAATGGAATGGGTCAAGTCAATCAACTCATTCTCTAATGATGTGATCTCATTAATCAAATGACAACTCATGTCTATGGCTAGGAAACTTAACCATCTTTGGTTCAACGAGCTAGTCAAGTAGAGGCATACTAGTGACACTTAGTTTGTCTATATATTCACACATGTACTAAGTTTCCGTTAATACAATTCTAGCATGAATAATAAACATTTATCATGATATAAGGAAATATAAATAACAACTTTATTATTGCCTCTAGGGCATATTTCCTTCAGTCTCCCACTTGCACTAGAGTCAATAATCTAGATTACACAGTAATGATTCTAATACCCATGGAGTCTTGGTGTCGATCATGTTTTGCTCGTGAGAGAGGCTTAGTCAACGGGTCTGCAACATTCAGATCCGTATGTATCTTGCAAATCTCTATGTCTCCCTCCTTGACTTGATCATGGATGGAATTGAAGCGTTTCTTGATGTGCTTGGTTCTCTTGTGAAATCTGGATTCCTTCGCCAAGGCAATTGCACCAGTATTGTCACAAAAGATTTTCATTGGACCCGATGCACTAGGTGTGACACCCAGATCGGATATGAACTCCTTCATCTAGACTCCTTCATTTGCTGCTTCCGAAGCAGCTATGTACTCCGCTTCACACGTAGATCCTGCCACGACGCTTTTCTTAGAACTGCACCAACTGACAGCTCCACCGTTCAATATAAATACGTATCCGGTTTGTGACTTAGATTCATCCGCATCAGTGTCAAAGCTTGCATCGACGTAACCATTTACGACGAGCTCTTTGTCACCTCCATAAATGAGAAACATATCCTTAGTCCTTTTCAGGTATTTCAGGATGTTCTTGACGGATGTCCAGTGATCCACTCCTGGATTACTTTGGTACCTCCCTGCTAAGCTAATAGCAAGGCACACATCTGGTCTGGTACACAGCATTCCATACATGATAGAGCCTATGGCTAAAGCATAGGGAACATCTTTCATTTTCTGTCTATCTTCTGCAGTGGTCGGGCATTGGGTCTGACTCAACTTCACACCTTATAATCAGGCAAGAACCCTTTCTTTGCTTGATCCATTTGAACTTCTTCAAAACTTTATCAATTTATGTGCTTTGTGAAAGTCCAATTAAGCGTCTTGATCTATCTCTATAGATCTTGATGCCTAATATATAAGCAGCTTCACCGAGGTCTTTCATTGAAAAACACTTATTGAAGTATCCTTTTATGCTATCCAGAAATTCTATATCATTTCCAATCAACAATATGTCATCCACATATAATATTAGAAATGCTAAAGAGCTCCCACTCACTTTCTTGTAAATACAGGCTTCTCCAAAAGTCTGTATAAAACCATATGCTTTGATCACACTATCAAAACGTTTATTCCAACTCTGAGATGCTTGCACCAGTCCATACATGGATCGCTGGAGCTTGCACACTTTGTTAGCATCCTTTGGATCGATAAAACCTTCAGGTTGCATCATATACAACTCTTTTTCCAGAAATCCATTCAGGAACACAGTCTTTACATCCATTTGCCAAATTTCATAATCATAAAATGCGGAAATTGCTAACATGATTCAGACGGACTTAAGCATCGCTACGGGTGAGAAAGTCTCATCGTAGTCAACTCCCTTGAACTTGTCAAAACCTTTACAAGAAGTCGAGCTTTGTAGAGCGGTAACATTACCGTCGTCGTCGGTCTTCTTCTTGAAGATCCATTTATTCTCGATGGCTTGCCGATCATCGAGCAAGTCAACCAAAGTCCACACTTTGTTCTCATACATGGATCCCATTTCAGATTTCATGGCCTCAAGCCATTTTGCGAATCTGGGCTCATCATCGCTTCCTCATAGTTCGTGGGTTCGTCATGGTCGATAACATGACCTCCGAACAGGATTACCGTACCACTCAGTGCGGATCTTACTCTGCTTGACCTCGAGGTTTAGTAGTAACTTGATCTGAAGTTACATGATCATCATCATTTGCTTCCTCACTAATTGGTGTAGCGATCACGAGAACAGATTTACGTGATGAACTACTTTCAATAAGGGAGCAGGTACAATTACCTCATCAAGTTCTACTTTCCTCCCACTCACTTCTTTCGAGAGAAACTCCTTCTCTAGAAAGGATCCATTCTTAGCAACGAATGTCTTGCCTTCGGATCTGTGATAGAAGGTGTAACCAACAGTCTCCTTTGCGTATCCTATGAAGACACATTTCTCCGATTTTGGTTCGAGCTTATCAGGTTGAAGCTTTTTCACATAAGCATCGCTGCCCCAAACTTTAAGAAACGAAAACTTTGGTTTCTTGCTAAACCATAGTTCATAAGGCGTCTTCTCAACGGATTTAGATGGTGCCCTATTTAACGTGAATGCAGTCGTCTCTAAAGCATAACCACAAAACGATAGCGGTAAATCAGTAAGAGACATCATAGATCGCACCATATCTAGTAAAGTACAATTACGACATTCGGACACACCATTACGCTGTGGTGTTTCGGGTGGCGTGAGTTGCGAAACTATTCCGCATTGTTTCAAATGAAGACCAAACTCGTAACTCAAATATTCTCCTCCACGATCAGATCGTAGAAACTTTATTTTTCTTGTTACGATGATTTTCCACTTCACTCTAAAATTCTTTGAACTTTTCAAATGTTCAGACTTATGTTTCATCAAGTAGATATACCCATATCTTCTCAAATCATCTGTGAAGGTGAGAAAATAACGATACCCACCGCAAGCCTCAACATTCATCGGACCACATACACCGGTATGTATGATTTCCAACAAATCTGTTGCTCGCTCCATAGTTTCGGAGAATGGCGTTTTAGTCGTCTTGCCCATGAGGCATGGTTCGCAAGTACCAAGTGATTCCAAAAGTTCATCAGAATGAAGTTTCTTCATGCGCTTTATACCAATATGACCTAAACAGCAGTGCCACAAATAAGTTGCACTATCATTATCAACTCTGCATCTTTTGGCTTCAATATTATGAATATGTGTATCACTACTATCGAGATTCATCAAAAATAGACCACTCTTCAAGGGTGCATGACCATAAAAGATATTACTCATATAAATAGAACAACCATTATTCTCATATTTAAATGAATAACAGTCTCGCATCAAACAAGATCCAGATATAATGTTCATGCTCAACGCTGGCACCAAATAACAATTATTCAGGTCTAAAACTAATCCCGAAGTTAGATGTAGAGGTAGCGTGCCGACCGCGATCACATCGACTTTGGAACCATTTCCCACGCGCATCGTCACCTCGTCCTTAGCCAATCTTCGCAATCCGTAGTCCCTGTTTGAGTTGCAAATATTAGCAGAAACCAGTATCAAATACCAGTGCTACTGCGAGCATTAGTAAGGTACACATCAATAACATGTATATCACATATACCTTTGTTCACCTTGCCATCCTTCTTATCTGCCAAATACTTGGTGTAGTTTCGCTTCCAGTGACCAGTCCCTTTGCAGTAGAAGCACTCAGTCTCGGGCTTAGGTCCAGACTTGGGCTTCTTCACTTGAGCAACAACTTGCTTCCGTTCTTCTTGAAGTTCCCCTTCTTCCCTTTACCCTTTTTCTTGAAACTGGTGGTCTTGTTGACCATCAACACTTGATGCTCCTTCTTGATTTCTACCTCCGCAGCCTTTAGCATCGCGAAGAGCTCGGGAATTGTCTTATCCATCCCTTGATATTATAGTTCATCACGAAGCTCTTGTAGCTTGGTAGCGATGATTGAAGAATTCATCAATGACACTATCATCCGAAGATTAACTCCCGGTTGAATCAAGTGATTGTTATACCCGGACATTTTGAGTATATGCTCACCGATGAACTATTCTCCTCCATCTTGCAGCTGTAGAACTTATTGGAGACTTCATATCTCTCAATCCGGGCATTTGCTTGTAATATTAACTTCAACTCCTGAAACATCTCATATGCTCCATGACGTTCAAAACGTTGTTGAAGTCCCGGTTCTAAGCCGTAAAGCATGGCACACTGAACTATCGAGTCGTAATCAGCTTTGCTCTGCCAGACGTTCATAACATCTGGCGTTGCTCCTGCAGCGGATTTGGCACCCGGCGGTGCTTCAAGGTCGTAATTCTTCTGTGCAGCAATGAGGATAATCCTCAAGTTACGGACACAGTCCGTGTAATTGCTACCATCATCTTTCAACTTTGCTTTCTCAAGGAATGCATTAACATTCAACGGAACAACAGCACGGGCCATCTATCTACAACAACATAGACATGCAAAATACTATCAGGTACTAAGTTCATGATAAATTAAAGTTCAGTTAATCAAATTACTTAAGAACTCCCACTTAGATAGACATCCCTTTAATCATCTAAGTGATCACATGATCCATATCAACTAAACCATGTCTGATCATCACGTGAGATGGAGTAGTTTTCAATGGTGAACATCACTATGTTGATCATATCTACTATATGATTCACACTCGACCTTTTGGTCTCAGTGTTCTGAGGTCATGTCTGCATATGCTAGGCTCGTCAAGTTTAACCCGAGTATTCTGCATGTGCAAAACTGGCTTGCACCCGTTGTATGTGAACGTAGAGCTTATCACACCCGATCATCACGTGGTGTCTCGGCACGACAAACTTTCGCAACGGTGCATACTCAGGGAGAACACTTATACCTTGAAATGTAGTGAGAGATCATCTTATATTGCTACCGACGATCTAAGCAAAATAAGATGCATAAAAGATAAACATCACATGCAATCAATATAAGTGATATGATATGGCCATCATCATCTTGTGCCTTTGATCTCCATCTCCAAAGCACCATCATGATCACCATTGTCACCGGCGCGACACCTTGATCTCTATCGTAGCATCGGTGTCGTCTCGCCAACTATTGCTTCTACGACTATCGCTACCGCTTAGTGATAAAGTAAAGCAATTACATGGCGATTGCATTTCATACAATAAAGTGACAACCATATGGCTCCTGCCAGGTTCCAATTACTCGGTTAAAAAACATGATCATCCCATACAATAAAATTTAGCATCATGTCTTGACCATATCACATCACAGCATGCCCTGCAAAAACAAGTTAGACGTCCTCTACTTTGTTGTTGCAAGTTTTACGTGGCTGCTACGGGCTGAGCAAGAACCGTTCTTACCTACGCATCAAAACCACAATGCAGCCACACTCGATTCAACTAAAATTGGAGAAACTGACACCCGCCAGCCACCTGTGTGCAAAGCACGTCGGTAGAAACAGTATCGTGTAAGCGTACGCATAGTGTCGGTCTGGGCCGCTTCATCCAACAATACCGCCGAGTCAAAGTATGACATGCTGGTAAGCAGTATGACCTGTATCGCCCACAACTCACTTGCGTTCTACTCGTGCATATAACATCCACGCATAATCCTGGCTCGGATGCCACTATTAGGGAACGTTCAAAAAAATTCCTACGCACACGCAAGATAATGGTGATGAATAGCCACGAGAAGGGAGAGTGTCGTCCACGTACCCTCATAGACCGTAAGTGGAAGCGTTATGAGAACGTTGTTGATGTAGAGGGTGTTTGTTTCCAGGGACTTATAGGGACTTAAAGTGGGCATTTGGGACTTATGAAATAAGACTCTCGAGGAGAGTCTTATAGGGACTTATAGTTGTAATATGGTCTTTGTCGGTGTCAAAACCGGCGGATCTCGGGTAGGGGGTCCCGAACTGTGCGTCTAGGCGGATGGTAACAGGAGACAAGGGACATGATGTTTTTACCCAGGTTCGGGCCCTCTCGATGGAGGTAATTCCCTACTCCTGCTTGATTAATATTTATGATATGGGTAGTACAAAAGTAGATCTACCACAAGATCAAGGAGGCTAAACCCTAGAAGCTAGCCTATGGTATGATTGCTGTTCGTCCTACGGACTAAAACCCTCCGGATTATATAGACACCGGATAGGTTAGGGTTACACAGAGTCGGTTACAAAGGTAGGAGATATACATATCCGTATCGCCAAGCTTGCCTTCCACGCCAAGGAAAGTCCCATCCGGACACGGGACGAAGTCTTCAATCTTGTATCTTCATAGTCCAGGTGTCCGGCCAACGATGATAGTTCGGCTATCCGGACACCCCCTAATCCAGGACTCCCTCAGTAGCCCCCGAACCAGGCTTCAATGACGATGAGTCCGACGCGTTGATTGTCTTGACATTGCGGCGGGTTCTTCTCCAAATTCCATATACTTGTTGAATAGTGTCCGCTTCGATAAATGTTGCGCCCTTGGATTCTCGCCCAATAATGGCCATCTTCCATGTGTTTGAATGAATGCAAAAAGCCAGGTATTTTACACTTACCCCCTAGCTGCATAAATGAGCTGCCTATAAAAGGGCGAGGATCTAGATCTGAGTCACACCATCCCCCTTCATGAGCTTTCATCGGGCGCCTCGACCAAAGCCAATTCCATCATGGACAGTCGACGTGGCTCCTCCTCTCGCGCTCCCAGCCCTCAGCCTGGAAATTGGGAGAGATGCTCAGTCCCGCATAGCGAGCTAGTTATACTCCAAACCAAGTGATTTCTTCCCCCGGCCTTTATGGTTCCGGTCCGAGCCGGACTTGCCACCTACAAGGGCGGAAAGCAAGCGGAGAGTGTCCCCGATCCCTCTAAAGGAGAGCGGGTGTGCTTTATCTCTTATCTAGTAAGAGGACTTGGATTTCCAATCCATCCGTTTCTCCGGGGGCTCTTGGAGTTCTACGGCCTCCAACTACACCACCTTACACCTGCCTCCATTTTGCACATCGCGGGCTTCGTGGCCCTTTGTGAACTGTTCTTGGGCGTCCAGGCTCATTTTGCGTTGTGGAAGAGATTATTCTGCCTAGTACCCCATTCTCATGAGGGGTCAATATATCAAGTGGGCGGAGCCGAACTATGGCGCATCGCCGGGACGGATATCTATCCGGAACCCGAAGAAGGCGTCCAAGACTGGCCCTCGGAATGGTTTTACATGGAGGGCGTCCATTGTCGGATCATGTTGGGATCGGCCTTCGGAGTTTAGCAACTCCTCTGAAGAAGCGCCTAAGTGGCGCCCATGAGCCCAAGAGGAAAATGACTGGGATGTCCTTTACTTGATGAGCGAATAAGATTCTTGGCTCATGCGGATTGACCATGATTGGAGTCATGGCAATCTGCATTATGAGGGGAGTGCAGCTGCTCCAATATAGGGGCCACCCATGTGGGACTTCAGCGGGAGGACGATGCCACCCGCCATGGCATAAAGGGCGGGATCGGTCACCGAACTGGTGAAGACCTTATGCGCTATGTGTAAAGGGAGGAGGAAGATTTCCTCCGCGTCAACCCACTGAGCGAGTTTTCTTCGAATAATCCTCGAAGTTGGGTAAGCAAACATCTTTGTGGCCTGTTCGATCCATGTTCCCGTGATTAAATATCTCATTTCATGATTTCTGCACAGGAACTGCGCCGGGCCGTGGAGAAGATACACAGCCCGCCCCCACAACCCGAGGATCCGGAACGGTCCCTCGATCCGGCCTCCGAAGAGGATCCGGATATAAAGGTGGAGTTGATCGACGGGGTGTTCCACCAACTTAGCATCGACAATGCTTTGGTTGCCATTACGGTCGATTACCCCAGAATACTTCCAGCCTCGCAGGTACCTGAGACCGAGGTCCCAATACTCTGATAATGACCCATCCGTGCTAATTTCTTGATCACCGTATGCAAATGTGTTTCGCAGGGGGCGCCTTCGAGGCAGGAGGCCGAGCCCGCGGCGGCTAGCCAACAAGGGGCAGTACGGCCCCGCAGGCTAAAAAGAAGTGCGGTCCGGATCGAAACTCCGCCGCAACGGTATGGCGCGTCACCATATTCCCAGGGTTGATTCCTAGAAGGTGTACTAACGCTGGTGCTTTTTTCAGGAAAAAGAGCGCTCACCGGACTGAGTCCGGAGAGGTTGCCCATCGAGCCTCCGCCGGCCAGGCTCCAAAGCCGGGTCCGGAAACGGAGGCGAGCACGAGGCGTGCGTCGGATGCTCCTCCGACAGAGGATGCCTACAAATTGTCCGCCACCAACTCCGAGGTGGAGAGCGCCATGAATCACAGGCGCCGCCGGACAGTTCTTCGGACGCATGTTTCTCCCAAGAGGCCTTGAATGCCTTCAATTCGGAGATCGCACCTCCGTGCCGCTCAAGATGGTCTAGCGAGCCACGAGCAGTATGTAAAGGACATATAGGTAAGGAAATTTGATGATTATATATGCCAAGAGCCCCGGGACTTAAAATAGTTAGAATAACTGATTTAAGGATCATTTGTTATCAGGATCTTACAAAAAGAATACCCGACTGTCCCAGGAGCTTGAAGAATGCAAGGCCCAACTTGAGGCCGCACTAGCCGCTTCTGAGGGAGCCACGAGACCCCTCTAATAATATATGCTTCAAAAGATAAATAGTTTATGAAGTGCGGCGGTGTGTAAATCGACAAAAATATTGCAGATGGCGCGGACTAGATCCGGACATGCAACAGCTCTTGCGCCAGCTAAAGGCGGCGAGAGCGTGCTTACGAGGGTGCGGCGGGAAAAATAACCTCCAAGATGCCAACACCAAACTAGGTGAGGAACTAAAGGATGTTCGTGCCCGGTTATGCGACTCCGTAAGGAGAATCGGCGGCTTCGCCGCGGCATTTTCAGTAAGTGCTTGGCGAACTTTGAAAGAGTTCGGCGAGGAAGGCGACTAACATAAACATGTATGTAGGTTTTCTCACAGGTCGTCCCGAGGAGGAGATGCCCAGTTCTTGGTGATCTTCTTCCCGAACTGCGTCGGCTACCTGAACGAGTTGGCGGTGATGAAAGGCGTCGGCCAGGCCTTGTGGCCATCTATCTCCCGCCCAAGGCATTGGGGAGCTGGCGAGAGCGGCTTCAAGGAGCACGGCGGCGCTTCGACTATGGAAGATATCGGCCTGCCGTCAAAGCGCCAGGAGGCTGGGCCATGGTAAAGACGCGGTACACGAAGGCTGACCCAAACCACATGGCGAGGTCGGACCTCGGGGCTGATGGGAAGGAGATCCTGTAAGCTTAGTGTGCGGCCAAGTAGAATTGGCCGCCAAGTATTCCAAGCAAGATTGTAAATTAGATAGCCTATTAGATGGCATTGAGGAGGAATACAATGAGTCGAGTTGACTATGTAATTGAATATGACATAAAAAATGTCTTCTAGCCGGATTGTAGATCGTTTGTCATAGTGGACCTTTTCGCTTCGACCTCGGGACCCAACAGTCCGGAGTGTGTCCGAATACCCTTGCGGTTATATAAGAACCAGGGCATGCGTGGAGACAAGGCGTAGGGGTCATTATTGTTGTATCAGACAAGTGCCCAACTAGTTATGTTATATTACATGGATAGTAAGAAACATCTTCCAGGGAGAATAGTTCCGTTAAGGGTTCCTTTCGCTGGGAGGCATGCCCTAAAGTGCATGTCCGAACTGCTAAGAAAGCAGAAAATCATCTGGGGGCAGATGGATAAATAGTTTTAAAAAATCATCTTTCAGTTCACCGACCGAATATTCCCTTAAGAACGCTAGATTTCGGCTTCACCCAAGTCTGAGGTACACATCCGCCGACCAGCGATAACAATCGCAGAGGTGCTCCTTTACCACCTAGCGAACAATCGGGAGCGTGGGGTAAGCACAGGAGCCGAGCAACCCAGCTTGGCCAAAACTTAAGTCATATCGATGCATATAATGGTGAATAAAAGGTACATGCGGAAGTTTGGCGCATGTGTTGGGCATAAAGCCCGTATAAATAAGCTTCATTAAAGAAGCCCCGAGTATAATGGCGCGGACAGCGCGTCAAATATCTTGAACAAAGCGCAAACGAGCCTCTAAAGGCTTCAATAAGAATGAGGAGGAAGAAGAGAAATAAAAGACAGCAAAATAGAAAATGTGGGCGGAGGAAGGAGACGAACTTGGAGTCCGGCGCTTAAGCGTAGAATCTTCGTGAGCGGGTTGCGTTCCATGGGTTCGGCTCGAGTCGGTTATCCGTCGTTTGCAGCGGTATGCTCCGTCGGTCGGGACCTGGTCGATGATGAAGGACCTTCCCATTTGGGCTTGAGTTTGTCCTTTTCTTGTCCGGCGGTGTAGAACTAGTTCGCCAATGTTATAAGCTCGGCCCGTGCTTCCTGCTTTGATATCTTGAGCCTCTTGTTGATAGAATGCGGAACGAGCTTTTGCCACGTCGCGCTCCTCCTCCAATGCATCCAAACAGTCCTGCCAATCGAGCTCGGCTTCTCTTTCTTCATACATGCGCACGCGAGGTGAGTCATGTATTATGTCGCAGGGCAAGACCGCCTCTGCACCATACACCATAAAAAATGGTGTGAATCCGGTAGTACGATTTGGCATGGTCCGCAGCCCCAAGAGTACGAAGTCGAGCTCCTCAACCCAGTGCGTGTTAGATTCCTTGAGGGACCGCACTAGTCTGGGTTTAATGCCGCTCATGATTAGGCCGTTTGCTCGCTCGACTTGACCGTCGGTTTGAGGGTGATAGACTGAGGCGTAATAGAGCTTGATGCCCATGTTTTTGCACCATAATTTGACCTCATCGGTCGTGAAGTTGGTGCCGTTATCAGTGATGATACTGTGGGGGACACCGTAACGGTGCACTACCCCTGATATGAAGTCTATCACCGGTCCGGATTCGGCCGTTTTAACAGGCTTGGCCTCTATCCATTTGGTGAATTTGTCCACCATGACCAATAGGTATTTTTGCTTGTGGGTTCCTCCCTTAAGGGGTCCAACCATGTCAAGCCCCGGACATGACGGCCAGGTGATGGGTATAGTTTTGAGGCGGTGGGTGGCATGTGGCTTTGGTTAGCAAAAGCTGGCAACCGACGCATCGTTGGACTAAATCCTGCGCATCTGCCGGGCCATCGGCCAATAAAATCCTGTCGGAAGGCCTTGCCTACAAGGGCCGGGCTGCGGCGTGGTGCCCACCCAGTCCGGCATGAATTTCAGCCAGGAGGTTTCGCCCTTCCTCTTGGAGATACACCTTTGAAGGACTCGGTAGTGCTTTTCTTATAAAGCTCTCCCTCATGGACTTTATAGGCTTTAGATCGCCGTACTATGCAGCGAGCCTCATTTTGGTCTTCGGGGAGTTCCTGCCTAGTTAGGTAGGCTAGGAATGGTTCCGTCCACGGGGCGATAACCGCCATTATTTCGTGGGCGGAGGGTGTTATCTCGGTGGCAGAGCTTACGATTGTGTCAGAGTGTTTGGCGTCAGGCAGTGCGGTTGGGTCCGGATTGTTATTGCCGGACTCCCCTTCCCATAGTACGGATGGGTCGAACAGCCGTTCCAGAAAGATGTTGGGCGGGACGGCATCGCGTTTTGCACTGATGCGTGCCTATATGTCCGCTGCCTGGTTGTTATCCCGGGCTATATGATGAAATTCGAGCCCTTCGAACCGTGCTGACATTTTTAGGACCGCATCGCGGTATGCTGCCATTTTCGGATCTTTGGCATCAAAGTCTCCGTTTATTTGAGATATCGCGAGGTTGAATCCCGCGCACCTCTAGGCGTTTAATGCCCATGGAGACGCCATCCGGAGGCCGTGCGAAGGGCCTCGTATTCGCTGCGTTGTTGGAGTCCGTGTACATTATCTCGAAGGGCGTATTGGACTGTGTCCCGGTTGGGGACGTCGAGGATGACGCCATCCCGTGCCGGCCAACATTTTGGAGCCGTCAAAGTGCATGATCCAATTGGAGTATGCGCCGTACTCTTTAGGGAGTTCGGCTTCGGTCCATTCGGCCACGAAGTCGGCCAAAACCTGCGACTTGATAGCTCGTCATGGCTTATAGGTGATGTCGAATGGAAGGAGCTCTATGGCCCATTTAGCAATCCGGACCGTCGCGTCGCGGTTGTTTATAATGTCGTTAAGAGGTACTTCGGAGGCTACCGTTATCGAACACTCTTGAAAGTAGTGTCGCAGCTTCCGGGATGCCATGAACACCACGCATGCTATCTTTTGATAATATGGGTAACGGGACTTGCATGGAGTGAGGACAGTGGACACGTTATAAACCGGTCTTTGAAGAGGGAACCGGTGTCCGTCCGTTTCTCGTTCGACAACGAGCACCGCGCTGACAACTTGATGTGTTGCGGCGATATATAATAGCATTGGTTCGCCCATGTTGGGCGCGCCAGGACGGTTGTTGCCAATATGGCTTTTATCTCTTGAGTCCGGCCGTTGCGACATCCGTCCACTCGAAGTGTTGGTCGGCGGAGGAGGCGTAAAGGGTAACACCTTTTCTCCCAAGCGGGAAATAAAGCGGCTTGAGCCGCTCGCATCGATCAATTTTGTATTTGTTTGAGGTCTTTTGGAATATCAATTGTGACAGAGCTCGGATCTTGGCTGGGTTTGCTTCAATTCCTCTACGGACACAATGAAGCCGGGAGCTTTTTAATTTGGAGCGCCAAGACGCATTTTTCCGGATTGAGCTTGATGTCATATTTTCGAAGATTGTCGAATGTGGTTTTGACGACCACGTCATCTACATATGCTTCCACTGTTTTGCCGATCTGGTTTGCCAGACATGTCTGAATCATGCGCTGATATGTTGCGCCGGCGTTTTTGAGCCCGAAGGGCATTGTGTTGAAGCAGAATGGGCTGTATGGAGTGATGAATGTTGTTGCAGCTTGGTTTGGCTCCGCCATCTTGATTTGGTGGTAGCCGGAGTACGCGCCGAGGAAGCACAATGAGTCGTGTCCTGCTGTAGCGTCGATAATTTGATCAATGCGAGGGAGGGGGAAGGGATCCTTTGGGCAAGCCTTATTAAGGTCTTTGAAATCAACACATAGGCGCCAGGATTTATCCTTCTTTGGTACCATCACCAGGTTTGCTAGCCTTTCCGGATGTTTAATATCTCTGATGAATCCGGCTTCCAAAAGTTTGGCTAGCTCCTCTCCCATGGCGTGTCTCTTGGGTTCAGAAAAGCGCCGAAGAGCCTGTTTGACTGGCTTGAATCCTTTTAGGACATTTAGGCTGTGATCGGCCAGCCGTCGTGGGATTCCTGGCATATCTGAAGGGTGCTAGGCAAAAATGTCCCAGTTTTCTCGTAGAAATTCTCGTAGTGCGGCGTCTACATCAGGGTTTAATCGTGCCCCAATGGAGGCCGTCTTTGCAGGGTCCGTTGGGTGGACTTGGAATTTGACTATTTCATTCGTTGGTTTAAAAGAGGTGGACTTGGATCTTTTATCAAGTATCACATCGTCCATGTTCACCGTGGAGCGCATCGCAGTGAGTTCCTCGGCCGCTAGGGCTTCGGATAGTGCCTCGAGGGCTAGTGCGGTTGTCTTGTTTTCTGCGCGGAGTGCTATGTTCGGATCACTAGCGAGAGTGATGATTCCGTTGGGACCGGGCATTTTAAGCTTCATGTACCCATAGTGGGGTATAGCTTGAAAAATTGTGAATGCCTCTCGCCCTAATAAAGCATGATATCCGCTGCTGAACGGGGCCACTTGAAATGTGACCTCCTCGGACCTGTAATTTTCCGGCGAGCCGAACACTACGTCGATGTGATTTTTCCTGTGCAGCATGCTTCCCGGTGAGGATTATTCCTCTAAAGGTTGTCTGCTTCGCTCAATGCGGTTCCATCTATTTCCATTTTTCGGAGGGTTTCCTCATAGATGAGGTTTAGTCCGCTGCCGCCATCCATGAGTACCTTAGTAAAGGCGGCCGCCCACTATTGGACCGAGGACCAATGTGGCTGGTGCTCGGGCTGTTTGAATTTGGGTTAAATCACTGGCATTAAAGGTAATAGCCGTGCCACTCCATGGATTTATTGTTGCTACTTGGTAGACTTGACAAGGTTGCGAGTGTTCGTTTCGCATATTATTTGATGTGAAAGTCTCAAGACTATTAACACCGTCTTGGTATTGCTGAGCTGGGATTACGAAGCTAGAAGCTCTTAGCCACTTTTGGCCACTGCCGTAGTATCCAACATGCTCGAAGGCTATGAGTTGGAGTGGCGCCCTCGTGCTATGAATTTTGCAGGTCCGTTTAGCCAACCCTCGATGCGGTTCCGTACCCATTAGGGGGTTTTGGTTTTTTGGTGTTTAACCCAGGTGCATGGTGATGATGCACCCTTTTATTTCGGACTAGGGATGTATTCGGGGCCGGATTATCCCAAAATTTACTTTCGGTTTTCCAAGCACTCTCCATCGCACAGTACTTTTGTACTATGGTCACCAAGTCAGCAAAGCGTGTAATTTCGTGACGACTTATGGCGTTTAGGATTCCCTTGTCCATGCAATTATTGCAAAAAAGTGAGATTGCATCCTCCTCTCGGCAGTCCTTTATCCTGTCCATAACCAGGAGGAATCTGGCCCAGTAATGATGTACTGTTTCAGCGGGCTCTTGCCGAATTCGGGATAGATCGCTAATGTTTGGGTGGGCGGGTGGAACTAGATCCGAACCCGTCCAATTTAGGACTCGAGGGCGAGAAGTTTCCGAACTCGGAAGTTTAGATTTTTGAGTGCTATCTAATGAATCCAACCGGCCGCCTGACTTTAAGTTTAGGGCTTGATCGACATCCGTCCCTCTGCGGGAATCCGGCATGGAGGGATCGGGAATCCGGACGTAACTAGTCCTTAAGATAGAAGAAGAATCACCGCATTGCTCCTCTATCACAGCAACATGATGGGTAGCCTGGGGAGAGTTGATTTCTCTCAGATCGGTTTTAGGCCCGATCCGGTCGTAGTCTGTAGCGACTCCCAGGGCGGCGATGCGATCCAACAGCTCGTTTACGGAGGAGAGCTCGATCGGATCTAACTGTTCGGCAAGTTCCGAATTAACATGAAGATTGGTTTCGATGGCTCGAGAAGTCATCGTCGGCGCGGCGGCCGAACTGGCGGTCATGAGAAAACCACCTAGCGAAGAGTCGACCCGGTGGCCAAGGCTTCTTTGGCGATAGTATCGTCTTTAAAGGCGAGATGAGGCATCCTTCTGGCGGCGGCGGCACAGAGGAACTCTCAATGAAAGCACCAATGTCGGTGTCAAAACCGCGGATCTCGGTAGGGGTCCCGAACTGTGCGTCTAGGCGGATGGTAACAGGAGACAAGGGACACGATGTTTTTACCCAGGTTCGGGCCCTCTCGATGGAGGTAATACATTACTCCTGCTTGATTAATATTGATGATATGGGTAGTACAAGAGTAGATCTACCACGAGATCAAGGAGGCTAAACCCTAGAAGCTAGCCTATGGTATGATTGTCGTTCGTCCTACGGACTAAAACCCTTCGGTTTATATAGACACCGGATAGGTTAGGGTTACACGGAGTCGGTTACAAAGGTAGGAGATCTACATATCCGTATCGCCAAGCTTGCCTTCCACGCCAAGGAAAGTCCCATCCGGACACGGGACGAAGTCTTCAATCTTGTATCTTCATAGTCCAGGAGTCCGGCCAACGGTGATAGTTCGGCTATACGGACACCCCCTAATCCGGGACTCCCTCAGTCTTATAGGGACTTATAAGCCCCAGGAACCAAACAAGTAGGGACTTTTTAGGGACTTGGGACTTATAAGTTGGGACTAAAAAAGTCCTAGGACTTATGAACCAAACAGGACCGTAGTCGTACGTCTTCACGATCCGATCGATCCAAGTACCGAACGCACGGCACCTCCGAGTTCATCACACGTTCAGCTCGATGACGTCCCATGAACTCCGATCCAGCAGAGCTTCACGGGAGAGTTCCGTCAGCACGACGGCGTGATGACGGTGATGATGTTGCTACCGACGCAGGGCTTTGCCTAAGCACCGCTACGATATGATCGAGGTGGATTATGGTGGAGGGGGGGCACCGCACACGGCTTGGAACAATCAACTTGTGTGTCTTTGGGTGCCCCCCCCCCCCCGCCCCCATATATGAAGGAGCAAGGGGGGAGGCCGGCCGGCTGGGCCGCAAGGAGAGGAGGAATCCTCCTCCTAGTTGGAGTAGGATTCATCCTTTCCTAGTCCTAATAGGAAGGGGGAAGGAAAGAGAGGGAGAGGTAGAGGGAAAGAGGGGCCGTGCCCCCTCCCCTAGTCCAATTCGGACTCCTCATGGGAGGGGGCGCGCCACCTCCTGGGCTGCTGCCCTCTCTCTCCCCTCAGGCACACTAAGGCCCAATAATTCCCCGGGGGGTTCCGGTAACCCCTCCGGCACTCCAGTTTTCTCCGAAATCACTCGGAACACTCCCGGTGTCCGAATATAGCCGTCCAGTATATCAATCTTTACGTATCAACCATTTCGAGACTCCTTGTCATGTCCGTGATCATATCCGGGACTCCGAACTACCTTCAGTACATCAAAACACATAAACTCGTAATACTGATCGTCACCGAACGTTAAGCGTGCGGACCCTACGGGTTCTTGAACTATGTAGACACGACCGAGACATGTTTCTGGTCAATAACCAATAGCGGAACCTGGATGCTCATATTGGCTCCTACATATTCTACGAAGATCTTTATCGGTCAAACCGCATAACAACATACGTTGTTCCCTTTGTCATCGGTACGTTACTTGCCCGAGATTCGATCGTCGGTATCTCAATACCTAGTTCAATCTCGTTACCAGCAAGTCTCTTTACTCGTTCCGTAATACATCATCCGGCAACTAAATCATTAGTTGCATTGCTTGCAAGGCTTATAGTGATATGCATTACCGAGAGGGGCCAGAGATACCTCTCCGACAATCGGAGTGACAAATCCTAATCTTGATCTATGCCAACTCAACAAGTACCATCGGGGACACCTGTAGAGCACCTTTATAATCACCCGATTCGTTACGGCGTTTGGTAGCACACAAAGTGTTCCTCCGGTATTCGGGAGTTGCATAATCTCATAGTCATAGGAACATGTATAAGTCATGAAGAAAGCAATAACAATATACTAAACAATCGAATGCTAAGCTAATGGAATGGGTCAAGTCAATCAACTCATTCTCTAATGATGTGATCTCATTAATCAAATGACAACTCATGTCTATGGCTAGGAAACTTAACCATCTTTGGTTCAACGAGCTAGTCAAGTAGAGGCATACTAGTGACACTTAGTTTGTCTATATATTCACACATGTACTAAGTTTCCGGTTAATACAATTCTAGCATGAATAATAAACATTTATCATGATATAAGGAAATATAAATAACAACTTTATTATTGCCTCTAGGGCATATTTCCTTCAACGCCTAAACGCCCAGGGGACAAGGAGGCACTATGGATGACGATGTGCCAATGTTGATGATGATGCGCCACTGTTGATGACGATGCACATAGTGCTCCACTATTTGTCAATAGTGCGCTGCTGCAGGGTACGACTATCTCGTTTGCACGTGTCCGATGGGTCATCGTAGTTGACTTCGGGCAGCCGGCTGGCTAGAGCAGCTGGCCGCAGGCGTGAGCCAGAGTAGCCAGCCAAGGCAGGTCGGCACCCCGTCCGGATCGCCGTCTTGGGACTACCCGGGGGTCATCCACCTGACAGTCCCAATATGATGAATATCCAAGAAGGATATAATAAAAACTTTCATGAAGATCATTGGATGTGATAAAGTTTGATTCCTTACAATAGTTTTATGATATGGAGATGACAATATGTGAGTCATGTTAGTGAGTAATTGTTGTTTAGTAATAATATCGGTGTTAAGGTTTGCGATTCCCTATGCATGCATCTTAAGTCAATAGTTATGCAACAAAGTTACATCCTACTTATGGTGCATTATTCAGTGTTAGTTATTGATGCAGAGCATCCTACGGTCATCTCCATGTACACCTTCTTAGCACCTCAAGCCCCAAGTGGACCTATCGGACTTAAGGTGAACCCGCTCCTCTTCGAGATTTACATGAATATATCCATTGGACTTGGTTGCTACCTCACCATGGAACATTGTGCATCATTAGGTACGAGGGCAACCGCCACCAAGCAGCTAGGAAGCTTCCCGGAGGCCAAGGAGAAGGAC
Organism: Aegilops longissima; assembly: GCA_021605205.1. Taxonomy (NCBI): domain Eukaryota; kingdom Viridiplantae; phylum Streptophyta; class Magnoliopsida; order Poales; family Poaceae; genus Aegilops; species Aegilops longissima. The sequence goes on along the minus strand of CM038679.1, from coordinate 581,607,536 downwards.
CCCAAGACCCAAGAGCCGACCAAAAGTGTCAATATGAAGAAAAGTAAGCGTGTAGAAATTGCACTGTCAGACAGTCCGGTCCCCACAGCGGACAGTCCGGTGGCACCCAAAAATGCATCTAGAATCACCGGACTGTCTGGTCCTTACCACCGGACTGTCCGGTCCGCCCAATTTTGCTATGAATTGGGCTAAAAAGCCCATGTAACCACTGAGGCCCATACTCCTTCACCCCTAGACTATATATTTCGTGCTCCTCTCAATTTTTAGGGTTAGCAAAGTACATGATATGATCTTGAGAGCTTTGCTCCTATCTACCTTCTCCCATGGAGACCAAGACCTCCTAGGAGAAGATCCCTAGTGGATTCAAGACCCCCATCTAGGGAAGGATCCCCATCATAGGATCATAAAGACCTCATCTCCTTCTTGGATTTGGGATGAACCTTATCATGTAGCCTTGTTCATCTTGTTGTTTATGTACCTTGGTGCATCTTGTGTGGATTTGAGTCTAGTGGATGTGTAATTGGGCTTGTTCTTGAGTGTTTCTCTTATGATTTCTTAGTGTTCTTCGTGGGATTCCCCCTCCAATTCGTGAAAGATCTCCACTTAGGGTTCCACCCTACAACATCTTGGATCAGAGCAAGGTTCACACGAATTTGGAGCCCCCAATCCCCCACTTTCTTGCCTTAGTTTGAATTTTCTCCCCAATTTCGAAAATTTCCCCAAAAATTGCCAAAAAAATTCTTGTGATTTGATGTTCTGATGAGTTTTTGTTGATTTTGATCCGTGGATCTAGTATTTGGCAAGTGGATATACCGCCCTTGGCATTCCCTAGCCTCAATGTTTTCCCCATCAATTTCAAGCTTGAAATCATCCATTTCCGCCCAAGAAATTCAAGTCCGTGCCTTCCCAGCCTGCACCGGACTATCCGGACCCCCGTACCGGAATGCCCGCTTGCATCAGGAGCAAATCGCTCACAGATCGGACTACCTCTCCCCCATACCGGACAATCCGCTTGATTCAAAAGTCTTTCAGACGAGGAGCGGACTGTCCGCTCCACAGGACCGGACTGTCGCTCAACAAGACCGGACTGTCCGCTAGTTCAAAAACTGCTTCGACTGATTACTTGTTTTGGCCATATCTCCCAGTCCCGAACTCCGATTTGGGTGTTCTTTGGCTCGTTGGAAATCTAGCGACGTGCCCGAGCTGCTCATCTTGGTTTTGCCACCATTTGACTCTATAAAATATTGTCTATCCCCACACGGGAGAGCATGCCACACATCCTATGTGAGGTTGGGAGCCATTTGAGTGACTCCACCAACCATATGAGGGGGAGCATCCTAGCAGGAGTGAGTGAGACACAACACTTAGTGAGTGAGGTAGTTGCGAGGGCACATCAGGACACTATCATTTCTAACAACATAACCTCTACTCCGAGTGTGTTTTCTTTGGTGTTAGGTTTTCTACATGACTACATGAAGGAAATATGCCCTAGAGGCAATAATAAAGTTGTTATTTTATATTTACTTATTCATGATAAAGGTTTATTATTCATGCTAGAATTGTATTAATCGGAAACCTTGATACATGTGTGAATACATAAACAAACACCGTGTCCCTAGTGAGCCTCTACTAGACTAGCTCGTTGATCAAAGATGGTTAAGGTTTCCTAACCATGGACATGAGTTGTCATTTGATAACGGGATCACATCATTAGGAGAATGATGTGATGGATAAGACCCATCCGTTAGCTTAGCATATTGATCGTTTAGTTTTATTGCTATTGCTTTCTTCATGTCACATAAATATTCCTTTGACTATGAGATTATGCAACTCCCGAATACCGGAGGAATGCCGTGTGTGTGATACGTCCATTTTGCATCATGCTTTTATATCGATATTTATTGCATTATGGGCTGTTATTACACGTTATGTCACAATACTTATGCCTATTCTCTCTTATTTTACAAGGTTTACATAAGGAGGGAGAATGCCGGCAGCTGGAATTCTGGGCTGGAAAAGGAGCAAATATTAGAGACCTATTCTGCACACCTCCAAAAGACCTGAAACTCCACGGAATATCTTACAATAAATAATAAAAAATCCTCGCCAAAGATGAAGGCCAAGGGGCCCACACCTGTCCACGAGGGTGGGGCGCGCCTACCCTCGGGCGCCCCCCTACCTCGTGGGCCCCCTGGTGGCTCTCCGATGCCCATCTTCTGCTATACGAGGTCTTTCGTCGGGAAAAAAAAATAAGAAGCAACCTTTCGAGACGAAACTCCGCCGCCACGAGGCGGAACCTTGGCGGAACCAATCTAGGGCTCCGGCAGAGCTGTTCTGCCGGGGACACTTCCCTCCGGGAGGGGGAAATCATCGCCAACGTCATCACCAACGCTCCTCTCATCGGGAGAGGGCAATCTCCATCAACATCTTCACCAGCACCATCCCCTCTCAAAACCCTAGTTCATCTCTTGTATCCAATTCTTGTCTTCAAGTCCGGGATTGGTACTAGTAGGTGGCTAGTAGTGTTGATTACTCCTTGTAGTTGATGCTAGTTGGTTTATTTGGTGGAAGATCATATGTTCAGATCCTTTATGCATATTAATACACCTCTGATTATGAACATGAATATGCTTTGTGAGTAGTTACGTTTGTTCCTGAGGACATGGGAGAAGTCTTGCTATTAGTAGTCATGTGAATTTGGTATTCGTTCGATATTTTGATGATATGTATGTTGTCTAGCCTCGAGTGGTGTTATGTGAATGTCGACTACATAACACTTCACCATTATTTGGGCCTAGAGGAAGGCATTGGGAAGTAATAAGTAGATGATGGGTTGCTAGAGTGACAGAAGCTTAAACCCTAGTTTATGCGTTGGTTCGTAAGGGGCTGATTTGGATCCATATGTTTCATGCTATGGTTAGGTTTACCTTAATACTTTTGTTGTAGTTGTGGATGCTTGCAATAGAGGTTAATCATAAGTGGGATGCTTGTTCAAGTAAGAATAGCACCCAAGCACCGGTCCACTCACATATCAAATTATCAAAGTACCGAACGCGGATCATATGAACGTGATGAAAACTAGCTTGACGATATTCCCATGTGTCCTCGGGAGCGCTTTTCCTATTATAAGAGTTTGTCCAGGCTTGTCCTTTGCTATAAAAAGTATTGGGCCACCTTGCTGCACTTTATTTACTTTTGTTACTTGTTGGTCGTTACAAATTACCTTATCACAAAACTATCTGTTACCACTTATTTCAGTACTTGCAGAGAATACCCTACTGAAAACCGCTTATCATTTCCTTCTGCTCCTCGTTGGGTTCGACACTCTTACTTATCGAAAGGACTACGATAGATCCCCTATACTTGTGGGTCATCAAGACTCTTTTTTGGCGCCGTTCCCGGGGAGTGAAGCGCCTTTGGTAGGTGAAATTTGGTAAGGAAAAATTTATATAGTGTGCTGAAATTTACTGTCACTTGTTACTATGGAAAGTAATCCTCTGAGGGGCTTGTTCGGGGTATCTTCACCCCGACCAGTAGAGCAAAGAGTTGCTCCTCAACCTAATGAACCTACTGAAAATGAATATGAATATATTCCCTTTGAATTTCCTTCGGGTATGATGGAAAAACTGCTAGCTAATCCTTTTGTGGGAGATGGAACAAAGCATCCTAATGAGCACCTAATATATGTGGATGAAGTTTGTGGACTATTTAAGCTTGCAGGTATACCCGATGATATTGTTAAGAAGAAGGTCTTCCCTTTATCTTTGAAGGGAGATGCATTGACATGGTGTAGGCTATGTGATGATACAAGATCATGGAACTATAGAAGACTGAAATTGGAATTCCATCAAAAGTATTATCCTATGCATCTTGTTCATCGTGATCGCAATTATATATATAATTTTTGGCCTCGCGAAGGAGAAAGCATCGCTCAAGCTTGGGGAGGCTTAAATCAATGTTGTATTCATGCCCCAATCATGAGCTCCCAAGAGAAACAATTATTCAAAATCTTTATGCTCGGCTTTCTGAAAACAATCGCACCATGATCGATACTTCTTGTGCTGGCTCTTTTATGATGAAGACTATTGAATTCAGATGGAATTTATTGGATATAATTAAACGCAACTCTGAAGATTGGGACCTCGACGAAGGTAAGGAGTCAGGTATGACACCTAAGTTTGATTGTGTTAAATCTTTTATGGATACCGATATTTTCCGTAAGTTTAGCACTAAATATGGACTTGACTCTGAGATAGTAGCTTCTTTCTGTGAATCGTTTGCTACTTATGTTGATCTACCCAAGGAGAAGTGGTTTAAGTGTCATCCTCCCATAGAAGTAAAAGTAGCTGCACCTATTAAAGTTGAATAAAAGATGGTCACTTATAATGATCCTATTGTTCCCACTTCTTATGTTGAGAAACCACCTTTCCCTGTTAGAATAAAGGATCATGCTAAAGCTTCAATCAGGTTAAGTAAAAGCAATATTAGAACTTATACACCTCCTGAGCAAGTCAAAGTAGAACCTAATATTGCTATTGTTAAAGATCTCTTGTCTGATAATATTGATGGGCATGTTATTCAATTCTGTGGTGAATCTGCTAGAATTGCTAAACCTGGCGCTAAAGATAAACATAGACCTGTGGTAGGCGTGCCTGTTATTTCTGTTAAAATAGGAAATCATTGTTATCATGGCTTATGTGATATGGGTGCTAGTGCTAGTGTTATACCTATTACCTTGTATGAAGAAATTAAGCATGAAATTGCACCCGCTGAGATAGAAGATATTGATGTTACAATTAAACTTGCTAATAGAGATACCATATCGCTAGTGGGAATTGCTAGGGATGTTGAAGTCTTGTGTGGTAAAACTAAATATCCTGTTGGTTTTCTTGTTCTTGGTTCCCCACAAGATAGCTTTTGTCCAATTATATTTGGTAGACCCTTCTTGAATACTGTCAATGCTCAGATAGACTGTAAAAGGAATGTTGTAACTATTGGCTTGGATGATATGGTTCATGAGTTTAATTTCTCTAAATTTAGTAAACAACACCGTGAAGAAGAATTACCTAGTAAGGATGAAATTATTGGTCTTGCTTCTATTGTCGTACCTCCTAGTGATCCTCTAGAACATTATTTCCTAGACCATGAAAATGATATGTTTATGAATGAAAGAAGGGAAAAAGATGAAGTATTCTTTAAAAAGGAACCTATTCTGAAACATAATTTGCCTGTTGAAATCCTAGGGGATCCTCCTCCACCGAAGGGTGACCCCATGTTTGAGCTTAAACTGTTGCCCGATAATCTTAAATATGCTTATCTTGATGAAAAGAAAATATATCCTGATATTATTAGTGCTAAAATTTCAGAGCATGAAGAAGAGAGATTATTGAAAACTCTGGAGAAGCACCGTGCTGCTATTGGATATACTCTTGATGATCTTAAGGGCATTAGTCCAACTCTATGTCAACATAAAATAAATTTGGAAGAAGATGCCAAACTGGTTCGTGATCATCAACGAAGGCTTAATCCTAAGATGAAAGAAGTAGTAAGAAAAGAAATACTAAAGCTTCTGGAGGCAGGTATAATTTATCATGTTGCTGACAGTCAGTGGGTAAGTCCTGTTCATTGTGTCCCTAAGAAGGGAGGTGTTACTGTTGTTCCTAATGATAAAGATGAATTGATCCCGCAAAGAATTATTACAGGTTATAGGATGGTAATTGATTTCCGCAAATTGAATAAAGCTACTAAGAAAGATCATTACCCCTTACCTTTAATTGATCAAATGCTAGAAAGATTATGCAAACATACACATTATTGCTTCCTAGATGGTTATTCTGGTTTCTCTCAAATACCTGTGTCGGCTAAAGATCAATCAAAGACTACTTTTACATGCCCTTTTGGTACTTTTGCTTATAGACGTATGCCTTTTGGTTTATGTAATGCACCTGCTACCTTTCAAAGATGCATGATGGCTATATTCTCTGACTTTTGTGAAAAGATTTGTGAGGTTTTCATGGACGACTTTTCCGTCTATGGATCCTCTTTTGATGATTGCTTGAGCAATCTTGATCGAGTTTTGCAGAGATGTGAAGAAACTAATCTTGTCTTGAATTGGGAAAAGTGCAACTTTATGGTTAATGAAGGTATTGTCTTGGGGCATAAAGTTTCTGAAAGAGGTATTGAAGTTGATAAAGCCAAGGTTGATGCTATTGAAAAGATACCATGTCCCAAGGACATCAAAGGTATAAGAAGTTTCCTTGGTCACGCCGGATTTTATAGGAGGTTCATTAAGGACTTCTCAAAAATTTCTCGGCCTCTGACTAATTTATTACAAAAAGATATACCATTTGTCATTGATGATGATTATGTAGAAGCATTTGAAATACTTAAGAAAGCATTAATCTCTGCACCTATTGTTCAGCCACCTGATTGGAATTTACCCTTCAAAATTATGTGTGATGCTAGTGATTATGCTGTAGGTGCTGTTCTTGGGCAAAGAGTTGATAAGAAATTAAATGTTATCCATTATGCTAGTAAAACTCTAGACAATGCCCAAAGAAACTATGCTACTACTGAAAAAGAATTCTTAGCAGTTGTATTTTCATGTGATAAGTTCAGACCTTATATTGTTGATTCTAAAGTAACTATTCACACTGATCATGCTGCTATTAAATATCTGATGGAAAAGAAAGATGCTAAACCCAGACTTATTAAATGGGTTCTCTTGCTACAAGAATTTGATTTGCATATTGTTGATAGAAAGGGAGATGAGAACCCCGTTGCAGACAACTTGTCTAGGTAAGAAAATGTTCTTGATGACCCACTACCTATTGATGATAGCTTTCCTGATGAGCTATTAAATGTCATAAATACCTCTTGTAGTACTCCATGGTATGCTGATTATGCTAATTACATTGTTGCTAAATTTATACCACCTAGTTTCACATACCAGCAAAAGAAAAAGTTTTTCTATGATTTGAGACATTACTTTTGGGGTGACCCACATCTTTATAAAGAAGGAGTAGATGGTGTTATTAGACGTTGTGTACTTGAGCATGAATAGGAACAGTTCCTATGCAAGTGTCACTCCGAAGCTTATGGAGGACACCACGCTGGAGATAGAACTGCACATAAGGTATTGCAATCTGGTTTTTATTGGCCTACTCTCTTCAAGGATGCCCGTAAGTTTGTCTTGTCTTGTGATGAATGTCAAAGAATTGGTAATATTAGTAGACGTCAAGAAATGCCTATGAATTATTCACTTGTTATTGAACCATTTGATGTTTGGGGCTTTGATTATATGGGACCTTTTCCTGCCTCTAATGGATATACACATATTTTAGTTGCTGTTGATTACGTTACTAAGTGGGTAGAAGCTATTCCAACTAGTAGTGTTGATCATAACACCTCTATTAAAATGCTTAAAGAAATTATTTTTCCGAGGTTTGGAGTTCCTAGATATTTAATGACTGATGGTGGTTCACATTTTATTCATGGTGCTTTCCGTAAAATGCTTGCTAAATATGACGTTAATCATAGAATTGCATCTCCATATCACCCACAGTCTAGTGGTCAAGTAGAATTGAGTAATAGAGAGCTCAAATTGATTTTGCAAAAGACTGTCAATAATTCTAGAAAGAATTGGTCCAAGAAACTTGATGATGCATTATGGGCCTATAGAACTGCATATAAAAATCCTATGGGTATGTCTCCTTATAAAATGGTTTATGGAAAAGCATGCTACTTACCTCTCGAACTAGAGCATAAGGCATAATGGGCTATTAAAGAGCTCAATTATGAAATCAAACTTGCCTGTGAGAAGAGGTTATTTGATATTAGCTCACTTGATGAATGGAGAACCCAAGCCTATGAAAATGCCAAGTTGTTTAAAGAAAAAGTTAAAAGATGGCATGATAAAAGGATATAAAAGCGTGAGTTTAATGTAGGTGATTATGTATTGCTATACAACTCTCGTTTAATATTTTTTGCAGGAAAACTTCTCTCTAAATGGGAAGGACCCTACGTTATCGAGGAGGTCTATCGTTCCGGTGCCATAAAAATCAACAACTTCGAAGGCACACATCCGAAGGTGGTAAACGGTCAAAGAATCAAACATTATATCTCAGGTAATCCCATAAATGTTGAAACCAGTGTTATTGAAACCGTAACCCCGGAGGAATACATAAGGGACACTTTCCAGAACGTTTCAGATCCCGAAAAGGAATAGGTATGTGGTACGGTAAGTAAACCGACCCCAAAACAGTTTTTAAGGCAATATTTCTCCGTTTTGGAATATTTAGAAAAATAGAAAAATAAGTAGCAGTCCGGGAAGGACACGAGGATGGAGGGCGCGCCCTACCCCCCTGGGCACGCCCCCTACCTCGTGGGCACCTCGTGTGCCTTCCGGACTCTGTTTTCTTGCACGATACGTATTTTGGTCGGTAAAAATTCATTATATAACCTCCCGAGGGTTTTGCCTCCAGTATCACGCAATTATCCTCTGTTCTTGTTTCGAGCTATTTTCTGTCAGGGTTGTCAAGGCCAGGCATCATGTCGTCCCTCTCCTCCAACAATGGTGACAACGATGCTTGGCTAATGAAGATAGATCTGAAGAGGGAAGAAACCATGGATATCAACATGGACGAAAGGATCAAGAAGGTCACGGAGGATCAAGCTCCGGCAGCAGAAGACATCCTTCAACCTGATCACAATCTTCTTACCCCAACTGAGATCGAAGTTTTCAAGATGATTGAATTAGCTCGTATATAGAACAAGTATCTCACACGTGAAAATATTTTGTTGAAGGAGCATATTGTTGCACTCAAGGGCATTATCCGCAAGCTGGAGGACCTCTTACGCTCGATGTGCGACTATCCGTCATCAACCCAACCTTCATCACCGAAGAAGGAGACATGATCACATGGGTATGGTCACTCCCCTTGGCAACTTCCAAGCTTGGGGGAGGTGCCCCGGTATCGTATCGCAGCCACATCTCCTATCTTTACCGTTTTTCTTAGTTCGGTCCTATTAGTAGTACTTGATCTAGTAGAATAAAGTTTATGGCATGATCTAGTTTTGAGTTTTTGCTTTATGATCTCTCTATGTAATCGAGTCCGTGAGCTATATAATAAAGATTAGTGTTGAGTCATGGGCTTGATTGTCTTGCCATGTTCTTGAGTGAATAAAAGAAAAGAAGAAAAAGAATAAAAAGAAACAAGAGTTCATATTGATCTTATTGAGAGTGATGACTTCACATAGAAAGAGTATGATGATTAAAAGTTGTTGGGAGTTGGCAAACATAGCTTTGGTCATCGTTGCAATTAATAGGAAGTAATAAAGAAAGAGGGGTTCATATATAAATATACTATTATTGACATATTTTATGAATGTGAGCACTCATTAAAATATGACATGCTATAGAGTTGATGTTGGACAAGGAAGACAACGTAATGGGTTATGTTTTCTTATATCTGAGATAAAGTATATTGTCATGGATCTTCCAACATGTTGAGCTTGCCTTTCTCCCTCATGCTAGCCAAATTCTCAGCACCAAGTAGAGATACTAGTGCTTCCAAAAAACCCTTAAACCAGTTTTGCCATGAGAGTCCACCATATCTACCTATGGATTGAGTAAGATCCTTCAAGTAAGTTGTCATCGGTGCAAAGCAATAAAAATTGCTCTCTAAATATGTATGATTGATTGGTGTGGGAGAAATAAGCTTTATACGATCTTGTGATGTGGAAGAAATAAAAGCGACAGACTGCATAATAAAGGTTCATATCACAAGGGGCAATATAAAGTGACGTTCTTTCGCATTAAGATTTTGTGCATCCAACCATAAAAGCACATGGCAACCTCTGCTTCCCTCTGCGAAGGGCCTATCTTTTATTATTATCCTCTACCTTATGCAAGAGTTATGGTGATCTTCACCTTTCCTTTTTACATTTTATCCTTTGGCAAGCACAATGTGTTGGAAAGATCCTGATTGATATATCTAATTAGATGTAGGGGGCATGAGTTATTATTGTTGACATTACCCTTGAGGTAAAAGGTTGGGAGGCAAAACTATAAGCCCCTATCTTTCCCTGTGTCCGATTAAAACTCTGTAACCACAAGTATCGCGTGAGTGTTAGCAATTATGAAAGACTAAATGATAGTTGAGTATGTGGACTTGCTATTAAGCTCTGACATAGACTCTTTCTGATGTTATGATAAATTGCAATTGCTTCAATGACTGAGATTATAGTTTGTTGGTTCTCAATAAAGTTTATGATTCGTACTCTGCATTGTGAATGGATTATTACTTGAACATAAGAAATCATATGACAATACCTATACATGTTGTTGTTATGAGAATAATCATGATGCCTTCATGTCCGTATTTTATTTTTATCGATGCCTCTACCTCTAAACATGGGGACATATTTATTGTTGTCGGCTTTCGCTTGAGGACAAGCGAGGTCTAAGCTTGGGGGAGTTGATACGTCCATTTTGCATCATGCTTTTATATCGATATTTATTGCATTATGGGCTGTTATTACATGTTATGTCACAATACTTATGCCTATTCTCTCTTATTTCACAAGGTTTACATAAGGAGGGAGAATGCCGGCAGCTGGAATTCTGGGCTGGAAAAGGAGCAAATATTAAAGACCTATTCTGCACAACTCCAAAAGTCCTGAAACTCCACGGAATATCTTACAATTAATAATAAAAAATCCTCGCCAAAGATGAAGGCCAGGGGGCCCACACCCTGTCCACGAGGGTGGGGGCCGCGCCCAACCCCCCTGGGCGCGCCCCCCTACCTCGTGGGCCCCCTGGTGGCTCTCCGATGCCCATCTTCTGCTATATGAGGTCTTTCGTCGGGAAAAAAATAAAAAGCAACCTTTCGAGACGAAACTCCGCCGCCACGAGGTGGAACCTTGGCAGAACCAATCTAGGGCTCCGGCAGAGCTGTTCTGCCGGGGACACTTCCCTCCGGGAGGGGGAAATCATCGCCAACGTCATCACCAACGCTACTCTCATTGGGAGAGGGAAATTTCCATCAACATCTTCACCAGCACCATCTCCTCTCGAAACCCTAGTTCATCTCTTGTATCCAATTCTTGTCTTCAAGTCCGGGATTGGTACTAATAGGTTGCTAGTAGTGTTGATTACTCCTTGTAGTTGATGCTAGTTGGTTTATTTGGTGGAAGATCATATGTTCAGATCCTTTATGCATATTAATACCCCCCCTGATTATGAACATGAATATGCTTTGTGAGTAGTTACGTTTGTTCCTGGGGACATGGGAGAAGTCTTGCTATTAGTAGTCATGTGAATTGGTATTCGTTCGATATTTTGATGAGATGTATGTTGTCTAGCCTCTAGTGGTGTTATGTGAACGTCGACTAAATAACACTTCACCATTATTTGGGCCTAGAGGAAGGCATTGGGAAGTAATAAGTAGATGATGGGTTGCTAGAGTGACAGAAGCTTAAACCCTAGTTTATGTGTTGCTTCGTAAGGGGCTGATTTGGATCCATATGTTTCATGCTATGGTTAGGTTTACCTTAATACTTTTGTTGTAGTTGCAGATGCTTGCAATAGAGGTAAATCATAAGTGGGATGCTTGTTCAAGTAAGAACAACACCCAAGCACCGGTCCACCCACATATCAAATTATCAAAGTGCCGAACGGGAATCATATGAACGTGATGAAAACTAGCTTGACGATATTCCCATGTGTCCTCGGGAGTGCTTTTCCTATTATAAGAGTTTGTCCAGGCTTGTCCTTTGCTATAAAAAGGATTGGGCCACCTTGCTGCACTTTATTTACTTTTGTTACTTGTTGCTCGTTACAAATTAGCTTATCACAAAACTACCTGTTACCACTTATTGCAGTACTTGCAGAGAATACCTTGCTGAAAACCGCTTATCATTTCCTTCTGCTCCTTGTTTGGTTCGACACTCTTACTTATCGAAAGGACTACGATAGATCCCCTATACTTGTGGGTCATCAGTGTGCTATCAAACATCACAACGGAACTGGGTGATTACAAATATGCTCTACAGGTATCTCTGAAGGTGTTCGTTGAGTTGGCATATATCGAGATTAGGATTTGTCACTCCGAGTTTCGGAGAGGTATCTCTGGGCCCTCTCGGTAATACAGATCATAAGAAGCCTTGCAACCAACTGAATAATGAGTTAGTTACAGGATGATGTACTACGGAACGAGTAAAGAGACTTGCCGGTAACGAGATTGAACTAGGTATGCAGATACTAATGATCGAATCTCGGGCAAGTAACATACCGATGGATAAACGGAATTACGTATGTTGACATAACGGTTCGACCGATAAAGATCTTCGTAGAATATGTAGGAGCCAATATGAGCATCCAGGTTCTGTTATTGGTTATTGACCGGAGAGGTGTCTCGATCATGTCTACATAGTTCTCGAACTCGTAGGGTCCGCACGCTTAACGTTCGATGACGATATTGTATTATATGAGTTATGTGATTTGGTGACTGAATGTTGTTCGGAGTCCTGGATGAGATCACGAACATGACGAGGAGTCTCGAAATGGTTGAGAGGTAAATATTGCTATATAGGACGATAGTATTCGGACACCGGAAGTGTTCTGGAGTGCATCGGTTAATTATCGGAGTACTAGAGGGGTTACCGGAACCCCCGAGGGGAATATATAGGCCATATGGGCCATGAGAGGGGAGCACACCAGCCCACAAGGGGTAGCGCTCCCCCTATGGCAGTATGCCAAATAGGAGAAGGAGAAGAAGGGGTTCGGCCCCCCTTTCTTCTCTTCTTCCCCCTTCCCTTTCTTCTTCGGTTGAAAAAGGAAAGGGGGGCGCCACTTGGGGAAACCCCAAGTAGGATTCGGATCCTACTTGGGGCGCCCTGGCTGCCCCTCCTCCCCTCCCACCTATATATATGTGGGGAGGGGGGGCGCATGGAACACACAACAACAACTTTTAGCCGTGTGCGGCGCCCCCCTCCACAGTTTACAGCCACGGTCGTATTCTCGCGGTGCTTAGGCGAAGCCCTGCGCATATTACTTCACCATCACCGTCACCGCACCGTCGTGCGGACGCAACTACTACCTCGACACCTTGCTGGATCAAGAAGGCGAGGGACGTCATCGAGCTGAACGTGTGCAAAATTCGGAGTTGTCGTACGCTCGGTACTCTATCGGTTGAACGAGAAGAAATTTTGATTACATCAACCTTGTTGTGAAATGCTTTCTCTTACGGTCTACGAGGGTACGTAGAAACACTCTCCCCCTTGTTGCTATGCATCTCCATGGATAGGTCATTGCGTGTGCATAGATTTTTTTTTGTTTTCCATGCTACGTTTCCCAACAATGGTATCAGAGCCACGTCTATGTGTAGATGATATGCACGAGTAGAACACAAAGAGTTGTGGGCGGTGATAGTCATACTGCTTACCACCAACATATTATTTTGATTCAGCGGTATTGTGGGATGAAGCGGCCCGTACCAACCTTACATGTCCACGCACATGAGACCGGTTCCACCGACATGCAACTAGTTTTGCATAAAGGTTGCTGGCGTGTGTATTTCTCCTACTTTAGTACGAATTTGACTTCGGCTGGTCCTTGAAGAAGGTTAAAAGAAGAAACTTGACAAAAAGTCATTGTGATTTTATGCGTAGGTAAGAACGGTTCTTGCTAGAAGCCCGTAGCAGCCACATAAAACTTGCAACAACAAAGTAGAGGACGTCTAACTTGTTTTTGCAGGGCATGTTGTGATGTGATATGGTCAAGACATGACGTGATATTCGTTATTGTATGAGATGATCATGTTTTGTAATTTCTCGGCAACCAGGAGGAGCCTTATGGTTGTCTCTTTATTGTATCAAATGCAAAATGCCATGTAATTGCTTTACGTTATCACTATGCGTTAGCGATAGTTGTAGAAGCAATAGTTGGCGAGACGACCACGATGCAACGATGGAGATCAAGGTGTCGAGCCGGTAACGATGGAGATCATGATGATGCTTCAGAGATGGATATCAAAAGCACAAGATGATGATGGCCATATCATGTCACAAATTTTGTTTGCATGTGATGTTTATCCTTTATGCATCTTATTTTGCTTAGAACGGCGGTAGCATTATAAGATGATCCCTTCACTTAATTTCAAGATAAAAGTGTTCTCCCTGAGTATGCACCGTTGCTACAGTTCTTGTTTTGAGACACCACGTGATGATTGGGTGTGATAGACTCTACGTTCACATACAACAGGTGTAAGCCAGATTTACACACGTAGAATACTTGGGTAAAACATGATGAGCCTAGCATGTACAGACATGGCCTCGGAACACTGGAGACCGAAAGGTATGGTCGAACGTGAGTCATATAGAAGATATGATCAATATATCGATGTTCACCATTGATGACTACCCCATCTCACGTGATGATCGGACATGGGTTAGTTGATTTGGATCGCGTATCACTTAGATGACTTGAGGGATGTCTATTTATGTGGGATTTCATTAGTAATTTGATTAATTGAACTTTTATTTATCATGAACTTAGTCCTGATAGTATTTGCAAATTATGTTGTAGATCAATAGCTCGCGTTGTAGCTCCCCTATGTTGTTTATATGTTCCTAGAGAAAACTAAGCTGAAAGATGATAGTAGAAATGATGCGTACTGGGTCCGTGATCTGAGGATTATCCTCATTGTTGCACAGAATAATTATGTCCTTGATGCACCACTAGGTGATAGACCTATTGCAGGAGCAGATGCAGATGTTATGAACATTTGGCAAGCTCGATATGATGACTACTTGATAGTTTAGTGCACCATGCTTTACAGCTTAGAACCGGGACTTCGAAAACATTTTGAACACCATAGAACATATGAGATGTTTCAAGAGCTAAAATTGGTATTTTAGACTCATGCCCGTGTCGAGAGGTATGAGACCTCTGACAAGTACTTTGCCTACAAGATGGAGGAGAATAGCTCAGCTAGTGAACATGTGCTCAGAATGTCTGGGCACTACAATCGCTTGAATCAAGTGGGAGTTAATCTTTCAGATAAGATAGTGATTGACAGAGTTCTCTAGTCACTATCACCAAGATACTAGAACTTTGTGATGAACTATAATATGCAAGGGATGATGAAAATGATTATCGAGCTCTTCGCGATGCTGAAATTAGCGAAGGTAGAAATCAAGAAAGAGCATCAAGTGTTGATGGTTAACAATACCACTAGTTTCAAGAAAAAGGGCAAGGGAAAGAAAGGGAACTTCAAGAAGAATGGCAAGCAAGTTGCCACTCCCGTGAAGAAGCCCAAAGCTGGACCCAAGCCTGAAACTGAGTGATTCTACTACGAATGAAATAGTCACTGGAAGTGGAACTGCCCCAAATACTTGGCGGATAAGAAGGATGGCAAAGTGAACAAAGGTATGTTTGATATACATGTTATTGATGTGTATTTTACTAGTGTTCGTAGTAACCCCTAGGTACTTGATACCAGTTTAGTTGCTAAGATTAGTAACTCCAAACAGGAGTTGCAGAGACTAGTTAAAAGCGAGGTGACGATGTGTGTTGGAAATGATTTCAAGGTTGATATGATCACCATCGCACACTCCCTCTACCTTCGGGATTAGTGTTGAACCTAAATAAATGTTATTTGGTGTTTGCGTTGAGCATGAATATGATTAGATCATGTTTATTGCAATACCTTTATTCATTTAAGTCGGAGAATAATTGTTGTTCTGCTTAGATGAATAAAACCTTCTATGGTCATACACCCAATGTGAATGGTTTATTGAATCTCGATCATAGCGATACACATATTCATAATATTGATGCCAAAAGATGCAAAGTTGATAATCATAGTGCAACATTCTTGTGGCACTACCGTTTAGGTCACATTGTTGTAAAGTGCATGAAGAAACTCCATGCAGATGGACTTTTGGAATCACTTGATTATGAATCATTTGATACTTGCGAACCATGCCTCATGGGCAAGATGACTAAAACTCTGTTCTTCGGAACAAAGTAGTGAGCTAATGACTTATTGGAAATAATACATACCGATGTATGCAGTCCGATGAGTGTTGAAGCACGCGGGGGGTATCATTATTTTCTGACCTTCACAAATGATTTTAGTAGGCATGGGTATATCTACTTAATGAAACACAAGTCTGAAACATTTGAAAAGTTCAAAGAACATCAGAGTGAAGTGGAGAATCATCGTAACAAGAAAATAAAGTTTCTACGATCTGATCGCAGAGGCGAATATTTGAGTTATGAGTTTGGCCTTCATTTAAAACAATGTGTAATTGTTTCACAACTCATGCCACCGGGAACACCACAGCGTAATGGTGTATCCGAACATCGTAACTGTACTTTATTGGATATGGTGCATTCTATGATATCTCTTACCGATTTACCACTATCGTTTTGGGTTTATGCATTAGAGACAGCTGCCTTCACATTAAATAGGGCACCATCTAAATCCGTTGAGACGACATTGTATGAATTATGGTTTGGCAAGAAACCTAAGCTGTCGTTTCTTAAAGTTTGGGGTCGCGACACTTATGTCAAAAGGCTTCAGCCTGATAAGCTCAAACCCAAATCGGAGCAGTGCATCTTCATAGGATACCCTAAATAAACAATTGGGTATACCTTCTACCACATATCTGAAGGCAAGATATTTGTTGCTAAGAATGGATCCTTTCTAGAGAAGGAGTTTCTCTCGAAAGAAGTGAGTGGGAGAAAAGTAGAACTTGATAAGGTAGCTGTACCTTCTCTCGAATTGGAAAGTAGCACATCAGAGAAATCTGTTCCCGTGATGCCTACACCAACTAGAGAGGAAGCAAATGATAATGATCATGAAACTTCAGATCAAGTTGCTACTGAACCTCGTAGGTCAACCAGAGCATGATCCGCACCAGAGTGGTACAGTAATCCTGTCCTGGAAGTCATGTTATTAGACCAAGGCGAACCTACAAACTATGAAGAAGCTATGATGAGCCCAGATTCAGACAAATGGCTTGAGGCCATGAAATTTGAGATAGCATCTATGTATGAGAACAAAGTGTGGACTTTGGTGGACTTGCCCAATGATCGGCAAGCATAGACAATAAATGGATCTTCAAGAAGAAGACTGAGGATGATGGTAATGTTACTGTCTACAAAGCTCGACTTGTCACAAAAGGTTTTCGACAAGTTCAAGGAGTTGACTATGATGAGAGTTTCTCACCCGTAGCGATGCTTGAGTCCGTCCAAATCATGTTAGCAATTGCCACATTTTATGATTATGAAATTTGGCAAATGGATGTAAAGACTCCGTTCCTGAATGGATTTCTGGAAGAAGAGCTGTATATGATGCAACCTGAAGGTTTTATCGATGTCAAAAATGCATTCCTTAATGGATATCTCAAAGAAGAGTTGTATATGATGCAACCAGAAGGTTTTGTCAATCCTAAAGGTGCTAACAAAGTGTGCAAGCTCCAGCAATCCATCTAAGGACTGGTGCAAGCATCTCGGAGTTGGAATATACACTTTGATAAGATGATCAAAGATATGGTTTTATACAGACTTACGGTGAAGCCTGTATTTACAATAAAGTCAGTGGGAGCTCTGTAGCATTTATGATATTATATGTGGATGACATATTGTTGATTGAAATGATATAGAATTTCTGGATAACATAAAAGGATACTTGAATAATAATTTTTCAATGAAAGACCTCGGTGAAGTTGCTTACATATTGGGCATCAAGATCTATAGAGATAGATCAAGACGCTTGACAAGATTTTCAATGAGTACATACCATGACAAGATTTTGAAGGAGTTCAAAATGGATCAGTCAAAGAAGGAGTTCTAGCCTGTATTGTAAGGTGTGAAGTTGAGTAAGACTCAAAACTTGATCACGGCAGAATATAGAGAGAGAATGAAAGCCATTCCCTATGCCTCAGTCATAGGTTCTATGAAGTATGACATGTTGTGTACCAGAACTGTTCTATGCCTTACCATGATTTTGTCAAGGGGGTACAATAGAGATCCAGGAGTAGATCACTAGACAGCGGTCAAAATTATCCTTAGCTACCTAAAGAGGACTAAGGAAATGTTTCTTGGTTATGGAGGTGATAAAGAGTTCGTCATAAAGAATTACGTTGATGCAAGCTTTGACACCGATCCGGATGGCTCTCAGTCTCGATCTGGATACATATTGAAAGTGGGAGCACAGCTCCATGCAGAGCATTGTAGACATAGAAATTTGCAAAATACATACGAATTTGAATGTAGTAGACCCGTTGACTAAGACTTTTCCACAAGCAAAACATGATCACACCTTAGTATTCTTTGGGTGTTAATCACCTGGCGATGCGAACTATATTATTGAATCTAGGAAACCCTTTAGGTGTTGGTCACATGGCAATGTGAACTATGGGTGTTAATCACATGGCGATGTGAACTATGGGTGTTATTCACATGGCGGTGTGAACTAGATTACTGACTCTAGTGCAAGTGGGCGACTAAAGGAAATATGCCCTAGAGGCAATAATAAAGTTGTTATTTAATATTTCCTTATTCATGATAAACGTTTATTATTCATGCTAGAATTGTATTAATCGGAAACCTTGATACATGTGTGAATACATGAACAAACATCGTGTCCCTAGTGAGCCTCTACTAGACTAGCTCGTTGATCAAAGATAGTTAAGGTTTCATAACCATGGACATGAGTTGTCATTTGATAACGGGATCACATCATTAGGAGAATAATGTGATGGACAAGACCCATCTGTTAGCTTAGCATATTGATCGTTCAGTTTTATAGATATTGCTTTCTTCATGTCAAATACATATTCCTTCAACTATGAGATTATGCAACTCCCGAATACCGGAGGAATGCCTTGTGTGCTATCAAATGTCACAACGTAACTAGGTGATTATAAAGATGCTCTACAGGTATCTCCGAAGGTGTTTGTTGAGTTGGCATAGATCGAGATTAGGATTTGTCACTCTGAGTTTCAGAGAGGTATCTCTGGGCCCTCTCGGTAATACACATCATAAGAAGCCTTGCAAGCAAAGTGATTAATGAGTTAGTTACAGGATGATGTATTATGGAACGAGTAAAGAGACTCGCCGGTAACGAGATTGAACTAGGTATGCATATACCGACGATCGAATCTCGGCAAGTAACATATCGATGGACAAAGGGAATTATGTATGTTGTTATAACGATTCGACTGATAAAGATCTTCGTAGAATATGTAGGAGCCAATATGAGCATCCAGGTTACGCTATTGGTCATTGATCGGAGAGGTGTCTTGGTCATGTCTACATAGTTCTCGAACCCGTAGGGTCCGCACGCTTAACGTTCGATGACGATATTGTATTATATGAGTTATGTGATTTGGTGACTGAATGTTGTTAGGAGTCCCGATGAGATCACGGACAAGATGAGGAGTCTCGAAATGGTTGAGAGGTAAAGATTGATATATATGATGATAGTATTCGGACACTGGAAGTGTTCCGGAGTGTATCGGGTAATTATCGGAGTACTGGAGGGGTTGCTGGAACCCCCGGGGATAATATATGGGCCATATGGGCCATGAGAGGGGAGCACACCGGCCCACAAGGGGTGGAGCGCCCCCTATGGCAGGAGGCCGAATACGAGAAGGAGATGAGGGGATTCGGCACCCCCTTCCTTCTCTTCTTCCCCCTTCGCTTTCTTCTCCGGTGGAAAAAGGAAAGGGGGGAGCCACTTAGGGAAACCACAAGTAGGATTCGGATCCTACTTGGGTCGCCCCCTGGCTGCCTCTCCTCCCCTCCCACCTATATATATGTGGTGAGCGGGGCGCCTAAAACACACAACAACGATTGTTAGCCATGTGCGGCGTCCCCCTCCACAGTTTACACCCCCGGTCATATTCTCGCGGTGCTTAAGCGAAGCCCTCCACGGATCACTTCACCGTCACCGTCACCACGCCGTCGTGCTGACGGAACTCATCTACTACCTCAACAATTTGCTGGATCAAGAAGGCGAGGGACGCCACCGAGCTGAATGTGTGCAGAACTCGGAGGTCTCGTACGTTCGGTACTCGATCGGTGGAATGCGAAGAAAGTTTGACTACATCAAGCGCGTTGTGGAACGCTTCCGCTTACGGTCTACGAGGGTACGTAGACACACTGTACCCCTCATTGCTATGCATCTCCATGGATAGATCATTGCCTGTGCATAGAATTTTTTTTGTTTTCCATGCTATGTTTACCAACACTACATGCCTACACTCGACGGGTCCATACCTCCAATGGACAAAATGGCCATGGTGGACGATGATGCACCCCCCACATGGTACCATCGAGTTGACTAAGCTATTGACCAAGTGTCCATTTTTGCCACCTCACCTACAACACAAGAGCGAAGCTCTAAAGGTAACAAAGGTGATGGGCCTTCACTTGTCCCACTAGTGGACTATCTTGAGATCGATTGCTTCCATGATGTTGATCACCTTATGGATTCACCACATACTTTGTCTTCTACATGCTTAGATGTGCCTCCCATTTATGATGTATATGATGAAGAGCATGTCGATTTGCCTAGTTGTGATGCTATGCTCCATAGGATATCATGTCAAAATTCTATCGGTCACGTCATGTTTGACAATCCATTAAACTTGTCATACGTTATGAGTGAGATCTCCCATATTGCATCATTACAATCTCAACATAGTAAATATGCATGCCCCATTAAAATAAATCCCATTTGCATGGCATATATGACAAGATAATGGTTATTGGACTTTGCTTCTCTTGCGATGATATTGCTATGTTACCTTTGGAAAATTTGTGCAATTCATCCCATATACCATGTCGTGTACATGAATGTAGTTCACATGATTCCATCCCTTGTGTGCACCATATGCATACCATCCATGACAATGCCCTACATAATTCTCATGATGCATTACACAATATGAGTCTCCATTATGCTATACATAACTACAAACCTTTCATGGTGGATGACATGTTTCTTTTTCACGCATGTCATTTGTTTGAGCCTTGGATATCTTGTGCTAGCCAACACATGCACATACGCAACATAATGGATGATGTGTACATATACCACACACACACACAATTTTTTCCTTTGCCTTTGTTTTGTGTAGGTACTCAAGAATATTTGTCAACCTCACAATCCCATGAGTTGACAAAACGAGCTCTTGAGAGCAACGACGACTTGGGATCCCGTGGATTATCCTTCACACCGTTCCCTTGGCGCAAGGACTATGCATATCTCTTTTACTTGGCTCTCACACGGCTATGTGCTATATACCACTTGTCACCTTATGCTCATTTTACCGTGTTCACTTTGCATGTTATGCCTCTTTATGTGCCTTTGCCATGCAATTGTGACCCTTGCTTGCACACACATATGATTCACTATTCTTCTACTACTATGTTTATTTGCATGCTTGGTGGAGATCCTTGTTGCTATTACCATGTTCTATGTGTGCTCCATGATATTGCAAATACTTTGCTCATATCTTGTTTTCATGCTTGCAATATGTCATGCACATTACATATGCCAATTATTTGCACACATGACATGATGACCATGATCACCTCTACTATGTTGCATCTTCGCACTACTAGTTTGCATACTATGACAGCTTGCTTTGTCGCATCACCCATGATACATAATTGCTCATTGCATTGGGTTGATGGCATATATGCCTATGCCTCTCACTTGCCTTGTCTAGAACATTGTCCCTTGCCTCCATTAGTTGCCTCTCTCATAAAACACTGTAGTGAGTGCAACCATGCTATGCTTATTAATCTTGGAGACTTGGACATTCCACTAGTGACGCATGCTTGTTTGTTTGAGCCTAATGTATTTGGTTGTACTCGCATCATATGCTTCCATGCCATGCCATACTACCTTGTCCTTCCTTATGATAAGCATGATAAAGTCACTTGTTGGGTATCTCAGCACCCGAATGATAGCTTTTACATTCACGCTAACCTCATTGGTTTTTCCAAGTGTTTGTCATGTTCTTTCGTTAAGGATTCACAAGGCGGTACCGTCATGAGCTATATTTGTCACACCAACATCTTAGGGAACCTCATCAAGCGACAAGACATGTTGGAGTGTTTTCACTGCACCATCACATACACTCCAGCCAAAAAACAAGTGCATCCATGCCTACCATGTACATGACAATACAGTTTACGATCCGAGGTCGGATCTTTCCCAAGGGGGAGGGGATGATGCACAGCATCCTACGGTCATCTCCATGTACACCTTCTTAGCACCTCAAGCCCCAGGTAGACCTACCAGACATAAGGTAAACCCACTCCTCTTTGACATTTACATGAATATCCATTGGACTTGGTTGCCACCTCACCATGGAACGTTGTGCATCATTAGGTATGAGGGCAACCGCCACCAAGCAGAGCTACCTCTTGAGCACTGCGTTGGTTTTCCCTTGAAGAGGAAAGGGTGATGCAGTAAAGTAGCGTAAGTATTTCCCTCAGTTTTTGAGAACCAAGGTATCAATCCAGTAGGAGACCATGCTCAAGTCCCACGCACCTACACAAACAAATAAGAACCTTGCAACCAACGCGATAAAGGGGTTGTCAATCCCTTCACGGCCACTTGCAAAAGTGAGATCTGGTAGAGATGATAAGATAATATTTTTGGTATTTTTAAGATAAAGACTGAAAGTAAAGAAAGCAAAATAAACGGCGCCAGAAATTGCTAGTTGTTGGGAGATTAATATGATGGAAAATAGACCCGGGGGCCATAGGTTTCACTAGTGGCTTCTCTCACTATAGCATAAGTATTACGGTGGGTAAACAAATTACTGTCGAGAAATTGATAGAATTGAGCATAGTTATGAGAATATCTAGGTATGATCATGTATATAGGCATCACGTCCGTGACAAGTAGACCGACTCCTGCCTGCGTCTACTACTATTACTCCACACATCGACCGCTATCCAGCATGCATCTAGAGTATTAAGTTCATAAGAACGGCGTAACGCTTTAAGCAAGATGACATGATGTAGAGGGATAAACTCATGCAATATGATATAAACCCCATCTTTTTATCCTCAATGGCATCAATACAATACGTGTCGTTTCCCCTACTGTCACTGGGATCGAGCACCGCAAGATTGAACCCAAAGCTAAGCACTTCTCCCATTGCAAGAAAGATCAATCTAGTAGGCCAAACCAAACTGATAATTCGAAGAGACTTGCAAAGATAACCAATCATACATAAAAGAATTCAGAGAAGATTCAAATATTGTTCATAGATAATCTTTATCATAAACCCACAATTCATCGGATCTCGACAAACACACCGCAAAAGAAGATTACATCAAATAGATCTCCAAGAGAATCGAGGATAACTTTGTATTGAGATCCAAAGAGAGAGAAGAAGCCATCTAGATAATAACTATGGACCCGAAGGTCTGAGGTAAACTACTCACACATCATCGGAGAGGCTATGGTGTTGATGTAGAATCCCTCCATGATCAATGCCCCCTCCGACGGAGCGCCGAAAAATGCCCCAAGATGGGATCTCACGGTTACAGAAGGTTGCGGCGGTGGAAATAGGGTTTTGGCTCATCTGTTGATGGTTTGCGGGTACGTAGGTATATATAGGAGGAAGAAGTAGGTCGGTGGAGCCACGAGGGGCCCACGAGGGTGGAGGGCGCGCCCCCTGCCTCGTGGCCTCCTCGTTGCTTACTTGACGTCCACTCCAAGTCCTCTGGATCACGTTTGTTCCAAAAATCACGTTCCCGAAGGTTTCATTCCGTTTGGACTCCGTCTGATATTCTTTTTCTGTGAAACACTGAAATAGGCAAAAAAACAACAATTTGGGCTGGGCCTCCGGCTAATAGGTCAGTCCCAAAAATAATATAAAAGTGTATAATAAAGCCCATTAATCATCCAAAACAGAATATATAATAGCATGGAACAATAAAAAATTATAGATACGTTGGAGACGTATCAAGCATCCCCAACCTTAATTCCTGCTCGTCCTCGAGGAGGTAAATGATAAAAACAATTTTTTTGATGTGGAATGCTTCTTAACATATTTCTCAATGGCATGAATGTTCAAATCCGAAAGATTCAAGATAAAGGTTTAATATTGACATAAAATAATAATACTTCAAGCATACTAATCAAGCAATTATGTCTTCTCAAAATAACATAGCCAAAGAAAGCTCATCCCTACAAAATCATATAGTTTGGCCATGCTTCATTTTCGTCACACAAGAATGCTCTCATCTTGCACAACCCCGATGACAAGCCAAGCAATTGTTTCATACTTTAGTAATCTCAAACTTTTTTCAACTTTCACGCAATACATGAGCATGAGCCATGGATATAGCACTATGGGTGGAATAGAATATAATGATGGGGGTTGTGTGGAAGACAAAAAACGAGAAAGTCTCACATTGACGCGGCTAATCAACGGGCTAGGGAGATGCCCATCAATTGATGTCAATGCAAGGAGTAGGGATTGCCATGCAACGGATGCACTAGAGTTATAAATGTATGAAAGCTCAATAAAAGAAACTAAGTGGGTGTCCATCCAACTTGCTTGCTCACGAGGAAGCCCATCGTTGGAATATACAAGCCAAGTTCTATAATGAAAAATTCCCACTAGTATATGAAAGTGACAAAACAAGAGACTCTCTATCATAAAGATCACTGTGCGACTTTGAAGCACAAGTGTGGAAAAAGGATAATAGCATTGCCCCTTTCTATTTTTTTTCTTTTTTTGGGCCTTCCTTTTTTTATTCGGCATTTCTCTTTTTTTGGGACAATGCTCTATGGATGATGATAATCACACTTCTATTTATTTACAACTCAATGATTACAACTCGATACTAGAACAAAATATGACTCTATATGAATGCCTCCGGCGGTATACCGGGATATGCAACGAATCAAGAGTAACATGTATGAAAAATAATGCATGGTGGCTTTGCCACAAATACGATGTCAACTACATGATCATGCAAAGCAATATGACAATGATGAAGCGTGTCATAATAAACGAAACGGTGGAAAGTTGCATGTCAATATATCTTAGAATGGCTATGGAAATGCCATGATAGGTAGGTATGGTGGCTGTTTTGAGGAAGATATAAGGAGGTTTATGTGTGATAGAGCGTATCATATCACGGGGTTTGGACGCACCGGCGAAGTTTGCACCAACTCTAGGGGTGAGAAAGGGCATTTCACGGTACCGAAGAGGCTAGCAATGATGGAAGGGTTAGAAGTGCGTATAATCCATGGACTCAGCATTAGTCATAAAGAACTCACATACTTATTGCAAAAATCGACAAGTCATCAAAAACCAAGCACTACGTGCATGCTCCTAGGGGGATAGATTGGTAGGAAAAGACCATCTCTCGTCCCCGACCGCCACTCATAAGGATGACAATCAAAGAACACCTCATGTTTCAAATTTATCACACAACGTTTACCATACATGCATGCTACGGGACTTGCAAACTTCAACACAAGTATTTTTCAAATTCACAACTACTCAACTAGCACGACTTTAATATCACTATCTCCATATCTCGAAACAATCATCAAGTATCAAACTTCTCCTAGTATTCAATGCACTCAATATGGAAGTTTTTATTATGCTCATCTTGGATGCCTAGCATATTAGGATTAATTTCATAATTACAGCAATTTACCATACCATTTAAGACTCTCAAAATAATATAAGTGAAGCATGAGAGATCAATAATTTCTATAAAATATAACCACCACCGTGCTCTAAAAGATATAAGTGAAGTACTAGAGCAAAAACTATATAGCTCAAAAAATATAAGTGAAGCACATAAAGTATTCTAACAAATTCCGAATCATGTGTGTCTCTCTCAAAAGGTGTGAACAGCAAGGATGATTGTGGTATACTAAAAAGCAAAGACTTAAATCATACAAGACGCTCCAAGAAAAACACATATCATGTGGTGAATAAAAATATAGCTCCAAGTAAAGTTACCGATAGACGAAGAAGAAAGAGGGGATGCCTTCCGGGGCATCCCCAAGCTTAGGCTTTTGGTTATCCTTGAATTTTACCTTGGAGTGCCTTGGGAATCCCCAAGCTTAGGCTCTTGCCAATCCTTGTTCCATAATCCATCAAATCTTTACCCAAAACTTGAAAACTTCACAACACAAAACTTAACAGAAAATCTCGTGAGCTCCGTTAGCGAAAGAAAACAAAACACCACTTCAAGGTACTATAATGAACTCATTATTTATTTATATTGGTGTTAAACCTACTGTATTTCAACTTCTCTATTTTTTATAAACTCTTTTACTAGCCATAGATTCATCAAAATAAGCAAACAACACACGAAAAACAGAATCTGTCAAAAACAGAACAGTCTGTAGTAATCTGTAACTAACGCAAACTTCTGGAACTCAGAAAACTCTACAAATATAGGACGACCTAGATAATTTGTTTATTGATCTACTTAAATTAGAATCAGTATTTTATCACGTTCTGGTGATTTTTAACAATTGTTTTCGTGAACAGAAAGTTTCTGGAATTTTCAGCAAGATCAAATAACTATTAACCAAGAAGATCCTATAGGTTTCACTTGGCACAAACACTAATTAAAACATAAAAACACATCTAACTAGAAGCTAGATGGATTATTTATTACTAAATAGAAATAAAAAGCAACAAAAATTAAAATAAAATTGGGTTGCCTCCCAACAAGCGACATCGTTTAACGCCCTAGCTAGGCTTAAAAGAAAGGATAGATATAGGTATTGCCATCTTTGGCAGGCAATCCATAAGTGGCTCTCATAATAGATTCATAAGTTAATTTAATATTCTTTCTAGGAAGTGTTCCATGCCTTTCCTTGATGGAAATTGGAATCTAATATTCCCTTCCTTCATATCAATAATTGCACCAATTGTTCTAAGGAAAGGTCTACCAAGAATAATAGGACATGAAGGATTGCAATCTATATCAAGAACAGTAAAATCAACGGGCACATAATTCCTATTTGCAACAATAAGAACATCATCAATTCTTCCCATAGGTTTCTTAATAGTGGAATCCGCACGATGCAAGTTTAAAGAGCAATCATCAATTTCACGAAAACCTAGCAAATCACACAAAGTTTTTGGGATCGTGGAAACACTAGCACCCAAATCACACAAAGCATAGCATTCATGATCTTTAATTTTAATTTTAATTGTAGGTTCCCATTCATCATAAAGTTTTCTAGGGATAAAAACTTCCAACTCAAGTTTTTCTTCATAGGATTGCATCAAAGCATCAACGATATGTTTAGTAAAGGCTTTATTTTTACTATAAGCATGGGGAGAATTTAGCACGGATTGCAACAAGGAAATACAATCTATCAAAGAGCAATTATCATAATTAAATTCCTTGTAATCCAAAATAGTGGGTTCATTGCTAGCTAAAGTTTTAACCTCTTCAATCCCACTTTTAACAATTTTTGCATCAAGATCTAAAAACTCCGAATTTTTGCGACACCTTCTAACTAAAGTTGACTCATCTCCAGTCCCATCATTATCAAGATTCATATTGCAAAACAAAGATTTAATAGGGGACACATCAATAACTTTTAGATCTTCGTCGTTATTCGCATAAAAACTAGAAGAACACAACTTCACAAAACAATCCTTTTTAGCACGCATCCTAGCGGTTCTTTCCTTGCACTCGTCAATGGAAATTCTCATGGCTTTGAGAGACTCATTGATATCATGCTTAGGTGGAATAGATCTAAGACTGAAAGAATCAACATCAAGAGAAATTCTATCCATGTTCCTAGCCAATTCGTCAACTTTAAGCAATTTTTCTTCAAGCAAAGTATTGAAATTCTTTTGTGAATTAATAAACTCTTTAACACTAGTCTCAAAATCAGAGGGAAAATTATTAAAATTTCCATAAGAATTGTTGTAGGAATTACCATGATTATTAGAGGAATTACTAGGATACGGCCTAGAATTAAAGTTTCCTCTATAAGCGTTGTTACCAAAATTCACATCCATAGATTCATTATTATTCTTAATCAAAGTAGACAAAGGCATATCATTAGGATCAGAAGGAACACTCTTATTAGCAAACAATTTCATAAGTTCATCCATCTTTCCACTCAAAACATTAATTTCTTCAATTGCATGCACCTTTTTACTAGTGGATCTTTCAGTGTGCCATTGAGAATAATTAACCATAATATTATCTAGGAGTTTAGTAGCTTCTCCTAAAGTGATTTCCATAAAAGTGCCTCCCGCGGCCGAATCTAAAAGATTTCTAGAAGCAAAATTCAATCCGTCATAAAAAAATTGTATAATCATCCATAAATTCAAACCATGAGTAGGGCAATTACGTATCATTAATTTCATTCTCTCCCAAGCTTGTGCAACATGTTCATGATCAAGTTGCTTAAAATTCATAATATCGTTTCTAAGAGAGATGATCTTAGTGGGAAGAAAATACTTAGAGATAGAAGCATCTTTGCAATTATTCCAAGAATCAATACTATTTTTAGGCAAAGAAGAAAACCAAGTTTTAGCACGATCTCTGAGCGAAAAGGGAAATAGCTTCAATTTGACAATATCATTGTCCACATCTTTCTTCTTTTGCATATCGCACAAATCAACAAAGCTATTTAGATGGGTAGCGGCATCTTCACTAGGAAAGGCCGGCGAATTGATCTTTCATGACAAGATTCAACAAAGCAATGTTAATTTCACGAGATTCAGCTTCGGTAAGAGGAGCAATCGGGGTACTAAGAAAATCATTGTTGTTAGTATTGGCAAAGTCCCACAATTTAGTATTATCTTGAGACATCGTGACTAGCAGGCAATCCAACACACGAGCAAACAAGAAGCGAGCGGAAAAGAGGCGAACGGAAATGAGGGCGAATAAAATGGCAAGGGTGAAGTGGGGGAGAGGAAAACGAGAGGCAAATGGCAAATAATGTAATGCGAGGGATAAGAGTTTGTGATGGGTACTTGGTATGTCTAGACTTGTGCGTAGACTCCCCGGCGACGGCGCTAGAAATCCTTCTTGCTACCTCTGGAGCACTGCGTTGGTTTTCCCTTGAAGAGGAAAGGGTGATGCAGTAAAGTAGTGTAAGTATCCCTCAGTATTTGAGAACCAAGGTATCAATCCAGTAGGAGACAACACTAAAGTCCCATGCACCTACACAAACAAATAAGAACCTTGCAACCAACGCGATAAAGGGGTTGTCAATCCCTTCACGGCGACTTGCAAAAGTGAGATCTGATAGAGATGATAAGATAATATTTTTGTTATTTTTATGATAAAGACTGAAAGTAAAGAAAGCAAAATAAACGGCGCCAGAAATCGCTAGTTGTTCGGAGATTAATATGATGGAAAATAGACCCGGGGGCCATAGGTTTCACTAGTGGCTTCTCTCAAGATAGCATAAGTATTACGGTGGGTAAACAAATTACTGTCGAGAAATTGATAGAATTGAGCATAGTTATGAGAATATCTAGGTATGATCATGTATATAGGCATCAACTCCGTGACAAGTAGACCGACTCCTGCCTGCATCTACTACTATTACTCCACACATCGACCGCTATCCAGCATGCATCTAGAGTATTATGTTCATAAGAATGGAGTAACACTTTAAGCAAGATGACATGATGTAGAGGGATAAACTCATGCAATATGGTATAAACCCCATATTTTTATCCTCGATAGCAACAATACAATACGTGTCAGTTCTCCTACTGTCACTGGGATCGAGCACTGCAAGATTGAACCCAAAGCTAAGCACTTCTCCCCATTGCAAGAAATATCAATCTAGTAGGCCAAACCAAACTGATAATTCAAAGAGACTTGCAAAGATAACCAATCATACATAAAAGAACTAAGAGAAGATTCAAATATTGTTCATAGATAATCTAGATCATAAACCCACAATTCATCGGATCTCGACAAACACACCGCAAAAGAAGATCACATCAAATAGATCTCCAAGAGAATCGAGGAGAACTTTGTATTGAGATCCAAAGAGAGAGAAGAAGCCATCTAGCTAATAACTATGGACCCGAAGGTCTGAGGTAAACTACTCACACATCATCGGAGAGGCTATGGTGTTGATGTAGAAGCCCTCCATGATCAATGCCCCCTCCGGCGGAACGCCGGAAAAGGCCCCAAGATGGGATCTCATGGGTACAAAAGGTTGCGGCGGTGGAAATAGGGTTTTGGCTCCACTGCTGATGGTTTGGGGGTACGTAGGTATATATAGGAGGAAGAAGTAGGTCGGTGGAGCCACGAGGGGCCCACGAGGGTGGAGGGCGCACCCCCTGCCTCGTGGCCTCCTCGTTGCTTGCTTGACGTCCACTCCAAGTCCTCTGGATCATGTTTGTTCCGAAAATCACGTTCCCGAAGGTTTCATTCCGTTTGGACTCCGTCTGATATTCTTTTTCTGCGAAACACTCAAATAGGCAAAAAACAACAATTTGGGCTGGGCCTCCGGTTAATAGGTTAGTCCCAAAAATAATATAAAAGTGTATAATAAATCCCATTAATCATCCAAAACAGAATACATAATAGCATGGAACAATAAAAAATTATAGATACGTTGGAGACGTATCAAGCAGCTAGGAAGCTTCTTGGAGGCCAAGGAGAAGGACCCCAAGACCCAAGAGCTGAACGGAAGTGTCAATATGAAGAAAAGGAAGCGTGTAGAAATTGCACCACCTGATAGTCCCACAGCGGACAATCCAGCCGCACAGAAATTGCACTGCCGGACAGTCCGGTCCCCACAGCGGACAGTCCGGTGGCACCCGAAAATGCATCTGGACTCACCGGACTGTCCCGTTCCTTACCACCGGACTGTACGGTCCGCCCAGTTCTGCTATGAATTGGGCTAAAAAGCCCATGTAACCATCGAGGCCCATACCCTAGACTATATATTCTGTGCTCCTCTCAGTTTATAGGGTTAGCAAAGTACATGATATGATCTTGAGAGCTTTGCTCCTATCTACCTTCTCCCATGGAGACCAAGACCTCCTAGGAGAAGATCCCTAGTGGATTCAAGACCCCCATCTAGGGAAGGATCCCCATCATAGGATCATCAAGACCTCATCTCCTTCTTGGATTTGGGATGAACCTTATCATGTACCCTTGTTTCTCTTGTTGTTTATGTACCTTTATGGATCTTGTGTGGATTTGAGTCTAGTGGATGTGTAATTGGGCTTTGTTCTTGAGTGTTCTGCTTGTGATTTCTTTGTGGTCTTCGTGTTCTTTCTGGGATTCCCCCTCCAATTCGTGAAAGATCTCCACTTAGGGCTCAACCCTACAACAGTTATGTTCAATGCATGTTTATGGTTGTTGTTGTTATTTGGTTGGTCGCTTCTCAATCTATTTGGTAGCCTTCATTTGTACTAAGCAGGAATATTTCTTGTGCATCCAAACTCCTTAAACCCAAAATTATGCCAAATGAGTCCACAATACCTACCTATATGCGGTATTCACTTGCTGTTCTAAGTAAATTTTCAGGTGTCAACTCTATTTATTCAGAATAAATTTCCTTTTTGTGTGCCTGTATCGCTCATGTGGAAGTAGGGAGTGGCCAATATTTTTTATTGCACGAGACAATGGCAAGGTAATAGGGATGTCCAGTCCCACAATGAATCGAAAATAATAATATCAAAATTCCTTGGAAAGTGGAAAGTTTGAAAGGCACCCATGGATACGGCTAGCCATGGATTGTGATGGAATGGTGGAAAGGAAAAGGACTTTATTTTTTGTTTGGGAACTGCCTATAATGTGTCTAGCTTGGAAGATATTGGAAACTTTCGGTCGTAGCGTTGATAGGAAAAGCATGCCTCTCAAAATAATTTTATATCTCCAATTTAAGCTTTGAGCTCTAGTATCTCTGTAAATCTCTGCTTCCCTATGCGAAGGGCCTATCTATTTACTTTATGCAATTTATATTTTTACTTTGAGTCTTCATCTACTCTTATAAAGCACCAACTAGAGAGCACTCTTGTCATACTTGTGTATTGGGTATAGTTAATATTGGGTGTGTTTCATGAATGGATCAATGATAGAGCATAATTGGCTAGGGATAACTTTCTTTAGCGTTGATATTTCGAAAGATATAGTTGCTTGTTGGTATGCTTGAGTATTTATGTCTCCTTATCAAATTATAGACTATTGCTTTTAATCACTCTAATCCAAATTTCCATGCAACAAAAGAAAAGATTATATGATGAATATGATAGGTAGCGTTCCACATCAAAAATTTCTGTTTTTATCATTTACCTACTCGAGGACGAGCAGGAATTAAGCTTGGGGATGCTTGATATGTCTCCAACTTATCTATAATTTTTATTGTTCCATGCTATTATAGTATCAATTTTGAATGTTTTATATTCATTTACAAGCAACTTTACATATTTTTTTGGGATTAACCTATTAACTTAGTGCCAGTGATAGTTACTATTTTTTGCTTTTCAGAAAATCAATATGAAACAAAGTCCAAATAGAGAAAAAACTTTGGATTAATTTTTTCTGGACCAGAAGAGACCCTAGAAGGTTCGGATGAAGACCAGATGAGCCACGAGGGAGCG
Source organism: Aegilops longissima (assembly GCA_021605205.1). NCBI lineage: Eukaryota > Viridiplantae > Streptophyta > Magnoliopsida > Poales > Poaceae > Aegilops > Aegilops longissima. Next base: position 581,574,905 of record CM038679.1, on the reverse strand, counting down.
ACAAGCTCAGGAGGCGTGCCTGATACGTCTCCAACGTATCTATAATTTATGAAGGAATCGTGCTATTATATTATCTATTTTGGATGTTTATGGGCTTTACTAAACACTTTTATATTATTTTTGGGACTAACCTATTAACCGGAGGCCCAGCCCAAATTGTTGTTTTCTTGCCTATTTCAGTGTTTCGAAGAAGAGGAATATAAAACGGAGTCCAAACGGAATGAAACCTTCGGGAGAGTTATTTTTGGAATAGAAGCAATCCAGGAGACTTGGAGTAGACGTCAGGGAAGCTTCAAGGAAGCCACGAGGCAGGGAGGCGCGCCCTACCCCCCTGGGCACGCCCCCCCCCCCCCCCACCCTCATGGGCCCCTCGTGGCTCCCCTGACCGACTTCTTTCGCCTATATGAGTCCATATACCCTAAAAACATTGAGGAGCAGAATAGATCAGGAGTTCCGCCGCCGCAAGCCTCTGTAGCCACCAAAAACCAATCGGGGCCTGTTAGGCACCTGAGGGGGGATCCTCACTGTGGCCATCTCCATCATCACGGCGATCTCCATGATGAGGAGGGAGTAGTTCACCCTCGGGGCTGAGGGTATGTACCAGTAGCTATGTGTTTGATCTCTCTCTCTCTCTCGTGTTCTTGAGGTGATACGATATTGATGTATCGCAAACTTTGCTATTATAGTTGGATCTTATGATGTTTCTCCCCCTCTACCCTCTTGTAATGGATTGAGTTTTCCCTTTGAAGTTGTCTTGTCAGATTGAGTCTTTAAGGATTTGAGAACACTTGATGTATGTCTTGCCGTGCTTATCTGTGGTGACAACAGGATATTCACGTGATCTACTTGATGTATGTTTTGCTGATCAACTTGTGGGTTCAATGAACTTATGCATAGGGGTTGGCACACGTTTTCGTCTTGACTCTCTGGTAGAAACTTTGGGGCACTCTTTGAAGTACATTGTGTTGGTTTGAATAGATGAATCTGAGATTGTGTGATGCATATCGTATAATCATACCCACGGATACTCGAGGTGACATTGGAGTATCTAGGTGACATTAGGGTTTTGGTTTATTTGTGTCTTAAGGTGTTATTATAGTACGAACTCTACGATAGATCGAACGGAAAGAATAGCTACATGTTATTTTAGTAAGAACTCTATGATAGATCGATCCGAAAGAATAAATTTGAGGTGGTTTCATACCCTACAATAATCTCTTCGTTTGTTCTCCTCTATTACTGACTTTGGAGTGACTCTTTGTTGCATGTTGAGGGATAGTTATATGATCCAATTATGTTATTATTGTTGAGAGAACTTGCACTAGTGAAAGTATGAACCCTAGGCCTTGTTTCAACGCATTGCAATACCATTTGTGCTCACTTTTATTACTTGTTACCTTGCTGTTTTTATATTTTCAGATTACAAAAACCTATATCTACCATCCATATTGCACTTGTATCACCATCTCTTTGCCGAACTAGTGCACCTATACAATTTACCATTGTATTGGGTGTGTTGGGGACACAAGAGACTCTTTGTTATTTGGTTGCAGGGTTGTTCATGAGAGACCATCTTCATCCTATGCCTCCCACGGATTGATAAACATTAGGTCATCCACTTGAGGGAAATTTGCTACTGTCCTACAAACCTCTGCACTTGGAGGCCCAACAACTTCTACAAGAAGAAGGTTGTGTATTAGACATCGAGCTCTTTTTCTGGCGCCGTTGCCGGGGAGGTGAGTGCTTGAAGGTATATCTTTAGATCTTGCAATCGAATCTTTTAGTTTCTTGTTTTATCACTAGTTTAGCTTATAAAAGAAAACTACAAAAAAATGGAATTGAGGGTGCCTCATATGCTTCATCTTTTTAATATCTTTCATGAGAATAAGCATTCCGATAATTGTGCTCAATTGCTAGAGGAAGAATGCATTAGAATGTTTGGCACTAAATCTTTGAATGATGAGCATGATTGCAATGTTGTTAGTATGAACTCCTTGAATATCCATAGTACTAATGATGATTGCACTAGTCATGATGAAAATGTCTCTTATAAGCATGTCAACTTTTGTGGAGTGCATAGAGTTTGCAAGTACACACCAAATAGGGAAGATAGATTTTGCAAGAGGCATAAGTATTTAGAAACTAAATGGTGGCAAGAGAGGCTAGATGTTTGTGCTGAAAATTTAAAATTTCTTTGCCATACTTATGAACTTTGCAATGAGCGTGGTCATTTAAATCTCCAATGCAAATTGTTTCATAATCTCAACGTGTCCAAAAATTGTGATGATTTGATTTCCCTTGCACATCATAATGAACTTAGTTTGCTTATGGGTTATGAAGAAATGAAATGTATAACTAAGCATATTCAAGAATATAACTGTAGGATCGAAAGTATGTCTAGAGGGGGGTGATTAGACTACTTGACCAAATACAAGCTTATCCTTTTCCCAATTTTAGTCTTTGGCAGATTTTAGCTATCTTAGCACAATCAAGCAATCTTAACACAATTCAAGCAAGCATGCAAAGAGTATATGAGCAGCGGAAAGTAAAGCATGCAACTTGCAAGAATGTAAAGGGAAGGGTTTGGAGAATTCAAACACAATTTGAGACACAGATGTTTTTGTCGTGGTTCCGATAGGTGGTGCTATTGTACATCCACGTTGATGGAGACTTCAACCCACGAAGGGTAACGGTTGCGCGAGTCCACGGAGGGCTCCACCCACGAAGGGTCCACGAAGAAGCAACCTTGTCTATCCCACCATGGTCGTCGCCCATGAAGGACTTGCCTCACTAGCGGTAGATCTTCACAAAATAGGCGATCTCCTTGCCCTTACAAACTCCTTGGTTCAACTCCACAATCTTGTCGGAGGCTCCCAAGTGACACCTAGCCAATCTAGGAGACACCACTCTCCAAGAAGTAACAAATGGTGTGTTGATGATGAACTCCTTGCTCTTGTGCTTCAAATGATAGTCTCCCCAACACTCAACTCTCTCTCACGGGATTTGGATTTGGTGGAAAGAAGATTTGAGTGGAAAGCAACTTGGGAAGGCTAGAGATCAAGATTCATATGGTAGGAATGGAATATCTTGGCCTCAACACATGAGTAGGTGGTTCTCTCTCAGAAACAGCAAGTTTGAAGTGTAGGTTTGTTCTGATGGCTCTCTCCACGAATGAAGAGGAGGTGGAGGGGTATATATAGCCTCCACACAAAATCTAACCGTTACACACAACTTGCCAAACTCGGTGGTACCGAATTGGTAAACTCAGTCAGACCGATTCAGCAAATCTAGTGACCGTTAGGATTTTCGGTGGGACTGACATGCAACTCGGTAGGACCGATGTGGTTAGGGTTAGGGCTTAACGTAATCTCGGTGAGACCGATTACACAAAATCGGTGAGACCGATTTTGGTAATAAGCTAACCAGAGAGTTGGTCAGGTAAACTCGGTGGGACCGGTTCGCTCATTTTGGTGGGACCGAAATGTTACGAAAAGGAAACAGGGAGTTTACATTGCAATCTCGGTGGGACCAATCGCTCATCTCGGTGGTACCAAAACGTTACGAAGGGAAACAGAGAGATTACAACCCCATCTCGGTGAGACTGATTTGCCTAGGGTTTGTGGCAGTGGCTATGACATCTGAACTCGGTGGCACCGGATAGAAAGAATCGGTAGGGACGAGTTTGACTTTTGGTTTAGGTCATATGTGGATATGAGAAAGTAGTTGAGGGTTTTGGACCATATCACTAAGCACTGTGGAGCAAGAAACTCATTAAGAAACACCTCATCCCTCCTTGATAGTATTGGCTTTTCCTATAGACTCAATGTGATCTTGGATCACTAAAATATAAAATGTAGAGTCTTGATCTTTTGAGCTTGAGCCAATCCTTTTATCCTTAGCATTTTGAGGGATCCACTTTTCTCATCCATGCCATGCCATTCATTGAGCTTTTCCTGAAATATTCATCTTGGAATGATGTTAGCTCAATGAGCTATATGTTGTTAGGAATTACCAAAACCACCTAGGGATAGTTGCACTTTCAATCTCCCCCTTGTTGGTAATTGATGACAACATATAGATCAAAGCTTCGACAAATGATAATAAGAGTGAAAAACATTGTCGCTTTGAGAAGTATGTGATAAGCAAGATCTCCCCCTAAGTTTGTGCATATTTTAAGATTTGCTTTGGACTGCAAATGCACAAAGAGTTTAGGCTCATGGGTTACTCTTCCATGTCACATACATCTTGGTGGAGCGCTCAAAATGATAATGATTGAATACATGCACTCATCACCAAGCAAAGTGAATGATCATATAAGGATAAACGAGATAATGTCATCCAACAAGCATAAATGTAGCATATGATCAAACACATGATCATCCAAGTATCACACAGACATAAAGTATTTCAAACAAGCAAATAAAGTTCAACCACCAAAGCAAGAGAGAATAAAAAGCAACACTCTCTCTCGAAGCCTATGATCTATACATTTTTCTCCCCCTTTGGCAACAAGTTACCAAAAAGTTCATAGAAAATGCATAGTACTAAATCGTCTCTCAGGCTTGATCTTCAGGTGGTGGTGTAGATAGAATGCCAAGGACGAAAGCATCAGTTGATGTAGATGGAGCTGGTGGAGTAGGTGCTGAAGCTGGTGGCACTGAGGCTGTAGCTGGTGCAGATGAAGTGGCTCTGGTGTCTGTCACTGGCACTGCAACTGATCTCTGAGCTCTAGGCACTCTGACAAATGCCTTAGTGGTTGACTTGCCCTTCCTCTCCTGCATATCATCTTGAAGCTGCTCAACAACGGACTGGATCTCTGTGACCTTCATATCCATGTCATAGAACTTCTGCTCCATGATCCACTCCAAGCTCTCCTGGTTTCGAGTCAAGGTGGCCAGCCCCTTCTCAATCCTCAGAGTGGATGCAATCAAGTATCCAAGTTGATCCTGTTTGCTCTTCAGAAAGTACTGAGATGCCTCTTCCATTGTTGGCATCTTGGCAGCATTCTCAGTCCTTGCCTTCTCCTTCTTAGCTTGTGCTTGCACTGAAGATGGTTCATCTTCATCCATAACCACTTGGTTGTCCTCAAAGTCTGGATATATAGGCATGTGATCCTTGTCCAACAAGTATGTGCCTATGCCCATCTTGGAGTTAATCAGCTCCTGGATCTGTGGAGCATATCAACAACTTCTCTTCTGGTCAACAGTTGTCCTCTTGATAGTCTCAACTATAAGGCTCATGACCTTGAATTTCTGTGGCACATCAAATAAGTGTAGCAAGTTTATTGCATGGCCTCTAATCATGTTGTGGTCACCTGACTTGGGCAAGAGAGTATGCCCGAGGATCCAGTTGATGGTTGGTAGTCCTGACAGAAGATAGTGTACTGATCCAAACTTGTGTGATTCTATAGCAGCATCTGGGATCTCCTTGTACATATGTGCCATAGAGTTGTGATCCATCTTCTTCTTGGCATAGATATCCAAGTCATCTTCTTCCTCCTTAGGTGCATTGATCAGATTTGCCCATTATTCAATTGATGATTGGTACCTAGTACCTTCAGACATCCATACTATCCTGCCATCTGGATAAAAGTGTGCTGTGGAGTAGAATTGCATTATGAGCTCATCATTCAACTTTGTGAGCTTCTTCCCAACAAAGTATGCAACTCCACAAGCACTGAAACTGTCGTACACACCAGGATAGTGTTCTTCATTCTCCTTCATGTAGGTCCAGTCAACCCACCTCATGTCACACACTATTGGCTTCTTGTCCAGCAGGATTGTCTCATAGAAGTCATGTTGTTCCTTTGTGTGGAACCTGTAGTCAACAGCAGTCCTCCTTCTGGTGGCATATGGATCTGACTCTCTCCATAGCCTCAATCCTAAGTATCTCCTGATCTTCATGTTCTCAGCTACAGGATGGGCATCATTATGATCTCGAATTTTTGGCTTCAATTTTCTCAGGACATGCTCTTCATCTTCTTCTTCTTCAGCAACAATTTCAGGCACTGGGGCCTTGTTCTTCTCAGCAGTTGGAATGTTCCTGGTACTCCTATTTGGTGCAATCTTGGGCTTGGAGGCAGCTTTGGGTGCTTCTTTGGGCTTTGACGATGCAGCCCCTGACCTAATAGCATCACCCATAAGCTTCTGAGCCTTGGGTGCTGGTGCAGCAACCTCTTCTTCCTCCTCCTCTTCCATCATGGAAGGATTTCCAATAACTCTGGCCATGGTCTTCTTAACCCTTTCCTTCCTTTTCTTCCCTTCTGCAGCAGCCTCTTTGGGTTCAGATTCCAATGATGCTTGAGTAGAGGCTCTGGCTTTAGACATGGGAATCCTTTTGGCAGGTACTTTGGTTTTCATACCAGGCTTAGTGGCAGCAGCTGTGCCATACTCCTTTTTGAGCACTTTCTTCTTGGAAGTGGCCTCATCCTCTACAGCCACATAGTCTTCACCCTCAGATTCTGAGGTTTTCTTCTTTCTGGTCCTGGTGGCAGCTTTAGGCAAGTTGCTTGGGGTGCTCCTACTACCCTCATCTGAGCTGCTAGAGGGACTAGTGCCCTCACTCATTTGAACCTGCTCCTCCGACCTGTTTTGGCTGTCACTTTGATCAGACATGTTGCACACACTGACTGTTGACCCTGTGAATAGATATAGATGAGATAGAGTGGATGAGCATCAAAAAATACAGAGGTTTTTGCAAAAGAATGATTAAAAAACTTAGTTTTAGTTTTCCACAGAAAGCATTTCGGATCTACCGATTTGTAAACTCGGTGATACCGAAGCAGCTTTTGGAACCTAAACTAGTGAACTTGGTCAGACCGAGTCACAGTTCGATGGCACCGAGACTGCTAGGGTGTTACATCCCAAAATTCTAAATTTTGGAATGTTATAATAAATAGATAGATTTGATTGATTGAGTGAAATTCAAAACTTTTTGAAAGTTAAATGAGAGGGAATAAAAGGACTTTCCCAAAGTTTCATTTTCTTTTTTGATCTTCATGAATTCAAATTCTTTTCAAATACAAAACCCTTGAGCGAAGATGATATGACTACTTCCATTTGAATTAAATGAAAGGGTATTTGAAAATATTTGAATTTCATTTGGAAATATTTCGGTTCATAAACTTCATGCAACTCAATGATTTTCATGAGAGAAGATAAAATGACTTCTTCAAATTATATGAAATATGAGTTGGGAGTTTTCAAAGAATTAAATCCAAAGTTCTTTTGAATTTATTTTCAATTTGGAGTTATTGAGTTTTATTCAAATTATTTTTCTCCAAAAATAAAATATATAGAAATTAGGGTAACATGATTCCTACAATAGAAAATTGGAGAGAAATAAATTTGAATTAATTTTGGTATTTTAAAAATGATTTTTACTGGATTTTACTAGAGCAGAAGCACTCTTTGCTTTCTTTTAATTTCTGTGTATTTTATTTGATATTATAGAAATGTTCATGATGTAGGAAATCTTTTTATGAAAATTTTGATATATTATATGCCTATATAATATTTTTATTTAATTTATTATTATTATTTTTGTTTGTCTGTAAAAAACATGTTCTTTAAAAAAAAACCTCTTGCCGACTGGGCTGGCCCAGCTAGCCAGCCAGGCCACGGCCCAGCCAGCCCACGTCGCCCGCCCCGCTCGTCCCCGAGCTCGGGACGGACTCCCTTTTACTGACGCCGCTCGCCGCACAGACGCCGGCCGGACTCAGCGCCGCCTTGACCCCTTCCCCACGCCACCGCGTCTCCCCTCCTCCATAAAAAGCCGCACCCGGGGCCCCTGGACCCCGTTGTCGCCGCCGCCCCTCTCCAGATCCACCATCGCCGCCGTCGGTCGCCGCCGCCGCCGCCTCGCTGCTCATCTCGCCGCCGCCGCTGCCGCGTACCTCGCTGCCCGCCGCCTCTCCGCTCGCTGCGCCACGAGCACTGCAACCAACCACGCCTGACGCCTCGTCGCGGAGCTCGCCACCTCGCCAAGCCGCCGCCCGCCAATATATAAACCACCGCCGCTGCGGTTTTCTCGATTTAAAACCGCCAGATCACACCGACCGGTAAAACCGCCTGTCCGATTCGGTTTTTCTTTTAACTTCGTTTTTTTTTAAACCCTAGACTAGATCTGTTTTTTTTTGTTTTATTTAAACAGCGAACGTCCACTGTTTAGACCTTATAAACGAGTGTTCATTATTTAGTTCTTTTCCTTTTCTGTTAGTTTTAATCAGGGACTTATTTGTAGATGTTTTATTTACAGTTTAGCCCCTGGACTTCAAACGCTAACAACTTTTTACTCGTTTGTCCAAATCCAATGAAACCAATGCCCACTTCTTTGTTATGATCCCCTCTATCCAGTAATCTAACTCAAACATGTTTTTGAAAGTTTTAAATTTTGAATTATATTAGATTTGTATTCAAACTTCGTTTGATCATAACTTGAGTTTCGTAACTCCGATTTAGTTGATTCTTTTTGCAAATCGAAGCTCTTGACCTAAACTTTCTGATAAGGCCAAATTCATATAATTTTGGTACTGTTAGAAATTGTTTTATGTTGCAAGAGTTATTTGCTTGGTTTTGATGTTTTCTGAATCGTTTTCTTCGTTCTTTCCGATCTTTTGAGTGATTGCTTAGGTGTGGTTACTATTGCTTGCTCACGATAGATAGACCAGAGTGTGACGAGTAGAACTATCAAGAGTTTTGAGTGCGAATCATCTTCATCAACATTGCAGGCAAGTTCACACTTTGATCATACTTTTCATTACCCAGCTTTTATGCATTAAATCAATCCTCAAACATTGCATGATTAGGATCAAATTAAATTGTGGGTTTTGGGAAGTAGTTGAGGTAGTACCTATTACCTGTTTTATATGGACCGCCACCCAGGCTCAAAGGGATCATAAGATTATTCATGCTAGAAACTTCCGTGTGCAACCACATGCTACTATGGGCTCTAGCATAGTTGATTAAGTCGTGCGAACTCTTACAGTGGTAGACTAGCTGATGTAGGGGTTGTAGGTTGGTACGGTCTACCCATTCGTAAGGTGCTAGCGCTTCTGAAAGACTATGTCTCGGTCATCCGTTTCTCAAACACCATGTAGTGCGAGAAATCAAACGGAGGAGATCGGGTCTTGTGGGAAAAGTGCACAAACCTCTGCAGAGTGTATAAACTAATCATGATTAGCCGTGTCCCCGGTTATGGACATCTTGAGTATCTAGTACTTGGATTATCATGTTGATCTCATCATGTTACTTTAAATAATTTTGTTGGGTTTTAATGATGATGATTAATTGGGATTGAGAATGCTGTGAACCATTCTCAATGTTTAACAACCACCATGATAGTTAAATAAATTTATTTCTTTGCAGTAGGGAAAATTTGGCTTTTCGCAAAAACATTGTAACCATAGAGCCTCCACCAGCCAAATATGCATGTAGAGATAGCCATTATTCATCTTTGCTCTATGGTGTGAATTTGCCAGTACATTCAATGTACTGACCCTTTGTGGCTGCAACGTCTCATGTTGCAGGATCTTACGATGAGTAAGTGATACGTTAGGGTTACGATTTCTACACTCAACTTTGCCGTTGGTGTTGATGGGAATCCACAACCTTATTACTTCCGCTATTTGGATTGAGGTAATAGTATTTACGTTACTTTATACATGTGATTTACCTCTGTTATAAATCCTCGAGTACTGTGTGTGTCAGCATACCGATCCAGGGATGACACTTAAGCACAGAGACTTGATCCATTCGGGTCGGGTCGCTACAAGATGGTATCAGAGCACATGTTGACTGTAGTACGTGACCCTAGAAACTGGCAAGCCCATAGAAAGATTTTTTCTCTACAACTTTCTTTTCAAAAGAATCTTTTACCTCTCTTCTCTTCTGAACTTTTTCAAATATTCCCTTTTAGTGAGACTATATCCCTTTCCCTTTTTGACCCCTCGAAGATTCGGCCGATGAGACCACTCCAAGGAGACAAGATATCGGGCAACTAAGACCATTTGGAATGAAGAGGATTTTACCGTGTAAATGGAAACTACAACTGTTGAAGACTCTGAAGACTAGGAGATTTTGAAGGCTCCGAAGAATTCCCAGATTTTTATGACCTAGGAAGGTTACGCTTATGGAATTTGACAGACTATGGAAGTTATCAATACCCGAGATCAAGGTATTGGAGTAAGACCAGAACATGGAGAGTTAGAAACTCAAAGTTTTGTCAAGAAACCCTAAAGCAGGAGATATCAACTATGAAATGATAGCTCATGGAAATGACAAGAGCAGAAACACGGCTATCCATGATGTTATCTCCCACTTATGCTATTGTCGCCGTGCTGAGTTAAGCATGCATTTCTTTGGAAGAATTGGATGGTAGAAGGCTGAAGGAGCATCTGTCAGTGAAGCATGCAGTTTTAACATAGCTGGTGCATCACTAGGATCTGGAGCATTACATCAAGGATTTTAAGATGGACTTGCAGGAAGCTATATTCGACAAAGAAGTATTTCGTGAAGAAACTCATGACCCAGAAGCTAAAAGTAGCCAAGCTGGAGGAGCAAACCCTCGAGATACCGGAGGTTTGTCAGGAACTAAAGGACAGTTGGATCATGGTTCATGTCGAGGTTGATGAAACCCAGAAGTTGGAATGCAACCCCGGAATATTGAAGGACGCCATGATAGACTTTACGACAACAGAGATGATCTGGCAAAAGAACTTGAGAAAGACAAGCACGATTGGAAGAAGCCATCGTAGACATGAACAAGACTGGAAGAGTTTGACGACGTTGACCTTTAGAAGACTAAACCCCAGTTATATACCTACGTTAGATGCGACAATTGTGAGCTGTCATTTTGTTTGATGTTTTTCCGACAGCCACAATAAAATCTGTCTTTTCAAAACTTTTGTTTGTATTGTGTGTATCCCTCTCTATCTCTCTTATCCCACCCCAATACCCTTGGACCCAATAGAGGATAAATGGAGATGAACTCATATTTCCTGGACTGATGAGTCAATTGGAGACAGTCTAATGGATTCAGAACATGGAGGATCAAATGGAGAATAACAATAGTCAGAAAGGATATTGCCCAGCATGCTCTTCCGTTCTTTGAAAGAGGTGCTGCTACCTGGTGGAGGATGTACCAAACCATCAATGGATGGAAAGGAGTAACCGTTTGGGAAGAATTTAAGTTGACTCTGCAAAGATCTCGTCTTGTGTCCCAAAAGTTGAGGCCTTATGGAAATGATATGGAGAAAGTGCATGCAAGCTTTGTGGAGAAATAGGACACAACCATAAAGAACACCAGGATGAATACCCTCATAAGTGGGGGATTACCAAAGGAGTTAGCCGAGGATCTTAGGGAACTTCGGTTGGAGATTGTTCCCAAAGGTTTTGTTGCAGCAATGGAAGTTCAGTCTACATTGTTGGGAAAGATCCGTGAAGCTCAGAAGGATGACAAAGAGATTGCTGAGGTAAAAAAGAGGATGAGCAAAGGAAAGGCCAAAGGTTTTCGTAAGGATGAGCACGACACCTTATGGTTCGAGGATCGTGTATATGTGCCTAATAATGCAAAGATCAGAAAGTTAATACTTCAGGAGGCTCATGACTCACCATACTCGACTCGCCCTAGAAACACCAAGATGTATTTGGATTTGAAGGAGTGTTTCTGGTGGACTGGTATGAAGAAGGATATTGCGGAGTATGTAGTCGTAGGTGATGTATGCCAGAGAGAGTAAAAGCAGAGCATCAGAAGCCAGCAGGATTAATACAGCCTATGCCGATACCCAAATGGAAGTGGGGATAAGCTAGGCATGGATTTCATTACCGGATTTCCCAGAACCCGAACGGGATATGAATCTATCTGGGTAGTAGTTGATTCGCTTGACCAAAGTGGCTCACTCTATCCCAGTGAAAACCACCTATACAAGTGCGAAGTTGGCCAAGATATATATGACCAGGATCGTATGTCTGCATGGAGTTCCGAGGACCATCGTATCAGATAGAGGAACACGGTTTACCTCAAAGTTTTGGAATCAGCTGCGCCACACTTTGGGTACTAGGCTAGAGTTCAGTACATCCTTTCATCTGCAGACAGATGGATAGACCGAGAGAGTCAATCAGATTCTAGAGGACATGTTGAGAGCGTGTGCGCTAGATTATGGATCTAGTAGGGATGATAAATCTACCTTACGCGGAGTTCTCATACAACAACAGTTACCAAGCCAGTTTGAAGATGGCCCCTTTTGAAGCTTTGTATGGGAGAAGGAGCCAGACACCGTTGATGTGGGATGAAGTTGGAGACCGTCAGTTGTTTGGGCCAAATGTGATCAAGGAGTCAGAAGAGAATGTTAAGTGGATTCGAGATAGATCAAGGTAGCTCACCCGCGTAAGAGTTATGCAGACTCAAAACGCAAGGAGGTAGTCTATGAAATTGGAGATGAGCATGTCTTCGTGTGTCCCTCTGTGAGGAGTTAAACGATTTGGAGTTAAGGGAAAGTTAGCCCGAGATTTGTAGGACCATACCGAGTTTTGGAGCGTATGGGAGAAGTGGCCAACAAGTTGGAGTCACCCAAGGACTGTCAGAGTTCATGAGGTGTTTTCACGTTTCCGCTTGAAGAAGTGCCATGCGAGATGGCCAATATTCCCCTGTAAGGACGCTTGACCCTGGAAAGGATAATGATGTTCCACGAAGTGGAGTATGGATTTCATAAGTATAAGTTTTTATCTCGGTATGTGGGATATCCCACGAGGATGAAGAGATGAATTACTATTGGATATAAAGGAGGTATGATGTTGGAAATATGGATCAATGGAAATTCCATGATGAGTCTGAGTAATCGTGTCCTAGTTTGGTGCCAATAGAAGGAAGGGAGACAATACAATTGGATGGATTTTTGTATGCTAGGATACTAGGAAGTTGGAAGTTGGAATAATGATCAGTGGCCCGATGATAAGTTCAAGGACTACAAGTGATGAGATGGGCCATAACCCACAGGCCCCAGGACCTGCCAAGAAGCAAGCACATTCTTGCTGAAGGAAAAACCCTGGAAGAAGTTACAATTTTATCGACAGACGGCCTTATAGGAGTAAGCAAAACCTGAGAGTTGTTAAGGAAGGATAGATGTTTGTTTGGCTTGCAGAATCAATGGATTTATCCGAACTTGGTTCGTCGACAAGAGAAAATTCTGCAATGCTTGTGAGGATGACCGAGTGTTAGAAATGCGAGATTCGCTAAACCATGTACAAGGTAATGATTTGGGTGCGGGATGGATTGATCACCATACCGACTTACTCTTATTGTTCGCCTTGCTATATGCGATGGTAAATCTGAGTGACTTACCTATAGTAGAGAGACGACGATCAAAACCTTGTTTGAACCTTAGAATGGTATAAGTATTTTCCCTTGTACACGGCAGCTGTTGCCAATCGTAGGATATACGGTGAGGTTCAACCCAGACCCATTTCCTGCAGGACAAACCATAAATTGTTGACCACCATGAGATATCGATAGTTGTTTAGTATTGGCGCCAGACCTATCAGCTATGAAGACCCAATCTCGGAATAACCTTACCAAGAGGAAAGGACAAAAGAATTAAGGAAAAGGTTATGCCACTACCGGAAGAGCCCAGAGAAGGAATTATCCTTAAGATCTGAGAAGACCGACACTGTCAACAATAAGGATAGACTATCTGAGTTTTCATGGAACAGTAACCATGTTTTTAAGGGTGGTAGCACCCCAGACCTTCAGAGACGATCGATGGATTTTGAAGACCCCCGTACCCTAACCTTTTTCTTGCTAGCCTCTCCGAATCTCGAGGACGAGATTCCTTTTAAGGGTGGTAGGTTTTGTAACATCCCAAAATTATAAATTTTGGAATGTTATAATAAATAGATAGATTTGATTGATTGTTTGATTGATTGAGTGAAACTCAAAACTTTTTGAAATTTAAATGAGAGGAAATAAAAGGACTTTCTCAAACTTTCATTTTCTTATTGTACTTCATGAATTCAAATTCTTTTCAAATACAAAACCCTTGAGCGAAGATGATATGACTTCTTCCATTTAAATTAAATGAAAGGGTATTTGAAAATATTTGAATTTCATTTGAAATATTTCAATTCATAAACTTCATGCAACTCAATGATTTTCATGAGAGAAGATAAAATGACTTCTTCAAATTATATGAAATATGAGTTGGGAGTTTTAAAAGAATTAAATCCAAAGTTCTTTTGAATTTATTTTCAATTTGGAGTTATTGGAGTTTTATTCAAATTATTTTCTCCAAAATAAAATATACAGAAATTAGGGTAACATGATCCCTACAATAGAAAATTGAGAGAAATAAATTTGAATTAATTTTGGTATTTTAAAAATGATTTTTACTGGATTTTACTAGAGCAGAAGCACTCTTTGCTTTATTTTAATTTCTGTGTATTTTATTTGATATTACAGAAATGTTCATGATGTAGGAAATCTTTTTATGAAAATTTTGATATATTATATGCCTATATAATATTTTTATTTAATTTGTTATTATTATTTTTGTTTGTCTGTAAAAAAAATGTTCTTTAAAAAAAACCTCTTGCCAACTGGGCCGACCCAGCTAGCCAGCCAAGCCATGGCCCAGCCAGCCCATGTCGCCTCGCCCCCACTCGCGTCCCGAGCTGGACGGACTCTCACACTCAAGACGCTGTTCGCATGTGTCAGTCGCCGGCCGGACTCCGCGCCGCCTTGACCCCTTCCCCACGCGACCGCGTCTCCCCTCCTCCATAAAAAGCCGCACCCGAGGCCCCTGGACCCCGTTGTCACCGCCGCCCCTCGCCAGATCCACCACCGCCACCGTCGGTTGCCGCCGCCGCCTCGCTGCTCATCTCGCCGCCCGCCGCCGCGCGCTCGCTGCCCGCCGCCTCTCGTTCGCTGCGCCACGAGCACTGCCGGCGACCACGCCCGACGCCCCTCGTCGCCGGAGCTCGCCGCCCTCGCCGGAGCCGCCGCTCCGCCAATATAAACCACCGCCGCTGCCGGTTTTCTCGATGAAAACCGCCAGACCGCCGTCGACCGGTAAAACCGTCGGTCCGATTCGGTTTTTCTTTTAACTTTGTTTTTTTTAAACCCTAGACTAGATCTGTTTTTTTTGTTTTATTTAAACAGAGAACGTCCACTGTTTAGACCTTATAAACGAGTGTTCCTTATTTAGTTCTTTTCCTTTTCTGTTAGTTTTAATCAAGGACTTATTTGTAGATATTTTATTTATAGTTTAGCCCCTGGACTTCAAACGCTCACAACTTTTTACTCGTTTGTCCAAATCCAACGAAACCAACGCCCACTTCTTCGTTATGATCCCCTCTATCCAGTAATCCAACTCAAACATGTTTTTGAAAGTTTTAAATTTTGAATTAGATTAGATTTGTATTCAAACTTTGTTTGATCATAACTTGAGTTTCGTAACTCCGATTTAGTTCATTCTTTTTGCAAATCGAAGCTCTTGACCTAAACTTTCTGATAAGGCCAAATTCATATAATTTTGGTACTGTTAGAAATTGTTTTATGTTGCAAGAGTTATTTGCTTGGTTTTGATGTTTTCTGAATCGTTTTCTTCGTTCTTTCCGATCTTTTGAGTGATTGCTTATGTGTGGTTACTATTGCTTGCTCACGATAGATTGACAGGAGTGTGACGAGTAGAACTATCAAGAGTTTTGAGTGAGAATCATCTTCATCAACATTGCAGGCAAGTTCACACTTTGATCATACTTTTCATTACCCAGCTTTTATGCATTAGATCAATCCTCAAACATTGCATGATTAGGATCAAATTAAATTGTGGGTTTTGGGAAGTAGTTGAGGTAGTACCTATTACCTGTTTTATATGGACCGCCACCCAGGCTCAAAGGGATCATAAGATTATTCATGATAGAAACTTCCGTGTGCAACCACATGCTACTATGGGCTCTAGCATAGTTGATTAAGTCGTGCGAACTCTTACAGTGGTAGACTAGCTGATGTAGGGGTTGTAGGTTGGTACGGTCTACCCATTCGTAAGGTGCTAGCGCTTCTGAAAGACTATGTCTCGGTCATCCGTTTCTCAAACACCATGTAGTGCGAGAAATCAAACGGAGGAGATCGGGTCTTGTGGGAAAAGTGCACAAACCTCTGCAGAGTGTATAAACTAATCATGATTAGCCGTGTCCCCGGTTATGGACATCTTGAGTATCTAGTACTTGGATTATCATGTTGATCTCATCATGTTACTTTAAATAATTTTGTTGGGTTTTAATGATGATGATTAATTGGGATTGAGAATGCTGTGAACCATTCTCAATGTTTAACAACCACCATGATAGTTAAATAAATTTATTTCTTTGCAGTAGGGAAAAATTGGCATTTTGCAAAAAACATTGTAACCATAGAGCCTCCACCAGCCAAATATGCATGTAGAGATAGCCATTATTCATCTTTGCTCTATGGTGTGAATTTGCCAGTACATTCAATGTACTGACCCTTTGTGGCTACAACGTCTCATGTTGCAGGATCTTACGACAAGTAAGTGATACGTTAGGGGTACGATTTCTACACTCAACTTTGCCGTTGGTGTTGATGGGAATCCACAACCTTGTTACTTCCGCTATTTGGATTGAGGTAATAGTATTTACGTTACTTTATACATGTGATTTACCTCTGTTATAAATCCTCGAGTACTGTGTGTGTCAGCATACCGATCCAGGGATGACACTTAAGCACAGAGACTTGATCCATTCGGGTCGGGTCGCTACATAGGGTTTCACAAAGTCCTGAACTCGGTCACACCGATTTGCAATTCTCGGTCAGACCAAGAACCACATGTGCAATGGCCTTAGCCGAATCGGTGGAACCGAGTTCTACAACCCGGTGGGTCCGAGATGGTTTCGACGGAAACCTAACCCTAAATTTTCAATTCACCTCTAATCTATGGATTGTTTCAATCGTGGCAAGAATCATGATGAACACAATGTGCTAGGAATCGGACGGGGATAGCACTGTGATCGAGTCCATACCCTAGCTTGGCGATGAACTCACTACGGAGGCAACGGCGGGGATGAATTCCGTTGACGGCGGCGGAGACCAGCGACTGGAGGCGGCTGGCGACAAGGAAGACGATCCGGAGACCCTGGAGGCAGAGCGAGCTATGCGCGGGCGAAGGAGTTTGGAGAAAGTTTCCAAATTTTTGCCCGTGAGTATATATAGCCCGACCCTGTAGGTGTGACCGAGTGGAACAACTCGGTGGCACCGAGATGCATAACTGTTGACAGTTACAGCAACTCGGTGTGACCGAAGTGTTCAAATCGGTTGCACCAAGATTGAAAACCTAGATCGACTTAGTGATCTCGGTATGACCGAAATGGAGGAATCGGTCAGACCGAAACGCACAAAGAAGTTTTGGAAGTTTAAGTCTATGACGAATCAGGGACTCTGAGTGCTCCTCACACAGAGTGGTTCGAATCTGACTTGATCAAATTTTGTGATGCAGCATGAATAGAGTTTGAGACGAGAAGAGCATAGATAGCTAGATAAGGTTCTTAGGCATTCTTGTCCATCCACTTGGCCAAAGAAAAAGAAACCAGTCAATCAAAACAACAAGTGGGTGTCCTCGAATGAGTAAAATATGCAACCAACATGCTCACACAATAAAATAGCAAATGAAATATGTGATAAAGCATGCACAAACAATTCTAGCATCTATCAAACAATTGGCGATGACTAGGTCATCTATATATGAGTATATTGACTTAGGAGTCAAATGAGAACATTTGATCATAGGTCATACTCATCGTTTAAGCTCAAGTGGGGTTACCACTTCTACATAATGCATTGATGTGTTCACACCATTAGAGTTGCTTTGACTCAATTCTTAGAGTTAAGCTCCCCCTAGATATGAGATCCCCCCTAGAGGGATGAACTAACCTTGGGTTTTGTCGATGATGACTTCATGTAGGTGTTGAAGATGTGGATGCTCAATGTTGATGAAGATCGTTTGGAGCAATCCTTTGGAGTGAGTTGCACTTTCAATACCTACACGGGTTAGTCCCACAAGGAACAAACAAGGATATCCATAGACATAGAGTGATGCACACACAAGATGATGTCTATGAAAGCATTAGGTTACCTTGTCCCTTGTCTTACCAACAAGAGGGTTTGTGACTCCTTGAACTAGTGCAAGATGTGGAAGTTGATTGCACTTGTTGTTGCTAAAATTATATGAGTGAAATATGTTGGCGGAGTCACCCTCAAGAACTCTCTAGTTCTTCTTCTTCGGGATCCACATCATCTTGATGGGAATCCTTGGAGTTGTAGTCGTGCTTGATGAAGTAGAACTTGACGTAGTCTTGGGAACCCACTTGACCAAGGCCTTAGGAGCTTCTTCAAATGCATCAATCTCCTCTTGAAGCTTGTCCTTGCCTTCTTGCTTGTGGTCTTGTGGTGGAATATCATCTTGAGCTTGAGTCCCCTTGAAGGAAGTAGGATCATACTTCTCTTGTTGAGGAACAAACTTCATCTTGGGGTATTGATCTTCTTCCCACTCAACTCCATTGGCATTGAACTTTCGTTCAAAACCTTCCGGTGCCTTCCTTGCTTGCGTATACTTTCCTCAAATTGCTTACTCCCGGCAAGGCTCTTGTAAACACCTTTCTCTATAATTCCCTTCAATAAGCTATTTTCTTGCTCAAGTGTAATTTGGCTAAGAGAATCATTAGTGGAATCAAGAGAACTACTAGAAGCAACAACATTGGATTTAGCATGATTATTGTTACTACTAGAGGAAGAATCCTTCTTGTTCTTGTTAATGGACTTGACTTGAGGCATGTAAGTAGATAAGAGTAAACGCTTGGCAATGTAAGAAGAACTTTTCTTACGGAGATCATCATTGATTGCCTTTAAGAACTCATGCTCTTGCTCAAGGTTGAGCTTTTCAAAGCGTAACTTCTCATGAGTCCTTAAAAGTTCTCGATGGTCTTCTAAGATAGTATCATGAGCTAACTTAAGAGTGTTTAGTTCTTTAGTTAGAAGCTCAATCTTCTCCTTATCATTCTCATTCGTTTTATCTTGATTAGCATGTTTAATTGACGTTTCATCATAGTATTCATCACTAGAGTTGTCAACAAGTAAATCATCATCACCTAACAAGTCATCTTCATCACTATTGAAATCAACATACTCGGGATGTGTTACCTTTGGACATTTTTCCATGAAGCATCTTCCAATTCCTTCATTTGGTGAATCAAATATGTCGTAGGAGTTGGTTGACACAAGTGCTAGACCGGCAACACCTTCATCTTGAGTATATTCGGAGTCGGGGTGATAGCTTCTCTCGGAGTGATTATCGGAGTCGGAGCCGGACACCCATTCACCAACATGATCTTGATGTCTTCGTTTTGTGTAGCTCCTTGATGACTTGTCCTATCTTTCCGAATCCTTGCTTCTCCGGGATGTTCTTCGTTCATAACGGTCATCTCTACTCCTCCTCTCTCTTGGTGGTGATTCCTCTCTTCTACTTCTCCTCTTGGGTGATTCTTCTCTTCTTTTGTGGGGTGTCGTACATTCATTGGAATAGTGTCCGGGTCTCCCACAATAGTAGCAATTGCGCTCTCGACTAGAAGATCTTTTGTCATTGTAGGACCTTGACTTGGAGCTTCTCTCTTTGATTCTACTCTTGTAGAATTTGTTGAAGTTCTTCACCATTAAGCTCAATTCTTCATTGAAGGTTTGTTTCTCACTTGATGATGTGGGGGATTCACATGAGGCTTTGTAAGCACCACTTGACTTGTTGTGAAGTTCCTCCTTATCCTTGAGTGACATCTCATGAGCAACAATTCTTCCAATGACTTCCGTTGGCTTGAGTTCTTTGTAATTGGGCATCATTTGGATCAATGTGCACACGGTATCATATTTTCCGTCCAAAGCTCTTAGGATCTTCTTGATGATGAATTTTTCGGTCATCTCTTCACTTCCTAAGCCCGCAATCTGGCCCAAAAGGACATCGGGAACGGAAGGAAAGGATTTGCAAATGCATCAGACTATTTAGAGACCTGGGATGACTCAGACAGCATAACGGTTGTAAATGCTCAAAATGATTTGAGACATCCTGCAAAAATGGTGGCATAACCACTCAACATCACAATATCGAGGTTCCGAGATCAACAGTTATCATACGGAAATAGTAGGAACTGAACTGGGGATTAAAACCAACAATCTTAAAGGTCTATGGATTAGTAACACATCATCCTGATAGATAGATGAGAAGCCTAGTTCTTAGACCCCGTAGAAGAGAAGAGGATGACTCAGATCAGAGGGCCATGAGATATAAGGAGTAAAAAGAGCCTTACGTTCCCTTCCCCAATCAATTCCCTTACATAACTAAAGCATTTCTAGACACAACCTCGACCAGTTTGGCTTGGTAATCCTCTGAGCAGTCAGGCTCGATACCAACGCTGTCAGACCCGATTCCAAGTCACATCGATCTAGCCGGTAACACCTCATATCACTTTGCGGCCTCACGCACGGTATTCCCATTGGTGTCGCCTTACCATGGCCCGGGACCGTTTATGTCTTTTGGCTCACGTATATGATAGTGTCGCTAGCATCCATATGACAGAGAACCGGGCCGACATGGCTAGTCGTGAACCCAAAGCGCGCTAACCCATGGGGACAGGCATACATGAATCACATCGAGCATGTCGTTCATCAACGTATGAATTGGGCTGTAGCACTGGCTAACAGGACTCCGGTATTCCGGCTGTAGCAGCTAGGCAGGACTCGAATATCACCGCGTGACATTTCCCGAAGGACGTACATAGGAACAAAGTGAAACACATGCCGCCAGTCAAGTGTCCAAGCAGTAGTCTTGGGCTAGCAGGACTCGGTGAACTGGGCTGTAGCGGACTACTATCGCTCGTAAGCACGAGACGACATTTCCCCATATGAGAGGCTGCCAAGGATAAACAACTAGTTTGTCGGATCCCACACATACCAAGCATTTCAAACATACACACAATATGCTCAATATGTGTAAATACAACATGGCATCACAACATAACTCTACGCCAAATATTTATTCATTAGGCTCCGAGGAGCGAAATATTACAATCATGGGTCTCATGACCCAACACTCAGAGCATACAAGTCAAAACAGAAGCGGAAGCTTAACATGTCTGAGTACAGACATCTACAAATGAAAAAGGCTGAGAAGCCTGACTATCTACCAGATCCTGCCGAGGGCACAAGATCGTAGCTGAGGTAACAAGCTAAACGTCGAAGTGCACGCGGAACTACTAGCGAGACTGAAGTCTCTCTGCAAGAACATAAAATAGGCAAACGTGAGTACAGACGTACTCAGCAAGACTTACATAAAAACTAACTACATATGTATCATTATGAAAAGGGGGTGGTGGAGTTTGACTGCAGCAAGCCAGCTTTGACTCGGTGGCTATCCTAAACTACGACTGCAAGTAACTCTTTTGAGGTGGCGCACACGAGTCCACATATTCACCATATCAATACACTACTATGGACCCGATCCCGTATTCCTACGAGAACGCCATCCATAGCACTCACGCTTATCTTGCGCATTTTAGAGTATCCACTTTCACTTGTCTATGAACTGATATAGGCAACCCAAAGTCCTTTTCGCGGACACGGCTATTCAATAGATCATATTAACCCTGCAGGGTGTACTTCTTCACACACGCTCTGACCACTTACCGCTGTTTACACGACATGTACTCGCAACCTTCAAGCGGAAGCCCAACGTGGGTGTCGGCCACGGCCTACCTAAACACTCAAGTCCCTAGTCCAGGTTTATCGCCTATTCGGGTTCCATCCATGAGGAGTCCGCCGAGGTTTCCACTAACGGCCCCGAACGATGTGTGCAGGGTTCCCGAGATACCAAACGGGCATTCGGCACACCGGGCCATGGTGTATCTACCGCATCATAGCCCACCCTAGGGTCAGCCCACGCACGGCCTCCAACACATATCCTACAAACACCAAAGACTAGTTGCAACTCCCGGACAGAGGACAAGGGTGGTTAAGAAGCCGAGAGAGTCAATTAAGGATCCCAATGTGTGGTAGTAACTGTTTCATGGATCACAAACACGAACTCAGTTCTGAGGGCGGCTGCAATGAGACAACCCGCCATGTACTCCTACATGGCCTCTCACCGCTACCTTTACCAAATCGTGTTCACACACTTAGCTCACACACATGGGACATGTTCACACACCATTCCAATTCATTCCCGATGAATCGACCTGACTCAACTCTAAGCGATGGCAGGCATGACAAACAAGCATGAATGAGTAGGCACATCAGGCTCAAACAACTCCTACTCATGCTAGTGGGTTTCATCTAATTACTGTGGAATGACAGGTCATGCAGAGGATAAAGGGGTTCAGCTACCGCAGCAAGTAACACATGAGTCGTTGTTGTCCTAATGCAGTAAAAGAGAGCATGAGCGAGAGAGTGGGATTGTATCGGAATGAACAAGGGGGTTTTGCTTGCCTGGCACTTCTGAAGATAATATAGTTCTTCAATAGTGTCATCGAATTCATCGTCGGTACGTCGTCTACCGAGAGGGGACAGTTACCGGCAAACAAGAAAGAGCACAATCAATGCAATGCACAAACAAATGAATGACATGTCATGTTAGGGAACTGAATTGACCTAATGCAGCAGTAAGCCAAGTTAATTGAAGTGGAATTCAAACAAGGTTAAACTCCAACTCCAAATGCTAGTTCATAAATTACCCTAATCATGATTCATCCTATTCAGTGAGGTTAACTTGTTCAAACATGCATGATCATGGCATAAACAGATTCTTCATTTTTTTTCTGATCATTTTTCATATATAAATTATTTCATTCTGAGCTACGGTTGAATTACTATGAATTTTAGAAGTTTAGGATATTTTCTGGAATTCCCTAATTATTTCTAAATCCAGAAAACCTATTATCGTCACAAGATGACAAAGACATTATGTCAAGAGGTCAACCAGGTTGACCCGGGTCAAACCTGATCGGTGGGTCCTACATGTCAGTGACTCATTATTTAACCCCGGTCAAAACCCGTGCTGACGGAGTTTGACCCAGCGGTAGGGCCCGCTGTCAGTGTCAGTGAGGTGGCTAATGGTGGGGATTAGTCCTAATGACTGTGCCACGTCGGCAGTCGCCGGAGTTGCGCCGGCTGTGACCAAAACGCGACGGAGGCACTCTGGAGGGGCTCGGGTTTCGCCTACGGTGCACCATTTTGCTCGTGGTTTGCAGCTACAGCGAGCTGGAAGACTCGCGCATCTAGTGGTGGTGGCGGCAGGTGCTGGGGTGGCCGGAAAAGTGGCCGGCCACGACGTTGGCGGCTGCCGGAGCTCAGACGAACTCGGGGTCGTCGCTAGGAGGCACGGCAGGAGGTGCGGAGGGGTGCTGCGGGCTCCTGGGAACACGGTGAGTGCGGTGAAGCGCTCGGTTGCGGCTATAGGTGACGGTGGCCACGGCGGTGACATGGCCGGCAGCGAAGAGCTCTCGCCATGTGGTTGGCGCGGTTAGGGAAGCGAGAGGCGTGGGGAGAGGGGGAAACGGACGGTGAGCTCACGTGGATCCCGTAGAGGTGGACGGCGAGATCGGGGAAGACCGAACGACGGCGAATTCGACGACGGTGATCCTCGGTGGCCGAGGAGGAGAAAAGCATCGGGGCGGCGCTTCGGGGCCCTTCCGGTCACGTGGCTCGGTGAGGAGGTAGGGAACGAGGTGGCGGAGCTCGAGGATAGCTCGGGGCGGCTCGGGGATGGCCGTGGCCGCGGTGGTGCACGTCGGTGGCGGCGGTAGCGTTCGGGTGGTGCGAGGAGAGAGCGGAGGAGGGAGAGGCACGGGAGAGAGTGAGAGGGCCAGGGGGTGCGTGGCGTCTCCGTGGCGTCGTCTAGGAGCACCGGAGGAGCCAGCAGGCGGAGAGGGAGGAGGTGGCGGCGCGGCGGCCACGCGCGCCTCTTCCTGGCGAGGAGGAAGACGACACGGGGGGAAGCGGCGGTGGGCTGGGCCGTGCTGGGCCGGTTGGTGGCGCCAGGTAAGGCCCCGGTACTAACTCTCTCTCTCTCTCTGTGTTATTTTATTTATTGTTTCTATTTTCTATTATTTCTGTAACTTCAAGGCTTTATTAAAAATACTTAGACACTTCCAGAAATCATGTAACTAATCATGGCTATTGTTTAGAATATATCCAACTGTAAACATTTTAGTTTATGATTATTTGAGCATTTAAAATATTATTTAGCAATTAAATGCCCAAATGCAAATACCATATGATTTAACTCAAAATCCAGAATGGCCTAGAATATGTGCACCATTTTTGGCGAGAGGTTTTAAACCAATCCAAAATGATAAACTTTTCTGAAGGGCATTTTGGGTTCATTGAGAATATTTTTATTTGAACCTAGTTGATTTGGTTTGGTGCTAGGGTTTGAGCAATCCCCATCTCAATTTTCAAATAAGTTTAAACATGATGCATGGATGCTGATGAACCTAATTACAATCAGATCTAGGGCTGTGACATTCTTCGGGGCACAATCCGTTGAAGATGATATCACAAGCTTGAGCGTTGTATTGTAGCATCTTCAACTCTTCCGTGCTAGCTTCACGGTTCGGTTCTCTCCCATCAAAGAATTCACCTTGCAAGCCAATACACACAATAGCCCAAACGGCGGGGTTATGTCCAAGAATATGCATTTTCATCTTATGCTTCCAACTAGCAAAATTAGTACCATCAAAGTAAGGACCTCTACGGTGATAGTTACCCTCTCTAGACGCACTACTCTCCTAGGTTGTGAAACCAAGGCTATGACCACCAAAAGCTATGGAAATCAAAACAAAGTGAGACCAAAGCTCTGATACCACTTGTAGGATCGAAAGTATGTCTAGAGGGGGGGTGATTAGACTACTTGACCAAATACAAGCTTATCCTTTTCCCAATTTTAATCTTTGGTAGATTTTAGCTATCTTAGCACAAGTCAAGCAATCTTAACACAATTCAAGCAAGCATGCAAAGAGTATATGAGCAGCGGAAAGTAAAGCATGCAACTTGCAAGAATGTAAAGGGAAGGGTTTGGAGAATACAAACGCAATTGGAGACACGAATGTTTTTGTCGTGGTTCCGATAGGTGGTTGAGGGAGTCCCGGATTAGGGGGTGTCCGGATAGCCGAACTATCACCGTTGGCCGGACTCCTAGACTATGAAGATACAAGATTGAAGACTTCGTCCTGTGTCCGTATGGACTTTCCTTGGCGTGGAAGGCAAGCTTGGCGATACAGATATGTAGATCTCCTACCATTGTAACCGACTCTGTGTAACCCTAACCTATCCGGTGTCTATATAAACCGGAGGGTTTTAGTCCGTAGGACGAACAACAATCATACCATAGGCTAGCTTCTAGGGTTTAGCCTCTCCGATCTCGTGGTAGATCTACTCTTGTACTACCCATATCATCAATATTAATCAAGCAGGAGTAGGGTATTACCTCCATCGAGAGGGCCCAACCTGGTAAAAACATCGTGTCCCTTGTCTCCTGTTAGCATCCGCCTAGATGCACAGTTCGGGACCCCCTACCGAGATCCGCGGTTTTGACACCGACATTGGTGCTTTCATTGAGAGTTCCTCGTGTCGTCGCCGTCGGGAAGGATGACTCATCCGTCTTTAAAAGACGATACTATCGCCAAAGGAGCCTTGGCCACCGGTCGACTCTTCGGCTAGGTGGTTTTCTTATGACCGCCAGTTCGGCCACCGCGCCGACGATGACTTCTCGAGTCATCGAAACCAATCTTCATGTTAATTCGGAACTTGCCCAACAGTTAGATCCGATCGAGCTCTCCTCCGTAAACGAGCTCTTGGATCGCATCGCCGCCCTGGGAGTCGCCACAGACTACGACCAGATCGGGCCTAAAACCGATCTGAGAGAGATCAACTCTCCCCAGGCTACCCATCATGTTGCTGTGATAGAGGAGCAATGCGGCGATTCTTCTTCTATCTTAAGGACTAGCTACGTCCGGATTCCCGATACCTCCATGCGGATTCCCGAGAGGGACGGATGTCGATCAAGCCACGAACTTAAAGTCAGCGCGGGTTGGACTCATTGAATAGCATTAAAAATCCAAACTTCCGAGTTCGAAACTTCTCGCCCCTGAGTCTTAAATTGGGCGGGTTCCGGATCTAGTTCCACCCGCCCACCCAAACATTAGCGATCTATCCCGATTCGCAAGAGCCAGCTGAAATAAAGACATCATTATCGGGCGATTCCTCCCGGTTATGGACAGGATAAAGGATTGCCGAGAGGAGGACGCAATCACACTTTTTGCAATAATTGCACGGACAAGGGAATCCTAAACGCCATAAGTCGTCATAAATTACACGCTTTGCTGACTTGGTGACCATAGTACAAAAGTATTGTGCGATGGAGAGTGCTTGGAAAACCAAAAGTAAATTTTGGGATAATCCGGCCCCGAATACATCCCTAGTCTGAAGTAAAAGGGTGCATCATCACCAAGCACCTGGGTTAAACACCAAAAAACCAAAAACCCCTAAAGGGTATGGAACCGTACTGGAGGGTTGGCTAAATGGACCCTGCAAAATTCATAGCACAGAGGGCGCCACTCCAACTCATAGCCTTCGAGCATGTTGGATACTACGGCAGGTGGCCAAAAGTGGCAAAGAGCTTCTAGCTTCAGAATCCCAGCCCAGCAATGCCAGTACGGTGTTAACAATCTTCGAGACTTTCGCATCAAATAACATGCGGAAACGAACACACCGCAACCTTGCCGAAGTCGACCAAGTAGCAACAATAAATCCATGGAGTGACATGGCTATTACCTTTAATGCCAGTGACGAACCCAAATTCAGATCAGCCCGAGCACCAGCCGCATTGGTCCTCAGTCCAATAGTGGACGGCTTTCGCCTTACTAAGGTACTCATGGATGGCGGCAACGGACTAAACCTCATCTATGAGGAAACCCTCAGAAAAATGGAAATAGACTGGAACCGCATTGAGCGAAGCAGCACAACCTTTAGAGGAATAATCCCTAGCCGGGAAGCATGCTGCACAGGAAAAATTACACTGGACGTAGTGTTCGGCTCGCTGGACAATTACAGGTCCGAGGAGGTCACATTTCAAGTGGCCATGTTCAACAGCGGATATCACGCTTTATTAGGGCGAGAGGCATTCACAATTTTTCAAGCTATACCCCATTATGGGTACATGAAGCTTAAAATGCCCAGACCTAACGAAATCATCACTCTCGCCAAAGATCCAACATAGCACTCAGCGCCGAAAACAAGACAGCCGCACTAGCCCTCGAGGCAGATCCGAATCCTTAGCGGCGAGGAACTCATCGCGATCGCTCCATGGTGAACAGGGGCGATGTGATACTTGATAAAAGATCCAAGTCCACCTCTTTTAAACCAGCGGATGAACTAGTCAAATTCCAAGTCCACCCAACGGACCTCGCAAAGACGGCCTCCATTGGGGCACAATTAAACCCTGATGTAGACGCAGCACAACGAGAATTTCTACGAGAAAATCGACATTTTTGCTGGCACCCTTCGACATGCCAGAATCCCACGTCGGCTGGCGAGCACAGCCTAAATATCCTAAAAGGATTCAAGCCGACCAAACAGGCTCTTGGCGCTTTTCGAACCAAAGAGACAGGCCATGGGAGAGGAGCTAGCCAAACTTGGAAGCCGGATTTATCGAGATATAAAACATCCGGACTGGCTAGCAAATCTGGTGATGGTACCAAAGAAGGACAAATCCTGGCGCCTATGTGTTGATTTCAAAGACCTTAATAAGGCTTGCCCAAAGGATCCCTTCCCCCTCCCTTGAATTGATCAAATTATCGATGCTACAGCAGGACACGACTCATTGTGCTTCCTCGACGCGTACTCCGGCTACCACCAAATCAAGATGGCGGAGCCAGACCAAGCTGCAACATCATTCATCACTCCATACGGCCCATTCTGCTTCAACACAATGCCCTTCGGGCTCAAAAACGTCGGCGCAACATATCAGCGCATGATTCGTACATGTCCGCAAACCAGATCGGCAAAATAGTGGAAGCATATGTAGATGACGTGGTCGTCAAAACCAAGCATGTCAAAACTCTAGTAGGCGACTTGAGGCTCACATTCGACAATCTTGAAAATATGACATCAAGCTCAATCCGAAAAATGCTTTGGCGTTCCAGCGAAAGCTCCAGGCTTCATTGTGTCCGGTAGAGGAATTGAAGCAAACCCAGCCAAGATCCGAGCTCTGTCACAATTGGATATTCCAAAAGACCTCAAACAAATACAAAATTGATCGATGCGTGCGGCTCTAAGCCGCTTTATTTCCGCTTGGGAGAAAAGGCGTTACCCTTTACCGCCTCCTCCGCCGCACCAACACTTCAAGTGGGCGGATGCCGCCACGGCCGGACTCAAGAGATAAAAGCCATATTGGCAACAACCGGTCCGCCGCGCCAACGTGGGCGAACCAATGCTATTATATATCGCCGACACATCAAGTTGTCAGCGGTGCTCGTTGTCGAACGAAACGGACGGACACCGTTCCCTCTTCAAAGACCGGTTTATTACGTGTCCACTGTCCTCACTCCATGCAAGTCCCGGTACCCACATTATCAAAAGATAGCATACGCGGTGTTCATGGCATCCCGGAAGCTGCGACACTACTTTCAAGAGTGTTCGATAACGGTAGCCTCCGAAGTACCTCTTAACGACATTATAAACAACCGCGACGCGACGGTCCGGATTGCTAAATGGGCCATAGAGCTCCTTCCATTCGACATAACCTCTAAGCCATAACGAGCTATCAAGTCGCAGTTTTTGGCCGACTTCGTGGCCGAATGGACCAAAGCCGAACTCCCTAAAGAGTACGGCGCATACTCCAATTGGATCATGCACTTTGACGGCTCCAAAATGTTGGCCGGCCTGGGGGCTGGCGCTGTCCTGACGTCCCCAACCGGGGACACAGTCCAATACGTCCTTAGATAATGTATACGGACTCCAACAACGCAGCCGAATATGAGGCCCTTCTGCACGGCCTCCGGATGGCAGTCTCCATGGGCATTAAACGCCTAGAGGTGCGCGGGGATTTGAACCTCGCGATATCTCAAATAAACGGGGACTTTGATGCCAAAGATCCAAAAATGGCAGCATACCGCAATGCGGTCCTAAAAATGTCAGCACGGTTCGAAGGGCTCAAATTTCATCATATAGCCCGGGATAACAACCAGGCGGCGGACATATTGGCACGCATCGGTGCAAAACGCGATGCCGTCCCGCCTAACATCTTCCTGGAACGGCTGTTCAACCCATCCGTACTATGGGAAGGGGAGTCCGGAAATAACAATCCGGACCCAACCGCATTACTGACGCCAACACTCGACACAATCGGAGGCTCGCCACCGAGATAACACCCTCCGCCCACGAAATAATGGCGGTTATCGCCCCGTGGACGGAACCATTCCTAGCCTACCTAACTAGGCAGGAACTCCCCGAAGACCAAAATGAGGCTCGCTGCATAGTACGGCGATCTAAAGCCTATAAAGTCCATGAGGGAGAGCCTTATAAGAAAAGCACTACAGGAGTCCTTCAAAGGTGTATCTCCGAAGAGGAAGGGCGAAACCTCCTAGCTCAAATTCATGCCGGACTGGGTGGGCACCACTCCGCAGCCCGGGCCCTTGTAAGCAAGGCCTTCCGTACAAGATTTTATTGGCCGACGGCCCGGGCAGATGCGCAGGATTTAGTCCAACTATGCGTCGGTTGCCAGCTTTTTGCTAACTGAGGGAGTCCTGGGCTAGGGGGTGTCCGGATAGCCGAACTATCATCACGGCCGGACTCCAAGACTATGAAGATACAAGATTGAAGACTTCGTTCCGTGTCCGGATGGGACTTTCCTTGGCGTGGAAGGCAAGCTTGGCGATACGGATATGTAGATCTCCTACCTTTGTAACCGACTGTGTAACCCTAACCTATCCGTGTCTATATAAACCGGAGGGTTTTCGTCCGTGAGGATCTAACAACAATCATACATAGGCTAGCTTCTAGGGTTTAGCCTCCTTGATCTCGTGGTAGATCTACTCTTGTACTACCCATATCATCAATATTAATCAAGCAGGAGTAGGGTATTACCTCCATCGATTGGGCCCGAACCTGGGCAAAAACATCGTGTCCCTTGTCTCCTGTTACCATCCGCCTAGACGCACGCGATTCGGGACCCCCTACCGAGATCCGCCGGTTTTGACACCGACATTGGTGCTTTCATTGAGAGTTCCTCTGTGCCGTCACCGATAGGCCCGATGGCTCCTTCGATCATCAACAACGACGGTCCAGGTGAGACTTTTCTCCCGGACAGATCTTCAGATTCGGCGGCTTTGCACCGAGGGCCAATTCACTTGGCCATCCGAGCAGATCGAAGCTACGCCCGCCATCAAGTCAGATTTGGAAGTTTGAACTATACGGCCGATGTCCGCGGAGACTTGATCTTGACGGATTCGAGCCACGCCGAGCGTGCCGCACTGTCTCGATGGGTATGATCTAGCTCGCCGCGAACGAGCCCACGAGGCCGCACCAAAGATCTGCTCCGACCCTTTGTCCGGGCCGGATTCCCCGCCGAGGACGAGTGGTTGGACACCGCCTCGGGGCTACGATCTCACGGTGATTGAGCCGAACTCCATCCCTGTCCTTTATGAAGACCTTGACTCAGGGTGCCGGACTCCTCTCCGGACTCCAACCCTCCGCGCCCCGCCAATCGAATCCGATTGGGCGCTGGTCATGGAGTTCATCGCCGCGACATCTTTCAAAGACTCACCCTTTGGCGACATCCTGAATTCACTAAAGTCTCTCTTTATCCGGAGAGCCCTGGCCGGACTACGGACAAGAAGGTTGGGATGCGGACGATGAAGAAATTCAACGCCCACCCACCACCCACTTTGTAGCCACTGTCGATGATTTAACCGACATGCTCGACTTCGACCCCGAAGACATCGACGGCATGGACGACGATGCCGGAGACGACCAAGACCCAGCGCCTACGAGGCACGGAAGGCCACCTCGCCATACGACATATACATGGTGGACATCTCAAAAGATGGGAACGGCGATGGAACAACGGAGGATGACCCTCCAAGAAGCAACCGAGCGCCGACGTCGGTGGCGCCGCTCTAAATCCCGCCACAAAGAAAAGCGGTGATTCCGCACGGAGATAATAACACCCCGGACAAGTGCGAAGACAACCCTCCAAAGCAGGACTCAGCGCAGAGGAGGAGAAGCAAGTCCGCACAACAAAGGCGGCAGAAAGAGAGGTAGAGGACGCTAATTATGCGCCCCTCCGAAGATGAGGCAGCCTCAACGACGACGAATTAAATGCGTGCTCGAGGATCCCGCAAACAGGAGCGCTTTCAAATGCAGGCTTATGGCCACGGCAAGCAGCCTCAAGAAAAAGCAGCAACAGCTTAGAGCTGACTAAGACCGCTAGGCGATGATGGATCAAGTCCTCGCAGCCAAGAGTATGAACTCAACGCCTCCAAAAGCTACCCCAAACGCAGGCCGCTGCCTCGATCGAGGAGGAAGCACCCAAGTCACCAGCGACGGCATGGCAGACCGCCACCCGTGGCGCGACAAAGAAGCCTCTCGCCCTCCGCCAAGACACACCCCGCGCCGCTCAAAAAGTACCAAGGCACGGAAAATGCGCCGGACTTATGAGATATATTGGAGGATAAGGCAAAACATACAAGATCTTTCTACGGATCGCGTGGGCGCCCAACGACTCGGGATGATTATCGTCGCGCCGGATACAGCAAACCCGGCCGGGCCGAACACAGTAGACAAAGCTCATATGAGCTTCGTCGTGATATAGCCCAATCTGAGGCGCCAAGACACCCACTATGCTTCACGATGAAGTAATGGATCATCAAATCCCTGAGGGCTTCAAACCCGTAAACATCGAATCATACGATGGTACCATAGATCCTGCGGTCTGGATCGAGGACTATCTCCTCCACATCCACATGGCCCGCGGTGATGATCTACATGCCATCAAATACCTCTCACTCAAGCTTAAAGGACCAGCTCGGCATTGGCTCAACAGCTTGCCAGCAGAATCAATTGGTTGTTGGGAGGACCGTCACAACCGGTTTTCCAATAAAAATGTTTATTGAGAAACCGACCTTTTGAGTCCAGTGCGAGGAAAATCCTCTTTACTGGTAGACAAAACCTTGATACAATAAGCCAGTAGCATTTAATATATTACAGTTTCGAGCCGAGGATGCTCAACGAATTATTACAAGCACGCCAATAATTATACATAGTGGCGGATATGACACAGTGGAGTGGTGGCATACTACTGACTCGGGGTAAAGTGGTGGAATGACACAGTGGAGTGGATAACATGACTCCTACATCATGCTCATCGAAAGTCCGAGGTGAGGCTCGATGGATTTATTTGGGTAGCGGAAGGAAGTAACATGGTGACTAATCCAGGTCGCACGAGACCGACCGATTCCTCTAGGCATCGGACTCGCTATCGAACTCTTCATCCATGAGATCGCCTTCACAAGATCTCGCCAAATCAACAAGCCAGGTGAGTACTTTGAAAGTACTCGCAAGACAGTTCGGACAAAAGAAATAACAAATGAATGCATGAATGCGCATGAGTAATTAATATGGTACATCCCAAAGAGGAAGTAACACAACATTAATTAGTAAGAAGGAAGTCAGGTGATAGTAAAAATAACTGAAAACCAATCGGTGTCCAAGCGACGCCTCGAAGGGTGAACGAATAAATAAAACATGCCACAATCGGGCGTCTGAGCGACACCACATAAAGGGCTTATATTGAAAATAAAAGACATGCATGCCACAGTCGGACGTCGGGGCGACATCACAGAAAGGGCTTATATTTAAAATAAATGACAACAATGCCGCAGTCGGACGTCTGAGCGACATCGTAGAGAGGGCTTATATCAAAGTAAATAATTACAATGCCACAGTCGGACGTCTGAGCGACATCGCAGAAAGGGCTTATATCAAAAGTAAATAAAAACAATGCCACAGTCGGACGTCTGAGCGACAACGCAGAAAGGGCTTATATCAAAAGTAAATAAATAATAATGCCGTAGTCGGCCGTCTGAGCGACATCGCAGAAAGGGCTTAAGATTCACTTTTCATATCGGTTAACTTGCAAGAAAGAGTGCTCATAGGAAAATATTCGTCACATGATAATAAACGGGTTAGTCCATCCACAGGAAATAAACATTTAACACTCATGTGGTTCTCAGGAGTGTCTGTCACCGGGACTGACACTTGACAAGATAAGATGAACGCAGCTCTTGGACATGGACAAGATGATTTCAAGGATTTTTCACTCTGCAGAGTTTGTACTAAAATTATCCACAGCCAACGGATTTCCGTAGTCACGAAGGACTAGTTCCGTTTACGGTATTTCGGAGGAAACACAGCTAATCAGTACACACCCATCCCACTTTACGTTGCCAGGAATCACCCTAGACAGCATTCAAGAAAAACTTTGAGACGGGGAGATCACAATCTCGAATAGCATGGGATCAAATTTATATATGCGCGCTCTAAGGGGTGCCCCCCTCTCGGTCCCAACCGGAAACACCCATGCCCCCTGACCGGATGATAGGCTTTAATCCAGGCCATGGAACCCTCATCCCGCCTCTCGATTTGGTGTGTACCGAAAGTGGTTTGCAACTTACTAAGCAGATCCCTTGCGGAAAACATGTGGTAGTACGGAAGGGAAGACGGACGGGAACTGGACTGATTCATGTTGATACTGGGTCAATGGTCTGGCATAAGACTGGCATGCTACAACATTGTCATCTTACCCATTCTCATGCCAACTCATGGCCATGCAAACTCATTTCCATCAACTCATGGATTATCGAAATTCACTTGCCTCCACTTTGCATGTAATATGACATTCATCGAGGTGCTCATGATCATGCCATGCAACTACTTAATGCAAACATGCCCAAACACTCATCATATCAAAAGTTCAAACATGCTTGCCTGGTTCGGAGTAGTCGGGGCCTAGCTCGGTGAAGTTCGCGGTTCTGTCACCTCCTTCGGTATCTACGGTATACAAAAATACACGCACTAACGTAAATACCATTGGGTGCACAAAAATATTCCAAATACTTTTCAAATAAATCTGGTAAAAAATTAGACAAAATTTTAAAGAGGACAGAAAAAGAATCACTCAAAAATCCTTTTCTGTTTAAAAGTTATAAGAGTTTTGGTCCAAGGATCTCTCTGCAATAAACAGAAAACTCTCAGGGGTCTAAGCAGAAAAGTCCAGAAAACGATTCAGATTAGAAAGCACATTTGCCAGAATACGCTTTCAGAAACGGTTCGAAAAAAGGAACAGAGAGGCTGACGAGCGGGTCCCACCCTTCAGGTTTGAATATTCAAAAGAGGCGGCAGAGCTCGTCGGCGCCCGAGAGCTGCGGTGGTTGCCGGCGGCGATCCACGGCGAGGCAGGGGGATCGGGGGGTACCTCTGTGCTCAGTGCACCCTTCTGCGTTGGTGGATGGTGGTGGTGGTCGCCGGTGAGCACCACATCGACGGCGGCCCTTGCTCCGGCGGACGGTGGTTCGGGAAGTCGTGAGTCTCGTCGGAGAGGGTTGCTGGGATCAAATTGGAGTGGGGGTTAGTCTCCTAGAGGTGCCATGAGGCTACGAGCAAGTCTAGGGCGGTGGAGGAGCTCTCACCGGAGAGAATGCTGCCGGAGCCCGAAGCGGACGGAGATGGCCGTAGTTGAGGAAGAAGGGCCCCTCGAGGCTCTTCCAGTGGCTGGGTGGGGTCTGGTGAGGTGGTGGAGATGTGCGGGGTCGAGAGCGAGCTCGGAGGCGCTATTTATAGCCGGCCCGAGGCGGTTGCCGTGAACGGGATAAGTCCGGCGAGCGATTACGGCGGTGCTGTGGCTGGACGGTTGGTTTAGCGGCTTGAGCATCGTCTAGACGGAGTATTGACTCCATCCCGGTGCCTAACTCCGCAAGGCAGGGGCGGTTGGCCGCCTGTTCCAACGGAACGGCCCTGCGGCACGTCGGCGGCAGAGGGCGCGCCCTGTGCGTGCCAGACCACGGCGACGGTGCTGCAGGCGTGCGCTGGTAAGGGAGACGGCCACGCGGAGCTCCCAGGTGGCATGGGCGGTGCCGAAGGGTATTGTGCCGCAGGGTGCCCCCTGTTGGCCGCAACGGGAGGTCCCGACGCCGCAGAAGACGCCGGCGCAGACGGGCCAGGGTGCCACCGACGCCAGGAACCAGCCAAGTGCGCGTGCGGTGCTCTGGACAGGGAGGAGGGGTCGTGCGCAACACGCCAGGCGCACAGTTGACAGATGACCAGACTCTGACGAAACTGAATCTCTGAATTTCTGAATTTCTCGGAAAGTGCAAAGTAACAGTGCATGTCAGGTGTTCGATAGAATGATTTTGGCATGTGGGGATTTTTCCTTGAGCTGATTTTTGGTGGAGTGGCTTCTCATTGCAACTGGAGGTTGCCTGAATTTTGGTGGAATTTTTGGAGAAGAGGAGATATGAATTTCACCAAATTTGGCAAATCTGGTCAAACTTGCAGGAGCTGAAACTTGAAAATTTTGAAAAGAAGAAGAGTGGATCTTGATGGTTCTAGGTTGTGGGTGCTAGGAACTATCCAGAGGAGTTGATTTGAGATCAAAGTTCAAAGGCATTAAGGTACTTGCTTTGCAAATCACCTAGGCTCAAAATAATAGACAGAATTGTTTGGGGAAAGAAATATATGAAATAAAATCCAAAAATGAGTTGGACTTGTTGGGACAGAATATATGGATTGCCCCAAAGTAGAAAGAGGGGTTTTGGGAAGATTTACCACATGAGGCATGATAAACCATGGGTGGTTTCAAAATAAGAGAAGACCCAAAACTCCTAGGGTTTTCTTCTAAAAGAAAAATAAATCCCAAAAATAAATTTGAGAAGGGGAGAATCAGAAGAAAGGTTTTTAATAACCAAATACCAGAGCTGAAGAAGATGCCAAAATTAAATCCTTTGCCAAAGGGGAAATTTTTGAGAGAGAGAGAGATTTTTGGAAGGGTTTAAAAGACCTCCTTCAAAACCAACAAAGTTTTTGTTGAAAACCAAACAAAATTTTTGGAGTGTCACAACACCTACCCCCTTAGGAAAAATCTCGTCCCAGAGATTTCAGCTGATCCTCAAATAAGTGTGGGTGCCCTGTCCGAAGAAAATCCTCTCTTTCCCAAGTGGCTTCACTCTCGGTGTGATTGCTCCACTGAACTCTGAAAAACTTGATGGTTTTCTGTCGTGTCCTCCTTTCAGACTCCTCCAAGATTTTTATTGGATGTTCCCGATATGTGAGGTCTGGCTGCACGTCAATGTTTTCATGGGGCACCTGCTTCTCTGGGTTTCTTACGCACTTTCTCAACTGCGAGACGTGGAAGACATCGTGGACGTCGGATAAATCTTCGGGTAAGTCTAGCTGGTAGGTTACCGTGCCCCTTCGTGCCACTATACAGAATGGTCCGATGAATCTTGGTGCTAGCTTCCCTTTAATCTTGAATCGTTGCAGGACCCTCATAGGAGATACTCGTAGGTACACAAACTCACCGGGTTCAAAGCTGATTCCCCAATGTTTTTTATCGTAATAACTATTTTGTCGACTTTGGGCTGTCTTGAGTCGATCCCTAATCACCTTAACTTTATCTTCAGCCTCCTTGAGCATATCTGGGCCGAAGATATGGTTGTCTCCGGTTTCTGACCAATTTAGCGGGGTACGACATCTCCGCCCATACAGAGCCTCAAATGGTGCCATTTGCAGGCTGGCTTGATAACTGTTGTTATATGCGAACTCTGCGTATGGTAAGCTCTCTTCCCAACTGGTCCCATAGGTGAGGACACATGCTCTTAGCATGTCTTCTAGAATCTGGTTTACGCGTTCAGTTTGTCCATCTGTCTGGGGTGGTATGCGGTCATCAACGCCAGCTTGAGTTCCCGAGCTTGTTGTAAGTGATCCCAAAATCGGAGACGAATTGAGTGCCTCCGTCCGATATTATTTTCTTTGGGACTCCATGTAAGGCATTTATACGGGAAAGATAAAGCCTAGCAAGCTTATGAGTGGTGTGGGTTGTCTTCACGGGGATGAAGTATGCTACTTTAGTCAGTCTATCAGTGATGACCCAAATGGCATTATTTCCATGTCGTGACTGAGGTAGCCCAACAATAAAATCCATTCCAATCTCGTCCCATTTCCACTCGGGTATCTTATTTGGCTGCAAAAGTCCGGCCGATTTCTGGTGCTCGGCCTTGATGCGTTGACAAGAGTCACAACATGTGATGAACGTGGCTATGTCCCTTTTTAGACCGTGCCACCAATATTTTTCCTGAATATCCTTGTACATTTTTGTTCCTCCAGGATGGATTGAATACGGGGCGGTGTGGCCTTCAGCTAAGATTTGTTGTTTAAGGTCCTTGATATTTGGTACGCAAAGTCTATCTCCTTACCACAATATCCCTTGTTCATCGATAACGAATTCTGAGGCCTTGCCCAAACTCACCTTCCGCTTTATGCCTTCAATGCTAGGGTGTCCATGCTGAGCCTCTTTAATCTTTTCCATCAGGGTAGGCTGTATTTCTAAATTTGATAAGATGCCTTCGGTGACTACCAGCAAGTTGAGTTTAGTAAACTCCTGCCGAAATTCAGGTCTCAGCTTTGGTAGGTTGTCGTCGTTTGGGCTAGGGTTCCGACTTAGACCGTCTGCCACTACATTTGCTTTTCCTGGATGGTAGTGGATTCCAACGTCATAATCCTTCACTAATTCCAACCAGCGTTGTTGCCGTAAATTCAGTTCCGGTTGTGTGAAAATATACTTGAGGCTTTTATGGTCCGTGTATATCTCACAACGATTTCCAAGTAAAAAGTGTCTCCATTCTTTGAGTGCATGAATAACTGCTTCTAACTCCAGGTCATGAGTAGGATAATTTTCCTCATGCTTGCGAAGTTGTCT
This sequence comes from Aegilops longissima, assembly GCA_021605205.1. Taxonomy (NCBI): domain Eukaryota; kingdom Viridiplantae; phylum Streptophyta; class Magnoliopsida; order Poales; family Poaceae; genus Aegilops; species Aegilops longissima. Next base: position 581,536,834 of record CM038679.1, on the reverse strand, counting down.
GGAGACATATGCGACTACCTTGACTTCTTGCATCAACACGCATCCGAGGCCTTTCCGGGATGCGTCACAATACACCTCAAAATTCTGGTGTATGTCTGGCACAATTAATACTGGTGCTGTCATTAATTTCCTTTTTAATTCTTGGAAACTTTTCTCGCAAGCTTCCGTCCATTCAAACTTCTTGTCTTTCTTGAGTAGCTGCGTCATTGGCTTTGCTATGGTGGAGAATCCTTCAATAAATCTTCGGTAGTAACCTGCCATTCCCAAGAAACTTCAAGACGTCTGCTTACCGGGCTGGTGGTTTCCAGCCAAGCACGGCCTTGACTTTTTCGGTTCACGGCAATACCTTCTTGGGTTAGCACGCGGCCCGTAAAACCTACTTGCCTTAGCCAAAATTCACACTTGCTGAATTTAGCGATAATTGATGTTTCCGAGTTCCCTAGTACAATTCGGAGATGTTCAGCGTGCTTTTCCGGTGTCTTGGAGTATATCGAATATCGTTGATAAATACCACAACAAACTTGTCCATAACTTATAAATACTTTGTTCATGAGGTGAACAAAGTATGCGGGGCGTTCGTTAGTCCAAATGGCATTACGGTGAACTCATATAATCAGATCCGAGGTGAATGCTGTCTTGGGAATATCTTCTGTTCGTACCTTTAATTGATGGTATCCCGACCTCAAGTCAATTTTTGAGAATACCTTGGCCCGAGCGAGCTGATCAAATAAATCATTTATTCGTGGCATCGTATATTTGTTCTTGATCGTGACCATGTTAAGTGCTCGATAGTCGATACACAGTCTCAGTGTTCCATCCTTCTTTTTGGCAAATAAAATTGGTGAACCCCAAGGTGAGGAGCTGGCTCGTATATATCCTTTGTCCAATAATTCTTTTATTTGCTTCTTCAGTTCTACCAATTCGGACGGTGCCATTCTGTATGGTTTCTTGTATATGGGGGCTGTTCCGGGTGCTAGTTCAATGTTGAATTCTATCTCTCGGTCTGGTGGCATGCCTGGTAGTTCTTCGGGAAATACGTCTGGAAATTCACACACTACTTGAACCTCGCTTAATTCAGAAATATCCACCTTGTTCAATCTTGGTTGCCAGGATATTTTTCTTTCTTTGACTGAAACTTTTATGGTCTTCCCGTGGTGGTGGGTGAGAATCACGGTCCGGTTGAAGCAGTCAATAAAACCTTTGTTGGTGGTTAACCAATCCATCCCTAAGATGACATCCAGTCCTTTATTTTCCAACACAATAAGGTTGGCGTGAAACTTCAACCCTTCAAACTCAATAACCACTCCTTGGCAATAACTCGGGTAACTTGCTTAATCCTGTGGGACTTGACGATCATAGATTTTTCCAAGGGAAGCATCGAAAAATTATTTTGCAAGGCAAAACTTTTCAAATGAATGAGTGAGAAGCTCCGAATCAAACAAAACCATGGCAGGTATTGTGTTGACAGAAACGCATCGAGTACGATATATCCGGGGCATTCTGTGCTTCCTCTTTGGTCACGTGGTTAAGATGACCCTTCCTGTGGTTGTTATTTGGATTGAAATTGTTGCGTTTTGGCCCCGAATTATTGCCTCCATTGTTCGGCTTTGGGGTCGAGTTCCTTGGATTGGGGCACTGCTTGGCATAGTGCCCTTCTTCTCCACAAGCGTAACAGGTAACACCTGGGCGGTATGTGAACTCCTTGTCCCTTGCATGGAAATTCTTGATTGGGCGTGAGACGTTTTTCGTGGGTCTGGGTGTCCCACCTTTCGGAAAGTCTGTCCTGCTGCGGTGGTTGCGAGCATGATTTGTCTGGTCCCTTTTTCGCTTGCGGAAATCTTCCAAGCTGCATCTCTCATTTTCCAAGGTAATGGCCTTATCCACCAGTGTTTTATAATCTGGGAAGGTGTGCACAACCAGCTGGCATTTAAGCGTGGGCGTCAGACCGTCTAGGAATTTTTCCATCTTCTTGCTTTCAGACATACGCTCCTCGTTGGCGTAGCAAGACAACAGAGTAAATCGACTGTTGTATTCTCGACACCGCCATTGTCCTTGCTTGAGGTCATCAATTCTCTCTTTTGATCTTCATAAGACTCTTAGGAATATGTGCCCCACGAAAACCTTCTTTGAACTCCTCCCGTGTTATATTATTTTCGCTGGGGTGCATGTGTAGGAAATTTTCCCACCACGATGCGGCTGCTCCAAAGTGAGATAGTGCGGTGCATACAGTACTTTCTCAAGATCTGAACACTGGGCAATAATTAATTTTCTTTCCATGTCTCAAAGCCAGTCCTCGGCTTCAAGAGGCTTGTCAGTGTGAGAAAACGTTTGGGGATGCGTCTTCTGTAGCTCAGATAACTTTGATTGCTGCTGATACTGTCCACGATGATTTCCTATATTGATGACTTGGTTCATCATTTCCTGATGTTGTTGCTGACTTTGCTCATAAAGACGGCACATTTGGGAAAGTGTTGTTTCACTGTCCTGTTGACTTGACTGCCCCTGTGTGAAATTGTTGCTGGGTTGTGTGCCATAATTTTGCTCTGGCGGAGTTGGCATGGAGCGCGTCCAAGGACGAGACATTGTTCACTCTGGGGATATATTTTGTAAAACTCATAAGAAAAGAAATTGAGTCGCAAAAGTCAATAAATTCATGAAGACGGAAAAAGTCTTAAATGCTCCAAGATTTTCCAAGAGAATATACGTTTGCGCATGGAGAAGGACTGCTCATTACATATCTTACACGCAAGCAGTAATTATACAATACATCACTCAGGATATGCGTACATATTCCTGACATGTTATTTAGGCTAGTCCACTTCTCCAGCCCCTACATGATGTGCAAACAAGCTACTTCTCACAGCCTATGTACATATAAACATATCGCACAAGTCGGTACATCGCATGGCGGCTAAGCGTACTCACGGAGATGGTAAGGATTTCCTTGGCCTCACCGAGGGTGAGGCGCAGTGAGGCTGGGGACTCAACCTCCTCCTCAGTAATAGGCTCCAGACGTGAAGTGCTGCGCTGAGTTGGTGGAGCAGGCGCCCTATGCGGGACAACACGAACATGAGCGGGTGCAAGGGGTGGTGCAGAACGAACTGGAGTAGGTGCAATGACATGGTTGAACTCCTCAGTGGTAGGCAGGCGACGAATAGTGGCGAGAGCAGTAGGTGCAAAAGATGCTGATGACGAGACGAAAGTCAGTGGCGGTGCGGTGCGCAGGAGCTCCCTCCTGTTGGCGGCACAGCCATGGACTGAGTCCATGCGGACAGCCACAAAGTCGTCCACCAGGTTGTCGAAGGCTGCCTCCAAAGCCCGGAGATACTCGATAAGCATCTCAAAAGCCTCGTCTCGTTCTCCTCTGGGGCAAGAGAACGCGTAGTGACAGGTGTATAGCACGTGACATGGAAGGTAGCGGTAGCGACGAGTCTTCATCAAAGGAAGGATATCCCTGAGACGAGCTATCGCCTCACGGGCTGCCATCTGCAGTGCATGCTTCTCCGTAGGCATGGCTCTCCCCAAGAACCGGAAAAGCTCAACTCGCCCTCCCTTGAATTGCACTGCGGCCTGGTGCATGGTTAGACGGTCATTGACCTTGGGCTAAGAGAGTGAGAAGACTAGGCGCACAAATGGCCCCATCGCGACTTGGAGGATGAAGGAGAGAAGCATGACGAACCCATCAGGCATGTTGGCAAACATCTGTGACTCGTAGTCGTTGCCAGCCATCTACAAAAGTAGGCAAAAATTCTAAGTGGTCAAATCATAAATTTATGTTGACTGTCAGAAATTGACTACATTTGTAAAAATTAAGAATTAGCTCTATATGCTAATAACCGATTAGCGATCGCACCTAGTGGCTTCCTACAGTCAGCCTGGCTCTGGTACCAAGCTTGTCACAACCGTTTTTCCAATAAAAATGTTTATTGAGAAACCGACCTTTTGAGTCAAGTGTGAGGAAAATCCTCTTTACTGGTAGACAAAACCTTGATACAATAAGCCAGTAGCATTTAATATATTACAGTGTCGAGCTGAGGATGCTCAACAAATTATTACAAGCACGCCAATAATTATACATAGTGGCGGATATGACACAGTGGAGTGGTGGCATACTACTGACTCGGGGTAAAGTGGTGGAATGACACAGTGGAGTGGATAACATGACTCCTACACTGGCGGCTCATCGAGCGTCGAGGTGAGGCTCGATGGATTTATTTGGGTAGCGGAAGCGGAAGTAACATGGTGACTAATCCAGGGTCGCACGAGACTGACTGGGATTCCTCTAGGCATCGGACTCGCTATCGAACTCTTCATCCATGAGATCGCCTTTCACAAGATCCGCCAAATCAACAAGCCAGGTGAGTACTTTGAAAGTACTCGCAAGACAGTTCGGACAAAAGATATAACAAATGTATGCATGAATGCGTCATGAGTAATTAATATGGTACATCCCAAAGAGGAAGTAACACAACATTAATTAGTAAGAAGGAAGTCAGGTGATAGTAAAAATAACTGAAAACCAATCGGGTGTATGAAGCGACGCCTCGAAGGGTGAACGAATAAATAAAACATGCCACAGTCGGGCGTCTGAGCGACACCACATAAAGGGCTTATATTGAAAATAAAAGACATGCGTGCCACAGTCGGACGTCGGGGCGACATCACAGAAAGGGCTTATATTGAAAATAAATGACAACAATGCCGCAGTCGGACGTCTGAGCGACATCGCAGAGAGGGCTTATATCAAAGTAAATAATAACAATGCCACAGTCGGACGTCTGAGCGACATCGCAGAAAGGGCTTATATCAAAAGTAAATAAATAACAATGCCACAGTCGGACGTCTGAGCGACATCGCAGAAAGGGCTTATATCAAAAGTAAATAAATAATAATGCCGCAGTCAGACGTCTGAGCGACATCGCAGAAAGGGCTTAAGATTCACTTTTCATATTGGTTAACTTGCAATAAAGAGTGCTCATAGGAAAATATTCGTCACATGATAATAAACGGGTTAGCCCATCCACAGGAAATAAACATTTAACACTCATGTGGTTCTCAGGAGTGTCTGTCACCGGGACTGACACTTGACAAGATAAGATGAACGCAGCTCTTGGACATGGATAAGATGATTTCAAGGATTTTTTACTCTACAGAGTTTGTACTAAAATTATCCACAGCCAACGGATTTCCGTAGCCACGAAGGACTAGTTCCTTTACGGTATTTCGGAGGAAACACGGCTAACCAGTACACACCCATCCCACTTTACGTTGCCAGGAATCACCCTAGACAGCATTCAAGAAAAACTTTGAGACGGGGAGATCACAACCTCGAATAGCATGGGATCAAATTTATATACGCCGTCTAAGGGTGCCCCTCTCGGTCCCAACCGAAACACCCATGCCCCCGACCGGATGATAGGATTTAATCCATGGCCATGGAACCCTCATCCCGGCCTCTCGATTTGGTGTGTACCAGAAAGTGGTTTGCAACTTACTAAGCCGTATCCCTTGCGGAAAACATGTGGTAGTACGGAAGGGAAGACGGACGGGAACTGGACTGATTCATGTTGATACTGGGTCAACGGTCTGGCATAAGACTGGCATGCTACAACACTGCCATCTTACCCATTGTCATGCCAACTCATGGCCATGAAAACTCATTTCCATCAACTCATGGATTATCGAAATTCACTTGCCTCCACTTTGCATGTAATATGACATTCATCGAGGTGCTCATGATCATGACATGCAACTACTTAACGCAAACATGCCCAAACACTCATCGCATCAAAAGTTCAAACATGCTTGCCTGGTTCGGAGTAGTCGGGGCCTAGCTCGGTGAAGTTCGCGGTTCCGTCACCTCCTTCGGTATCTACGGTATACAAAAATACACGCACTAACGTAAATACCGTGGGGTGCACAAAAATATTCCAAATATTTTTCAAATAAATCTGATAAAAAACTAGACAAAATTTTGAAGAGGACAGAAAAAGAATCACTCAAAAATCCTTTTCTGTTTAAAATTTATAAGAGTTTTGGTCCAAGGACCTCTCTGCAATGAAACAGAAAACTCTCAGGGGTCTAAGCAGAAAAGTCTAGAAAACGTTTCAGATTAGAAAGCGCATTTGCCAGAATACGCTTTCAGAAACGGTTCGAAAAAATGGAACAGAGAGGCTGACGGGCGGGTCCCACCCGTCAGGTTTGAATATTCAAAAGAGGCGGCAGAGCTCGTCGGCGCTCGAGAGCCGCGGTGGCCGCCGGCGATCCACGCATGAGGCGGGGGATCGGGGTACCTCTCAGCTCAGTGCACCCTTTCGCGTCGGTGGGTGGTGGTGGTGGTCGCCAAGCAGCACCACGCCGACGGCGGCCCTTGCTCCGCGGACGGTGGTTCGGGAAGTCGTGGGTCTCGTCGGAGAGGGTTGCTTGGGTCAAATTGGAGTGGGGTTAGTCTCCTAGAGGTGCCATGAGGCTACGGGCAAGTCTAGGGCGGTGGAGGAGCTCACCGAGAGAACGCTGCCGAGCCCAAGCGGACGGAGATGGCGGAGTTGAGGAAGAAGGGCCCCTCGAGGCTCTTCCAAGTGGCTGGGTGGGTCCGTGAGGTGGTGGAGATGTGCGAGGTCGAGAGCGAGCTCGAGGCGCTTATTTATAGCCGCCCGAGGCGGTTGCCGTGAACGGGATAAGTCCCGAGAGCGATTACGGCGGTGCTGTGGCTGGACGGTTGGTTTAGGGCTTGAGCATCGCTCAGACGGAGTATCGACTCCATCCGGTGCCTAACTCAGCAAGGCAGGGGCGTTACGGCTGTTCCAACGGAACGGCCGTGCAGCACGTCGGCGGCAGAGGGCGCGCCCTGTGCGTGCCAGGCCACGGCGACGGTGCTGCAGGCGTGCGCTGGCAAGGGAGACGGCCACGCGGAGCTCCCAGGTGGCGTGGGTTGTGCCGAACGGCGTTGTGCCGCAGGGTGCCCCCTGTTGGCCGCCACGGGAGGTCCCGACGCCGCAAAAGACGTCGGCACAGACGGGCTAGGGTGCCACCGACGCCAGGAACCAGCCAAGTGCGTGTGCGGCGCTCTGGATAGGGAGGAGGGGCCGTGCGCAACACGCCAGGCGCACAGTTGACAGATGACCAGACTCTGACGAAACTGAATCTCTGAATTTCTGAATTTCTCTGAAAGTGCAAAGTAACAGTGCATGCCAGGTGTTCGACAGAATGATTTTGGCATGTGGGGATTTTTCCTTGAGCTGATTTTTGGTGGAGTGGCTTCTCATTGCAATTGGAGGTTGCCTGAATTTTGGTGGAATTTTTGGAGAAGAGGAGATATGAATTTCACCAAATTTGGCAAATCAGGTCCAAACTTGCAGGAGCTGAAACTTGAAAATTTTGAAAAGAAGAAGAGTGGATCTTGATGGTTCTAGGTTGTGGGTGCTAGGGACTATCCAGAGGAGTTGATTTGAGATCAAAGTTCAAAGGCATTAAGGTACTTGCTTTGCAAATCACCTAGGCTCAAAATAATAGACATAATTGTTTTGGGGAAATAAATAAATGAAATAAAATCCAAAAATGAGTTGGACTTGTTGGGACAGAATATATGGATTGCCCCAAAGTAGAAAGAGGGGTTTTGGGAAGATTTACCACATGAGGCATGATAAACCATGGGTGGTTTCAAAATAAGAGAAGACCCAAAACTCCTAGGGTTTTCTTTTAAAAGAAAAATAAATCCCAAAAATAAATTTGAGAAGGGGAGAATCAGAAGAAAGGTTTTTAATAACCAAATACCAGAGTTGAAGAAGATGCCAAAATTAAATCCTTTGCCAAAGGGGAAATTTTTGAGAGAGAGAGAGAGATTTTTGGAAGGGTTTAAAAGACCTCCTTCAAAACCAACAAAGTTTTTGTTGAAAACCAAACAAAAATTTTGGAGTGTCACAAGGATCTGGAAGCCGCATTCCTTGATAACTCCCAGGGCACATATGTGCGACCACCAGACGCCGATGACCTTAGCCATATAATTCAGCAGCCAGAAGAATCGGCCAGACAATTCTGGACACGGTTCCTAACAAAGAAAAATCAAATCATTGACTGTCCGGATGCAGAGGCCCTTGCAGCCTTCAAACATAACATCCGCGACGAGTGGCTAGCCCGGCACCTAGGACAGGAAAAGCCGAAATCCATGGCAGCCCTCACCACACTCATGACCCGCTTTTGCGCGTGAGAGGACAGCTGGCTAGCTCATAGTAACAACTTGAACAGAAACCCTGGTAGTTCGGATACCAAGGACAGCAATGGCAGGTCGCGTCGCAACAAGAACAAGCACCGCATTAACAGCGATAATGCTGAAGATACGGCAGTCAATGCCGGATTCAGAGGCTCTAAACCCGGTCAGCGGAAGAAGCCATTCAAAAGAAATACCCAGGGCCCGTCCAGCTTGGACCGAATACTCGATCGCTTGTGCCAGATACATGTCACCCCCGAAAAACCAGCCAATCACACCAACAGGGATTGTTGGGTGTTCAAGCAAGCAGGCAAGTTAAGTGCCGAACTCAATGACAAGGGGCTGCATAGCGATGACGAGGAAGAGCCCCGGCCGCCGAACAATAGAGGACAGAAGGGTTTTCCCACACAATTGCGGACGGTGAACATGATATACGCAACCCACATACCCAAAAGGGAGCGGAAGCGTGCACTAAGGGACGTATATGCAATGGAGCCAGTCGCCCCAAAGTTCAACCCATGGTCTTCCCGCCCGATCACATTCGATCGAAGGACCACCCCACTAGCATCCGCCACGGCGGTTTCGCCGCATTGGTTCTTGACCCAATCATTGACGGATTTCACCTCACCGAGTCCCGATGGACGGCGGTAGCAGCCCGAACCGCTTTATCGGATACAAGGCGCAAAAATGGGCATAGACCCTCAAGGATTAAACCTACAAAGACGACCTTTAAAGGCGCCATACCGGTGTAGAGGCCAATTGTACAGGCTCGCCACACTCGAAGTGGTCTTCGATCCCTGGATAACTTCCGAAGCGAAGAGTTAATCTTCGACATAGTCCCGTTCCGTAGCGGCTATCACGCGCTGCTTGGACGAACCGCATTTGCAAAGTTCAATGCGGTGCCGCACTATGCATACCTCAAGCTCAAGATGCCAGGCCCTCGAGGAGTAATCACGGTCAATGGCGGCCCTCGCGGCGGAGGTGCAAAGCAGCCTCTCACAGCAATTCTCGAGTCCGCCACTAAGCGCCCGACACCGCTGCCGCCTCGAGTAACCTACAACAAGACCGCTGCACGATTCAAGCATCGCCAGAGTAATCCGCCCCAACCCCAGCCCTCGCGAAATTGCGAAGCCAAGATTACGCGCACATAACTACGCCCTGGAGATACCATGGGCATAAGGGAGGGCACGACCACGGCACGCCTGCACGCGGCTCAACCGCACTGTGGGCCCCAATTGTGTCATTCTTTTTTCTTCTTTTTCTTACTTTCAGACTCCGCTTAGAAGCCCTGTCCGCACTTGAATTGCCGAACTCACGATGCAACAGCCAGGAAGCGTAGCTACGTCGAGTGTCCGTGGTCTCTACTACGAGCATTATACCTGTTTTACATACCATCCTGCAGCTTACCCCTGGAGGGGGACATGTTAAATAGTCCCATCCCTTGCTTATCGCACAATTTGTATCGTTCTGCTTTTATTTGCAGTTTCTTTTAATAACCAATATATAGCTCTTGCCTATTATTGCACTCCTTTCTATATCTATATGTTCATTTCATGACATGTTGCACCCGTACACTTTGGTACGGCCAATACACCAGGGGCTTAAGTACCCCAAAATCATGGTGTGATAAGTCCGAACACTTTCACAAGTGCGGCACCCCGAACTTATAGCATTATATGCATCGGCTCCGAATCATGTCTTGGGTCAATAGTTGGGTTTGCCCGGCTCCTATGTTTTGGTACCTTACATTCCGTTATATCGGCTAAGGTAGCACTAGGAGAACCACTGCGATTGTGCCCCGGTTGAGCTGGGTTGAGCACCTCAGTGGAGAAAGCTAAAACTGACCGTCATGATAGGGCGAGAGCCGGTCGCTGTTCGAGAGGTTTTTTCGGGTCCCTAAAGACTTATGCCGCCTAGAGCGAGGAACCAGAATTGTCCGGCCAAGGCGTGGATAGTGCCCTGAACTCGGTCTTCCGAATACTAGGGGCTTCGCCGAAATTTAAAATTATAGAATTTTATGGCTAAGTGAGAGTGTTCAAGCATTATAAGTCTGGTTGCCTTGTTCGCTTGCGTTGAGCGCCTCCTAGATGGACCCAAGAATGGGAACAAGAGTGCTCAAGTTTATCCCGAACACCCAAAGACTGTGGCATGGGGGCTGAAGCCAACGACTTGCCATCTCTCAAATTTGATAAACGGCCGCACGTAAGGTAATATTTTAAATTAACAAGCGTTGCTTAGCGATATGAACAAGTTTTCAGCGTCTGTGATAACAAATGCGAGTCTATTCAAAACTTACATCTTTGGAGCACTCATCCGCTATTCAAGGGCACCCTTCAGAGGCCCTCATAGTACATTTTGGACGTGTGATGCTCCTTTCCTTCGGTGGCCCATCCGTCACAAGCTTCTCCGCATCCAGCTTGCCCCAAAGTGCACTTTAGCACGGGCAAGGGCCCGACGGCACCTTCAATGCGACGGAGCGCTGATGACTTCAATCCGTGGACAAAGGCCCACCAGCCGCTGCACTAAGCCAAGTAGCTCCTGTGCATGGCTTCCAATGGCCACACCCAACTATAAGGCCCTTCATGGTCTGTTCGACAACCTTGTGGAGCTCGACCAGCTGCTTCAGCTGGTCGCTCAGGGGCACCGCACGTTCAGCCTTAGCATACTGAGACCAGAACACCTTCTCCGTCGAGCTCCCCTCCTTGGCGCGGTAGAACGCGGCAGCATCTGATACACTACGAGGCAGATCTGCGAACGCTCCTGGAGAGCTCCGAATTCGGGTAAGTAATAGGTAATTCACTTTCACATGCTTGCTTTGCATAAAGAATGCCTTACCCGCCGCTATCTTCTTTAACGATTCAATTTCTTGGAGGGCTTTTTGGGCTTCGGCCTTAGCGGCTTTGGCACTCTCAAGAGCCAAGGCAAGCTCGACTCGAAGTTCGAGTCACGCCCAAACTCTCGTGTTTTTCCACGAGCTCGGAGCTCTTGCCGCATTTTCGCCAGCTCGCCCCCTTCTCTCGCTCAGTGCGCTCCGCGGCATGCTTTGTTTTCGACGGACACGCTTCCTTCGTGGTCGCCACCTCGCTCGTGGCCCTACGCAGCATCTGTGTTATTCCTATTATTTTTGCAACCAAACCTTTCTATAAGGTATTTCTTTAATAAGGTATTACTTACCTTCCTTGTCCTCGAGCTGCTTCTCGGCAAGGCCGAGCTCGTTCTCGGACCGCCAAGGCTTTGCTTCAATGCATCTACCTCCGCAGTCATCAAGTCTGGCAGAGGTCAGCAGTAGCTCTGCATTCCCATATTGACATACTTATGTTAGACTCCTGCGATATCTTTTTAGATCCTTAGTCCGCTTTTCTTTCCAACACCGAACTAAGCATCGTGGGCTATTGTCTATGCGGTAATATTTTTACATATTCTAAACTTACCTCAAAGCCCGTTAGAAGGCGATCAGAGCTTCGTCAGCCCGCTCTTGGCGGATCGAATCTATCTGGATCACCGCACTCATAACAAAGGCGGTGCTCCTCCTCGATGGAGGCGATGTTAAGTGCCTCCATGAAGTTATCCGATGCCTCCGTTGGACGGAGGACACGGCGTATTACCCTTCTTCTGAAGGGGCCGCTTGCCGACTTCGAGCCGCCAAGGTTCCGTTATGGAGTCCGGACAAGGGTCGGGCTTAGAGCCCCTGGGGGTCTCGCCCCCCACGCGCCTGGAGTCCGGGAGGTTACCGTGTGGCGCCTCCTGCGCCACCTCCTCTTGACCAGGCCCCCCTTGGGGCGCCACCACGGCGTCTTCCGCAGCGTGAGGCGAGGAGGCGGCCGGAAGTGAAGTACTCTCCATTTCGATTTAACCCGTGGACCCGCCGACGAAGCGGCGAACTCGCCTTGGGCGGGCTGCATGATTGTTCGGCATTAGAGAACACTATGCAATGAAAAAGCCATGGGTATCCTGGACACTTACGATCTCGCCAGGGCTTGGCCCTTGTTGGCCACTCCTCCTCGTCGTTGTCGACGCAGGTGGAGAAGTCCGAGGAAGGGTCCTTCCTTCTTGGACCCTCCGGCCTCCCGGTTAGGGCGGCCTTCCTTTCCTCTCCTCCTCCGGGGGAGCGGCTTCTTATCCTCCTCCTCGTTCTCAAGAGAAGATTCGCTTCAGAATCGACAAAGACCAAAGTCGGGAGCTCCTTCGAGTTCCGTTGCCTCCTTCTTAACCTTCTTCTCGGCACCACATGAGGTACCGGAGCCAGCAGCCCCGTCAATCAAGCGTCCGGCTGGTCTTCCGCAAAGGAGCCGGACAGTTAACCTATCCGGACGCCTTCACCAGTCTGTTAAAGGTTAGGGAGTTTTAGATCCCGCATAGAGCCAAACTATGAAAAAGAGTCCCATAAAGGGTAAAATAACTTACCTCGCTGGCTTGACGCTACGAGCTGAATCCGCGATCTTGATGGCGGATGTAGGAGCCTCGGCGCCTTTGAACAAGACCTTCCGGGCATCTTCGCACGTAGTGTCGAAGAGCCTTTTCAGAGTTGGGTGTTGTGCCGGATCGAACTCCCACAATTTGAAGGCCCGTTGTTGGCATGGGAGAATCCGCGGATGAGCATCACCGGATTACGCTGACAAGCCCGAGATTCTTGTCCAGCAGGTTTCGGACGCATGTTTGGAGTCCGGATAGCTCATTCAATTCCCCACGCCGGGCCCGTCTCTTTCCATGATGAGAGCCGTGTGGGAAGCCAGATCTGAATTGGGGCCGCCGCCCATTTGGGGTCGCATGGCTCGGTGATATAGAACCACCCGATTGCCACCCCTTTATTGTCTCCACGAAGGAGCCTCGAGCCATAGGACTTTGGCCATCTTGCCAACCATGGCGCCCAAGCACTCCGCTTGACGGCCGCCCACTACCTTCGACTGACATTGAAGATCTTCAGCCATAAGCGAAGTGGGGCTGGATGCAGAGGAAGGTTTCGCACACCACGATGAACGCCGAGATGTTGAGGATGAAATTCGGGGCCAGGTCGTGGAAGTCCAGGCCGTAGTAGAACATGAGCCCCCGGACAAATGGGTGAAGTGGAAAACCTAGTCCGCGGAGGAAGTGGGGGAGAAACACCACCCTCTCATGGGGCCTGGGGTTGGAATGAGCTGCCCGCGTCCGGGCAGCCGGTGCGTGATGTTGCTGGACAAGTATCCGCCTCCGCAGCTTTGTGATGTGCCCTCCATGACGGAGGAGGCCATCCACCTGCCTCCCGCTCCGGACATAGTTGGAGAAGGTTGAGGTGGGATGTGCGGACTTGGGCGCTGGAGCTCGAGTGCGCGGAAATGGATGAGCAAAGGAGGAAGAAGGCGTAGGTGAAAAGGTGGATCCTTATCCCCTTATATGGACGGACGAAGCTATGCGTCCCCCACCAGCCTGGTAAAACTCGCTTATCTCCCAAGCGCCATAATCAATGGCGCGGATGGGTTACCCACGTCTGTATTGATGGGAATCCCGGAATAAGGGGGCATGATCTATGCTTTGATAAGACGTGCCAGGGAAACCGCCTCGCTAAACGCACTGAGGTGGAACAGTAAAAAATGATTCATATAAAGGCCTGGCCGTGGTGTGGTGTCACGCCGCAGAATACGTCAGCAGATCTGTGCAAAAGTTATTCTCTCTACGGTGGTATGTGGAACTTGTTTTGTAGAGCCGGACACTATCCTTGTGTTCAAAACCTTCTATGAAGTATTCGGAGGAGGAACCCGCCTTGCAATGCCGAAGACAATATGCGCGCCGGACTCGTCGTCATTGAAGCCTAGTTCAGGGGCTACTGAGGGAGTCCTAAACTATCATCACGGCCGGACTCCAAGACTATGAAGATACAAGATTGAAGACTTCGTCCCGTGTCCGGATGGGACTTTCCTTGGCGTGGAAGGCAAGCTTGGCGATACGGATATGTAGATCTCCTACCTTTGTAACCGACTGTAACCCTAACCTATCCGGTGTCTATATAAACCGGAGGGTTTTAGTCCGTGGGACTAACAACAATCATACCACAGGCTAGCTTCTAGGGTTTAGCCTCCTTGATCTCGTGGTAGATCTACTCTTGTACTACCCATATCATCAATATTAATCAAGCAGGAGTAGGGTATTACCTCCATCGAGAGGGCCCAACCTGGTAAAACATCGTGTCCCTTGTCTCCTGTTACCATCCGCCTAGATGCACAGTTCGGGACCCCTACCGAGATCCGCCGGTTTTGACACCGACACTAACCAAAAGCCACATGCCACCCACCGCCTCAAAACTATACCTATCACCTGGCCGTCATGTCCAGGGGCTTGACATGGTTGGACCCCTTAAGGAGGAACCCACAAGCAAAAATACCTATTGGTCATGGTGGATAAATTCACCAAATGGATAGAGGCCAAGCTCGTTAAAACGGTCGAATCCGGACCGTGATAGACTTCATATCGGGGTAGTGCACCGTTACGGTGTCCCCACAGATCATCATCGATAACGGCACCAACTTCACGGCCGATGAGGTCAAATTATGGTGCAAAAACATGGGCATCAAGCTCGATTACGCCTCAGTCTATCACCCTCAAACCAACGGTCAAGTCGAGCGAGCAAACGGTCTAATCATGAGCGGCATTAAACCCAGACTAGTGCGGTCCCTCAAGGAATCTAACACGCACTGGGTTGAGGAGCTGGACTCCGTACTCTGGGGGCTGCGGACCACGCCAAATCATACTACCGGATTCACACCATTTTTTATGGTGTACGGCGCAGAGGCAGTCTTGCCCTGCGACATAATACATGACTCACCTGGCGTGCGCATGTATGAAGAAAGAGAAGCCGAGCTCGATCGGCAGGACAGTTTGGACGCATTGGAGGAGGAGCGCGACGTGGCAAAAGATCGTTCCGCATTCTATCAATAGCAGGCTCGAAGATATCAAAGCAGGGAAGTACGGGCCAAAGCTTATAACGTTGGCGAACTAGTTCTACGCCTGTCGGACAAGAAAAAAGATAAACTCAAGCCCAAATGGGAAGGTCCCTTCATCATCGACCAGGTCCTGACCGGCGGAGCATACCGTCTGCGAAACGCATTGGATAGCCGACTCAAGCCGAACCCATGGAACGCAGCCCGTCTACGAAGATTCTAGGCCTAAGCACCGGACTCCAAGTTTGTCTCCTTCCTCCGTCCACATTTTCTATTTTTGCTGTCTTTTATTTCTCTCCTTCCTCCTCCTTCTTCCTGAAGCCTTTAGAGGCTCGTTTGCGCTTTGTACGCTTTATATTTGACGATTGTCTGCGCTCATTATACTCGGGGCTTCTTTAACGAAGCTTATTTATACGGGCTTCATGCCCAACACATGCGCCAAACTTCCGCATGTACCTTTTATTCACCATTATATGCATCGATATGACTTAAGTTTTGGCCAAGCTGGGTTGCTGGCTCTGTGCTTACCCCTATGTTCCCAATTGTTCGCTAGGTGGTAAAGGAGCACCTCTGCGATTGTTACTTGCCGGGTCAGCGGATGTGTACCTCGACTGGGTGAAGCCGAAAGCTAGCGTTCTTAAGGGAATATTCGGTCGGTGAACTGAAAGATGATTTTTAACTATTTACCCATCTGCCCCCAGATGATTTTCTGCTTTCCTAGTAGTTTTGACATGCACTTTAGGGCATGCATCCCAGCGAAAGGAACCCTTAACGGAACTATTCTCCCTGGAAGATGTTTCTTACTATCCATGTAATATAACATAACAAGTTGGGAACTTGTCTGATACAGCAATAATGACCCCTCGCCTTTGTCTCCATGCATACCCGGTTCTTATATAACCACGAAGGTATTCGGACACACTCCGGACTATTGGGTCCCGAGGTCGGGCGAAAAAGGTCCGCTATGACAAACGATCTACAATCCGCTAGAAGACATTTTTCATGTCATATTTAATTACATAGTCAACTCGACTCATTGTATTCCTCCTCAATGCCATCTAATAGGCTATCTAATTTACAATCTTGCTAGGAATACTTGGCGGCCAATTCTACTTGGCCATACACTAAGCTTACAGGGATCTCCTTCCCATCAGCCCCACAGTGTCCGACCTCGGCCATGTGGTTTGGGTCAGCCTTCGTGTACTGCGTCTTTACCATGGCCCAGGCCTCCCTGGCGCCTTGACGGCAGGCTGATATCTTCCACAGTCGGAAGTGCCACCGTGCTCCTTGAAACCGCTCTGCCAGTTCCCCAATGCCTTCGGGCAGGGAGATAGATGGCCACAAGGCCTGGCCGACGCCTTTCATCACTTGCCGAACTCGTTCGTGCAGCTGACGCGGTTTGGGAAGAAGATCACCCGAAGAACTAGGCATCTCCTCTTCAGGACGACCTGTGAGCAAACCTATATACATGTTTATGTTAGTCGCCTTCCTCGCCGAACTCTTTCAAAGTTCGCTCAAGCACTTCCTGAAAATGCCGCGACGGTTGCCGATTCTCCTTCTGAGTCGCACAACCGGGCACGAAAATTTTTGGTTCCTCACCCAGTTGGGTGTTGGCATCCTGAGGTTATTTTTCTCCCGCCGCACCCTCGTAAGCACACTCGCCAGCCTTTAGCTGGCGCAGAGCTGTTGCTTGTCCGAATCTAGTCCGCGCCATCTGCAATATTATTGTCGATTTACACACCCGCCGCACTTCATAAACTATTTATCTTTTGAAGAATATATTACCGAGGGGTCTCTGTGGCTCCCCAGAAGGCGGCTAGTGCGGCCTCAAGTTGGGCCTTGCATTCTTCAAGCTCCCGGACAGTCGGGTATTCTTTTTTGTAAGATCCTGCATAACAAATGATCCTTAAATCAGTTATTCTAACTATTTTAAGTCTCGGGGGCTACTGGCATATATAACTGTCAAATTTTCTTACCTATATGTCCTTTACATACTGCTCCATGGCTCTGGCTAGACCATCTTGAGCGGCACGGAGGTGCGCATCTCCCGAATTGAAGGCATTCAAGGCCTCTTGGGAGAAACATGCATCACAAAGAACTGTCCGGGGCGCCTGTGATTCATGGCGCTCTCCACCTCGGAGTTGGTGGCGGACAATTTGTCGGCATCCTCTGTCGGAGGAGCATCCGACGCACGCCTCGTGCTCGCCTCCGCTTCGGACCCGTCTTTGGAGCCTGGCGGCGGAGGCTCGATTATAACCTCTCCGGACTCAGTCCCGCGAGCTTTTTCCCCGAAAAAAGCACCAGCGTTAGTACACCTTCCGTGAATCAATCCTGGAATATGGTGACGCGCCATACTGTTCTGGGCGGAGTTTCGATCCGCATCGCACTTCTTTTTAGCTCAAGAGCCGATCGCCTTGTTGGCCAACCGCCAAGAGTTCGCCTCCCTGCCTCGGCGCCCTGCGAAACACCATTGGTATACGGTGATCAAGAAATTAGCACGGATGGGTCATTATCGAGTATTGGGACCTCGGTCTCGCCACCTGTGAGGCTGGAAGTATTCCGGTAATCGGCCATAATGGCAACCAAAGCATTGTCGATGCTAAGTTGGTGGAACACCCGTCGATCAACTCCACCTTTATATCCGGATCTTCTTGGAGGCGGATCGAGGACCGCTTGGATCCTCGGGTTGTGAAATGGGCTGTGTAGCGCCCTCGATCGGCTATATCTCCCACGTGTCGGGCACGACTTAGAGGCATAACCGCATTGAAAGCAATGTCGCAAGTGAGGTAATCTTCACACAACCCATGTAATACATAAGGGAAAGAGATACATAGTTGGCTTACAATCGCCACTTCACACAATACATGAGTAAAGCATTTCATCATACAGATACAATCAAGGTCCGACTACGGAACCAAAATAAAAGAAGACTACCCCAAATGCTACATGATCCCCGATCGTCCCAACTGGGCTCCACTACTGATCAACTGAAACGAAACAACACAAGAACAAGATCTTCATCGAGCTCCTCCTTGAGCTCAGATACGCCACCGCACGGTTTCATCGGCACCGCAAACTGGTTTTGAAGTATCTATGAGTCACGGGACTCAGCAATCTCACACCCGCGAGATCAAGACTATTTAAGCTTATGGGTAGGAGAAGGTAGTGAGGTGGAGCTGCAGCAGCGACTAGCATATCTGGTGTCTAACATACGCAAATGAGAGCGAGAAGAGAAGGCAAAAGCACGGTCGAACAACTATGATCAAGAAGTGATCCTAGAACAACCTACGCCAAACATAACTCCAACACCGTGTTCACTTCCCGGACTCCGAGAAGAGACCATCACGTTACACACGCAGTTGGTGTATTTTAATTAAGATCAACTTCGGTTTTCTACAAACGGACATTAACAAATTCCCATCTGCCTCATAACCATGGCACGGCTTTGAAAGATAATACCTGCAGGGTGTCCCAACTTAGCCCATGATAAGCTCTCGCGATCAATGAAGGATATTCCTTCTCCCGGAAGACCCGATCAGTCTCGAATCCCGCTACAAGACATTTCGCATTAATAAAACAAGACCAGCAAAGCCGCCGGATGTGCCGAAAATCCCGATAGGAGCTGCACATATCTCGTTCTCGTGGCACACCGGATGAGCAAGACGTCGGGTTGGCATAGACCCTGATTGCCCGTGGGCGCCGGACATCGCTTCGGTTTGGACCAGCAATCGAAGGAGAACTGGCCCGGGTTTAAAATAAAGATGACCCTTGAGTCTGCAGAACCCAAGGGAAAAGGCTTAGGTGGCAAATGGTAAAACCAAGGTTGGGCCTTCTTTGGAGGAGTCTTATTCAAAGCGAACTGTCAAGGGGGTCCCATAAATCACCCAACCGCGTGAGGGACGCAAAATCCGGGAACATAATACCGATATGACGGAAACTAGGCGGCAAGAGTGGAACAAAACACTGGCATAAGGCCGAGCCTTCCACCCTTTACCAAGTATATAGATGCATTAATTAAAGAAGATATATTGTGATATCCCAACAAGTAAACATGTTCCAACAAGGAACAACATCTCCATGTTCCGACAAGGAACAAACTTCAACTTCACCTGCAACTAACAACGCTATAAGAGGGGCTGAGCAAAGCGGTAACATAGCCAAACAACGGTTTGCTAGGAAAGGATGGTTAGAGGCTTGACATGGCAACATGGGAGGCATGATAAGCAAGTGATAGGCATCGTAGCACAGGCATAGCAAAAGAGCGAGCATCTAGCAAGCAAAGATAGAAGTGATTTCGAGGGTATGGTCATCTTGCCTGAAATCCCGCAAGGAAGAAGAACGAGTCCATGAAGAAGACAAACGGATGTAGCCGAACAAATCCTCACAACTCCGGAACGAAACCGAAGCTAACGAGAGAAGCAACCCGGAAAGAAACAAACAACAAAGTAAACAACCACCACATGAACATGGCATGATGCACAATCAAGTATGATGCATGTCCGGTTTAAATATGCATGGCATGGCAATATGCACAAACAAAACTACAAGTTAAATGGAGCCCAATATGCAACGAGTTGCATATTGACGAAACACCACATGACTCATTTAATTCTCTCTTGGTTATGTACCCAACAATATTAAATATTGGTTAACATGGCAAGTGGTGAAGCATATCAAAACTATACCATCTAAACAATTTAAATGGGGCCGGATATAAAAACAACAAATCCGGTAAATCCCCATATGCATTTAGCAATTTAATGCTACAACAATTTTAAACATTTAAATGTTGTCATCATGATGCGGATGACATATACAAGTTATATGCAATTTTTATGAAAATGTTGACATAAGCATGTTATGAAGCATTTGGTCACCATGGCGGAACAAAAAGGGTGCCACGGCGGCGAATCCGAAAATGATGCCACGGCAACATATCGGTTCCGGTAGCTCATGGAGATACCGGTGCAAAAGGAGGCATGCGGATGTGCGCAACAAGCTAGAGATGGTGGGGTGCTCCCGACTACGGGTTCCCACGGGTCGACGGCATGGCAAATGAGGAGGAACGTGCATGAAGCAAACGGGCACGGTGCAAACACGAGCATCTCATACAACTCACATTCGTTCTCGGAAGGTCGTCTCGGGGTTATACCTTCGAAGCGTGCATTTCGGGGTGGTTCAAAATCATCGAGGGAAGTAGTCGTTCACGGGACGTAGGGGAAGTAGTGGTTCACGGACATCATGGAAATAGTCGTTCACGGCGACGGTAGAGGAACTTGCCGTTTCTGCTACCCGGGTCTTCGGCGACGGTAGTTGTGCATGTTCCAACATCAAACTTGGAGGGACACGTCGTGGTACTTGGTGAATCCAGGAGACGGTACTTGTCCATGTAGACGTACTTTCGAACAGGAACTTGGCGCATCCAAAATGAGCAAGGCAAAAACCCTCATTCAGCGGTGCTCGAACTTTACGAAATCCACGAACGGGTCTTGGTGTATCCTGGTCTTGGAGAGGTCTCCGAAAAGAACTTGGCGTCCACGGGGACATGGAGCAGCGGTCTTGGCGTCGGCAGGGTCGAAGGCCAACGAGGGACGAAGTGGACGCTGTTGTTGCATGCCAGGAGGCGAAGCAAGGCGATGACGAGCTCGAGGCGGCGCTGGGAGGACGGCGACGAGGCGGACCAGGCCGGCGATGCAGCAGGAGAGGCGAAGGCGAGCTTGCTGCCGAGGCGGCCATGGCATCAGCAGGGGCCGACGGGAGGCAGGGGGCGCCGGATATGCTGATGGGGAGGCGTGGAGGAGGCAGGGCGCTGGCGATGGAGGGTTGCATCGGAGGCATGGTTGCGGGCGCCATGCGAGGTGAGGCGCGGGGCGTGTGTGAGCGGCGCAGGAGGATGGCGCAGGGGAGAAGGCGCGGGCGACCGAGCTCGCCGGAGGGCGCAGGGACGAGCGGGATCGGGCACGGGGTGAAGGAGGATGGGGATGAGGCGCTCGGGCCTTGCAGCGCGGGGAGCTCCTCTCCCTAGCGATGTGTGCGATGCGTGGTGGCGGCGTGAGGGAATGAGGAGGAGGGATCGAGGGAGAGATGCTGAGGGGATCGAGCAGGGGGGTTCGGGCTAGGGTTTAGGAGGGTTAGGTGGGCCTAGATGGCCTGCTGGGTTGCTGGGCTCTCTTCTCCCTCTCTCTCATATTTTCCTTAACAGAAAAGAATTAGAGAGAAGAAAAGAAAGAAAAGGTTAGGGAAAGAATATGCGCAAGGGGTTAATTTCCCTGGACTCACAAAAATAAGCTTGATCCAAGAAAATAGAAAGTGAGCGTGGGCGTGGAGTTGAATTCCACCTCATTTGAAAGAAGTGGGTATTCGGTATGTCCAAAATGTTGAGAAATTTGGTGGAGCTCGGAAAATGATGAAAGAATTTATGGGCAAGGTTGGAGACCAAGAATTAAGACAACAAAGGCATTAGGATATTTTGTAAGTGTGTTTATGTAAATCCAAATAATTGGAATATTTACTATAGCTCTCTAAATATCGAGAGGATATGTTTTAAAGAGAATCACCATGTGAATTCCTCGATTTAAATGGATCAAAGATCCATGCCATTTATTTAGTTGAGTTGAGATGCAAAGGTTAATGACATGATGCAATGCACATGATGCAAGGATGAATGCAATGAACAAAACAAATCGCACGACGAATCTCGGAAAACAAGGAAGGCATCTGAAGCGTCGGTCTTGGGGCGTTACAACACTCCACCACTACAAGAGGATCTCGTCACGAGATCTAGGATGGCACCGGAGAGAGACGGGAGAGGAAGAGGTAAAACAAAGTCGCTTATTTGACAAACGAGTGAAACCATGAACCTTGAGAGGTTGAACAAAGTGAAAGAAAGGATACAATGAAGATGAACGAGATTGCAAACACTCCGTTAACAAAGAGGAACAAGGAACATTACAAGAACCTTGTAGGTTAAAAGACATAAGAAAAAGGGTTGCAATGGATAAGAAGTACATGCAAGCACTCCGGTAGAAACGAGGTGTACAAGGAACGATAAAGATCAATTACGACAACACTCCGGTTGGAAATGGAAGATAAAGAATATGAGCTTGGCAAAATGAAAGCACTTGGATGAGAATCCGGTTAGAAGAGGAATGATAGACACAACACTCCGGTTAAATGGATAAGCAAGAAAAAGAACATGATCTTTACAAAACGAGGTGATGGGTGAAAAGAGCAACATCACAATGCCTCTGAAAACAATGCATGATAGTTAGATAGTTGGAATGAATAGAACGAAGGATGAAACCAACATCTCCTACCATAAATGAATTTGAAAGAGCATCCTTACGAAGTAGGATTGAACGGAGTTGTTTGAAAAACAACAATGGTAAGGATAAGCTTGTTGTGGGCTTATGGAAACAACTCAAAACTTAGAGGTGAATACATGCCACTACGGAAAACAATTGATTGCTTGAGAGCAACACGGAGGTGAAAACTTGATTCGCCGAGAGAATAGGAGAAAAACTTGGATCATTGATAAGCACCACGAATAGCAACATTCCCAATGGAAGGCTTTAGGTGAAATATAACCCAAGATAACTCCAATGAAGAAACGATGGGTTTAATTATATCATTCTTGACAACATGTGAATCATGAACCACGAAGAGAAGTTGTCAAGAGTGATATAACACCACCTCAAAATAAGGTAGAAAGAATTGCACTTAGGAATGCAAGATGAATAATGCTTGAACTCCTCCAAACAAAACATGTGTTGAACACCATGTTTATTTTAGAGTATAGCTTGGCGGACCTTGACTCCGAGAGAAATCTTGAAGAACAATTAAAGAATGAAAGGAATCCTTGACGAAGCACCATGTAGAGCCTCCATGAAGAACTCCGGTAATAAAAGGATGATAGAAAGAAAGAGAGGTTGAAAACACAAGGTGAAGTCTTGCAATGATTTAGATGGATCTTCGTGGTGATGAGAGCTTGGAACTCCGGGAGAAGAAAAGATGAAACAATTGAAACCGAGAATTTATTCATCATGAACAAACTCCGAAAGAAGGAATTAATCACTTGGAAGAAACAAGAACAAGAATTATGTTATGTGTATCCTTCTCCAATTTAAATTGATGACAAGCAACGGATTTGACATACTACTTATTCTTGTAGAAAGGATTGAAGAGAGATATTGCTCAACTTGGGAAGGTCTTCAACGAACCACCGGTAGGATTGAAACAACGATTAAATTAATATGAGAACATAGGAAGAGGAATCTTGAACGAACCACCATAAGAATTGAAAATGAGCGAAGATACTTGAGAAAATTTGATACAAGAGAATGAACAGATCACGAGCTGATTAGATAATACTTGAATGATACACCGGTAAGATTTGGAGAACGAAAGCTGAAAGCTGAGAATGAATAAACCCGAAATGATAGCCTTTGTAGGAATAAGATGGAAAGAACTCATGAAATGCTTCGGGTGGGTGTGAAAAGAATATCTCGCAAACGAAAATAATTATGAGAGGATGGCATCAAACTTGAACTACGCATCTTTGGAAGAACGGTTAAGGATTTAGGAGGAACTCTTCTTCGGTCTTCACATGTTGAGAATGACGATGAGAAACATCACCATGAATTGTTGAGAAACTCCGGAAGGATTAAAAGAGGAAAGGTTGAGCCAAAGATGAGAAAAAAATTGAAAGCGACCTTGGAGAAGGCGTGTGATGATGAAAATTCATTCTTCGTCACACTTGAAAAGAATTTTAGAAGCTCCGAAAAATTAGGCGGATCGTAAGATCCTCGGAAAAAGACACGTGGGTTAGGGCCCACTCAAAAGAACCACTGTTGAGCGATTGTTTGAAAAGAGAGATTGCACGGTTGAATTAAATGGCTTGAATGAGATAGCATCCTCAAAAGAACTTGAGTGAATTGAGAATGGAAACTTGAATCTTCTGAGATATCTTCATCACTCCCAACCAAATGAATAGCGAGAAGTGAATGATTAGGAGATACACCGGCATGAGAAAGCATTGTGAAAAGAGGAAAAGGGATAAGATCAACACCAAAATCTTGAACTAAATCCACCGGAGAAGAAAATTAGAATGGAACAATGATAAGGTTGAAGCTTCATTAGCGTCTTCATGAGAAATCACTGGATAAAACATTTAAAGGAAAAGAATGAAGAAACTTCCCTCAATAAAATGGATACTTGATTAAGAAATCTGAGTCCTTGAAGAAAAACGGGTGGGAGGGTGGGAAAACAAAGGCAACTTGGGTCGGATGAAATGAACACCGTTGAGAAAAAGCTTAGAATTGATCTTGCGAATGTTGGAATGATCGGATCCACTTGAAGAGAAGCACACCTGTTGAAAAGGATTGACATGACAATCTCGATTATCATGAAGGATTATCATCCACATAGAAATATGAGAACACCGCTTAGAATAAGGTATGGAATCAACACTTGACTTCGAAGCAACTCGAATACCACAACTCAAAACAAAAACAAAGGATTTGGCTTGCGGAATAAGCCGGAAACAAACATATCATAGATCCCATATCGTATCATGTGTCTGTTGGAAAGATAATCTAGGAGCTACTTGAATTCCCACTTATAAACTACCGAAACTTTCTGGTTATGCAATCAGGTGTTGGGGATACAGGGGACACAAAATATATCACCCAAACTAACAATACCTAGATCCAAATTGTATCCATCCGTCAACACATAACCAAGAAACCTTCGAAATCGTTTACCTCAACCTTGAAAAGCATTAGTTATACGAGTTATGGCAATACTCTCGAGCTCGCCCGATCTTCGGGTTATCGAGGTTATCTCACCAACAACTGCATAAAAGAGATTTTGATGTCGGCAAAGCTCGGTATTCCAGAATCGCAACGATAAAATTGTGACGACAACACCTCGGAGCTCAACTCCCGGGACACCGCCACAACCCCTAAATGTCGAGGCACCAAGAACAATGTTCTCGTCACAAAACCATCGAACGATTCCAAACTACCCGCGTGATCCTAAAAAAAATTAGTGAAATTTGAGGAGAGAAGAGTCAAAACTTCTCGTCGGAGACCTCACCAGAGCGACGAAGGACCGAGGAGTAAAAAGAATCCTACTCTCGATATATATAATCCTAAGACTCAAAACATTTTTGTTCTAGACTCAACAACGCCAAACAAACAATCAAGCAAGGGGCTCCTAAGTCGGGATGGCTCGATTACCAACTTGTAGCGCCTCGATGCGGCTATATCTCCCACGTCGAAGCACGACTTAGAGGCATAACCGCATTGAAAGCAATGTCGCAAGTGAGGTAATCTTCACACAACCCATGTAATACATAAGGAAAGAGATACATAGTTGGCTTACAATCGCCACTTCACACAATACATGAGTAAAGCATTACATCATACAGATACAATCAAGGTCCGACTACGGAACCAAAATAAAAGAAGACTACCCCAAATGCTACAGATCCCGATCGTCCCAACTGGCTCCACTCTTGATCAACTGAAACAAAACAACACAAGAACAAGATCTTCATCGAGCTCCTCCTTGAGCTCGGATGCGCCACCTGCAGGTTTCATTGGCACCTGCAAACTGGTTTTGGAAGTATCTGTGAGTCACGGGGACTCAGCAATCTCACACCCGCGAGATCAAGACTATTTAAGCTTATGGGTAGGAGAAGGTAGTGAGGTGGAGCTGCAGCAAGCGACTAGCATATCTGGTGTCTAACATACGCAAATGAGAGCGAGAAGAGAAGGCAAAAGCACGGTCGAACAACTATGATCAAGAAGTGATCCTAGAACAACCTACGTCAAACATAACTCCAACACGTGTTCACTTCCGGACTCACGAGAAGAGACCATCACGATTACACACGCGGTTGGTGTATATTAATTAAGATCAACTTCGGGTTTTCTACAACCGGACATTAACAAATTCCCATCTGCCTCATAACCGCGGGCACGGCTTTCGAAAGATAATACCCTGCAGGGGTGTCCCAACTTAGCCCATGATAAGCTCTCGCGATCAACGAAGGATATTCCTTCTCCACGGGAAGACCCGATCAGTCTCGGAATCCGGCTACAAGACATTTCGGCAGAATAAAACAAGACCAGCAAAGCCGCCGGATGTGCCGACAAATCCCGATAGGAGCTGCACATATCTCGTTCTCGTGGCACACCGGATGAGCAAGGCGTCGGGTTGGCATAGACCACGATTGCCCGGGCGCCGGACATCGCTTCGGTTTGGACCAGCAATCGAAGGAGAACTGGCCCGGGGTTTAAAATAAAGATGACCCTTGAGTCTGCAGAACCCAAGGGAAAAGGCTTAGGTGGCAAATGGTAAAACCAAGGTTGGGCCTTCTGGAGGAGTCTTATTCAAAGCGAACTGTCAAGGGGTCCCATAAATCACCCAACCGCGTTAGGGACGCAAAATCCGGGAACATAATACCGATATGACGGAAACTAGGGCGGCAAGAGTGGAACAAAACACCAGGCATAAGGCCGAGCCTTCCACCCTTTACCAAGTATATAGATGCATTAATTAAAGAAGATATATTGTGATATCCCAACAAGTAAACATGTTCCAACAAGGAACAACATCTCCATGTTCCGACAAGGAACAAACTTCAACTTCACCTGCAACTAACAACGCTATAAGAGGGGCTGAGCAAAGCGGTAACATAGCCAAACAACGGTTTGCTAGGAAAGGATGGTTAGAGGCTTGACATGGCAACATGGGAGGCATGATAAGCAAGTGATAGGCATCGTAGCACAGGCATAGCAAAAGAGCGAGCATCTAGCAAGCAAAGATAGAAGTGATTTCGAGGGTATGGTCATCTTGCCTGAAATCCCGCAAGGAAGAAGAACGAGTCCATGAAGAAGACAAACGGATGTAGCCGAACAAATCCTCACAACTCCGGAACGAAACCGAAGCTAACGAGAGAAGCAACCCGGAAAGAAACAAACAACAAAGTAAACAACCACCACATGAACATGGCATGATGCACAATCAAGTATGATGCATGTCCGGTTTAAATATGCATGGCATGGCAATATGCACAAACAAAACTACAAGTTAAATGGAGCCCAATATGCAACGAGTTGCATATTGACGAAACACCACATGACTCATTTAATTCTCTCTTGGTTATGTACCCAACAATATTAAATATTGGTTAACAAGGCAAGTGGTGAAGCATATCAAAACTATACCATCTAAACAATTTAAATGGGGCCGGATATAAAAACAACAAATCTGGTAAATCCCCATATGCATTTAGCAATTTAATGCAACAACAATTTTAAACATTTAAATGTTGTTATCATGATGTGGATGACATATACAAGTTATATGCAATTTTTATGAAAATGTTGACATAAGCATGTTATGAAGCATTTGGTCACCATGGCGGAACAAAAAGGGTGCCACGGCGGCGAATCCGAAAATGATGCCACGGCAACATATCGGTTCCGGTAGCTCATGGAGATACCCGTGCAAAAGGAGGCGTGCGGATGTGCGCAACAAGCTAGAGATGGTGGGGTGCTCCCGACTACCGGGTTCCCACGGGTCGACGGCATGGCAAACGAGGAGGAACGTGCATGAAGCAAACGGGCACGGTGCAAACACGAGCATCTCATACAACCCACATTCGTTCTCGGAAGGTCGTCTCGGGGTTATACCTTCGAAGCGTGCATTTCGGGGCGGTTCAAAATCGTCGAGGGAAGTAGTCGTTCACAGGACGTAGGGGAAGTAGTGGTTCACGGACATCATGGAAATAGTCGTTCACGGCGACGGTAGAGAAACTTGCCGTTTCTGCTACCCGGGTCTTCGGCGACGGTAGCTGTGCATGTTCCAACATCAAACTTGGAGGGACACCGACGTCGTGGTACTTGGTGAATCCAGGAGACAGTACTTGTCCATGTAGACGTACTTTCGAACAGGAACTTGGCGCATCCAAAATGAGCAAGGCAAAAACCGTCGTTCAGCGGTGCTCGTACTTTACGAAATCCACGAACGGGTCTTGGTGTATCCTGGTCTTGGAGAGGTCTCCGAAAAGAACTTGGCGTCCACGGGGACATGGAGCAGCGGTCTTGGCGTCGAGCAGGGGTCGAAGGCCAACGAGGGACGAAGTGGACGCTGCTGTTGCATGCCAGGAGGCGAAGCAAGGCGATGACGAGCTCGAGGCGGTGCTGGGAGGACGGCGACGAGGCGGACCAGGCCGGCGATGCAGCAGGAGAGGCGAAGGCGAGCTTGCTGCCAAGGCGGCCATGGCATCAGCAGGGGCCGACGGGAGGCAGGGGGCGCCGGATATGCTGATGGGGAGGCGTGGAGGAGGCAGGGCACTAGCGATGGAGGGTTGCATCGGAGGCATGGTTGCGGGCGCCATGGGAGGTGGGCTTGAGGAGTGTGTGGCGCGGCGCAGAGGATGGCGCAGGGAGAAGGCGCGGCGACCGAAGCTCACGCGGGGGCGCATGGACGAGCGGGATCGAGCACGGGGTGAAGGAGGATGGGGATGAGGCGCTCGGGCCTTGCAGCGCGGGGAGCTCCTCTCCCTGGCGATGTGTGCAATGCGTGGTGGCGGCGTGAGGGAATGAGGAGGAGGGATCGAGGGAGAGATGCTAAGGGGATCGAGCAGGGGGGTTCGGGCTAGGGTTTAGGAGGGTTAGGTGGGCCTAGATGGCCTGCTGGGTTGCTGGGCTCTCTTCTCCCTCTCTCTCATATTTTCCTTAACAGAAAAGAATTAGAGAGAAGAAAAGAAAGAAAAGGTTAGGCGCAAGGGGTTAATTTCCCTGGACTCACAAAAATAAGCTTGATCCAAGAAAATAGAAAGTGAGCGTGGGCGTGGAGTTGAATTCCACCTCATTTGAAAGAAGTGGGTATTCGGTATGTCCAAAAATGTTGAGAAATTTGGTGGAGCTCGGGAAAATGATGAAAGAATTTATGGGCAAGGTTGGAGACCAAGAATTAAGACAACAAAGGCATTAGGATATTTTGTAAGTGTGTTTGCGGTAAATCCAAATAATTGGAATATTTACTATAGCTCTCTAAATATCGAGAGGATATGTTTTAAAGAGAATCACCATGTGAATTCCCTCGATTTAAATGGATCAAAGATCCATGCCATTTATTTAGTTGAGTTGAGATGCAAAGGTTAATGACATGATGCAATGCACATGATGCAAGGATGAATGCAATGAACAAAACAAATCGCACGACGAATCTCGGAAAACAAGGAAGGCATCTGAAGCGTCGGTCTTGGGGCGTTACAGGCTGTGTATCTTCTCCATGGCCCGGCGCAGTTCCTGCGCAGAAACCTTGACATGAGATATTTAATCACGGGAACATGGATCGGACAGGCCACAAAGATGTTTGCTTACCCAACTTCGAGGATTATTCGAAGAAAACTCGCTCAGTGGGTTGACGCAGAGAAAATCCTCCTCCTCCCCTTTATACATTGCAGACAAGGTCTTCACCAGTTCGGTGACCGATCCCGGCCCTTTGCGGCCATGGCGGGTGGCATCGTCCTCCCCGTTGAAGTCCCACATGGGTGGCCCCTATATTGGGCGGCTGCACTCCCTCATAATGCAGATTGCCATGACTCAAATCATGGTCAATCCGGCATGAGCCGATAATCTTATTCGGCTCATCAAGTAAAGGACATCCGGTCATTTTCCCTCCAGGGGCTCCGGCGCCAGCTTAGGCGCTTCTTGAGGGAGCGTTGCTAAACTCGGAAGGCCGATCCAAACAGGTCCGCAGCGGGGCGTCCTCCATGTAAAACCATTCAAGGCCAGTCTTGGACTCCTTCTTCGGGGTCCGGATAGATATCCGGTCCGGCGATCGCCATAGTTCGCTCCGCCCACTTGATATATTGACCCCTCATGAGAACGGGGTACTAGGCAGAATAATCTCTTCCACAGCGCTAAATGAGCCTCGACGCCCAAGAACAGTTTGCAAAGGGCCACGAAGCCCGCGATGTGCAAAATGGAGGCAGGCGTAAGGTGGTGCAATTGGAGGCCATAGAACTCCAAGAGCCCCCAGAGAAACGGATGGATTGGAAATCTGAGTCCTCTTACTAGATAAGAGATAAAGCACACCCGCTCTCCTTTAGAGGGATCGGGGACACTCTCCGCTTGCTTTCCGCCCTTGTAGGTGGCAAGTCCGGCTCGAACCGGAACCATAAAGGTCGGGGGAAGAAATCCCTTGGTTTGGAGTATAACTAGCTCGCTATGCGGGACTGAGCATCTCTCCCAATTTCCAGGCTGAGGGCTGGGAGCGCGAGAGGAGGAGCCGCGTCGACTGTCCATGATGGAATGGGCTTTGGTCAGAGGCGCTCCGATGAAAGCTCGCGAAGAGGGGATGGTGTGACTCAGATCTAGATCCTCGCCCCTTTTGTAGGCAGCTCATTTGCGCAGCTAGGGGGGTAAGTGTAAAAATACCCTGGCTTTTCGCATTCATTCAAACATGTGGAAGATGGCCATTATTGGGCGTAGAAGCCAAGGAGCGCAGCATTTATCAGAAGCCGGACACTATTCGACAAGTATATGGAATTTGGAGAAGAACCCGCCTCGCAATGCCGAAGACAATCAACGCGCCGGACTCATCGTCATTGAAGCCTGGTTCGGGGGCTACTGAGGGAGTCCCAGATTAGGGGGTGTCTGGATAGCCGAACTATCACCGTTGGCCGGACTCCTAGACTATGAAGATACAAGATTGAAGACTTCGTCCCATGTCCGGATGGACTTTCCTTGGTGTGGAAGGCAAGCTTGGTGATACGGATATGTAGATCTCCTACCATTGTAACCGACTCTGTGTAACCCTAACCTATCCGGTGTCTATATAAACCGGAGGGTTTTAGTCCGTAGGACGAACAACAATCATACCATAGGCTAGCTTCTAGGGTTTAGCCTCTCTGATCTCGTGGTAGATCTACTCTTGTACTACCCATATCATCAATATTAATCAAGCGGGGTAGGGTATTACCTCCATCGAGAGGGCCCGAACCTGGGTAAAAACATCGTGTCCCTTGTCTCCTGTTACCATCCGCCTAGACGCACAGTTCGGGACCCCCTACCCGGGATCCGCCGGTTTTGACACCGACAGTGGTGCTATCGTACATCCACGTTGATGGAGACTTCAACCCACGAAGGGTAACGGTTGTGCAAGTCCATGGAGGGCTCCACCCACGAAGGGTCCACGAAGAAGCAACCTTGTCTATCCCACCATGGTCGTTGCCCACGAAGGACTTGCCTCACTAGCGGTAGATCTTCATGAAGTAGGCGATCTCCTTGCCCTTACAAACTCCTTGGTTCAACTCCACAATCTTGTCGGAGGCTCCCAAGTGACACCTAGCCAATCTAGGAGACACCACTCTCCAAGAAGTAACAAAGGTGTGTTGATGATGAACTCCTTGCTCTTGTGCTTCAAATGATAGTCTCCCCAACACTCAACTCTCTCTCACAGGATTTGGATTTGGTGGAAAGAAGATTTGAGTGGAAAGCAACTTGGGAAGGCTAGAGATCAAGATTCATATGGTAGGAATGGAATATCTTGGCCTCAACACATGAGTAGGTTGTTCTCTCTCAGAAACAGCAAGTTGGAAGTGTAGGTTTGTTCTGATGGCTCTCTCCACGAATGAAGAGGAGGTGGAGGGGTATATATAGCCTCCACACAAAATCTAACCGTTACACACAACTTGCCAAACTCGGTGGGACCGAATTGGTAAACTCGGTCAGACCGATTCAGCAAATCTAGTGACCGTTAGGATTTTTGGTGGGACCGACATGCAACTCGGTAGGACCGATGTGGTTAGTGTTAGGGCTTAACGTAATCTTGGTGAGACCAATTACACAAACTCGGTGAGACCGATTTTGGTAATAAGCTAACCAGAGAGTTGGACAGGTAAACTCGGTGGGACCGGTTCGCTCATTTCGGTGGGACCGAAATGTTACGAAAAGGAAACAGGGAGTTTACATTGCAATCTCGGTGGGACCGATCGCTCATCTCGGTGGTACCGAAACGTTACGAAGGGAAACAGAGAGATTACAACCCCATCTCAGTGAGACCGAGATCCCTATCGGTGAGACCGATTTGCCTAGGGTTTGTGGCAGTGGCTATGACATCTGAACTCGGGGGCGCCGGATAGAAAGAATCGGTAGGGCCGAGTTTGACTTTTGGTTTAGGTCATATGTGGATATGAGAAAGTAGTTGAGGGTTTTGGAGCATATCACTAAGCACTGTTGAGCAAGAAACTCATTAAGCAACACCTCATCCCTCCTTGATAGTATTGGCTTTTCCTATAGACTCAATGTGATCTTGGATCACTAAAATATAAAATGTAGAGTCTTGAGCTTTTGAGCTTGAGCCAATCCTTTTATCCTTAGCATTTTGAGGGATCCACTTTTCTCATCCATGTCATGCCATTAATTGAGCCTTTCCTGAAATATTCATCTTGGAATGATGTTAGCTCAATGAGCTATATGTTGTTAGGAATTACCAAAACCACCTAGGGATAGTTGCAGTTCCAATAACCTTGAGAAATTCCTCGATATTGATTTAGAAGAAATTTATATGTATTGTGCGGTCAATTGCATTGAAAATCCTTATATTTCCAATTACATAAATAAAAGAAAACAATAGAAGATGAAGAGAATACTAATGAAAGGGAAGAGGCTTCCCAATATCCTCCTATTATTTCTTATGATGAATCAGGTAACGAGGAGGAGCCTTCTATTGAACCAATCTCATTAATAAGGAGCTCAAAAAAGAGGGTTAAACCCACACATGATGTGAAGAAGAAAAATAAAATATGGAGAAGCAAATGTAGAAAGTTATCCCTCCCAAATGATGTTGCTCCTATTACTCATTGTGATGATGATAATTGCTATACTATTGGTGCTATCCATACTATTAATGATGATAGTGATTATGCTTATGATATGAAAAGGCCCAAGCTTGGGGACGCTATGTTTGATGAGAATGACATGTTTGAGAATATATTTGCTGCAATTAATGTTTGTCCCAAGCTTGGGGATGCTATGTTTAATGAATATGATATTTTTAGCCTCCCAAGTTTTGATGAGAAAATTTATTATGATGATAGCATGCCACCTACTTATGATAATTATTGTGATGATACTTATGATATAAAGAGTAATGATGATTATATTTATAAAACTTGTCATGATTATGATTATCCTTTTCTTAACATTACTCTTTTAATGTGGAAACAATTTATAGTATTCGTGTCTCTTATGATACTCCGACTATTCGAATGAGAAGAATTTTGCTTATGTGGAGAGTAATAAAATTCTATGCTAGTAGATCATGAAAAGAATGCTTTATGTGATGTTTATATGGTTTAATTCATTCATGATGCTACTGAAAATTATTATGAGAGAGGATCATATGCTTCTACATATTGCAATAATATCAAGTTTCCTCTCTATGTGCTTAAAATCTTGAAGTTATGCTTGTTTTACCTTCCTATGCAAGTTGATTCTTGTTCCCATAAGTTGTTTGCTCACAAAATACCTATGCATAGGAAGTGGGTTAGACTTAAATGTGCTAGTCATATTCTTCATGATGCTCTCTTTATGTTTCAATTCTTATCTTTTATGTGAGCATCGTTGAAATCATCATGCCTAGCTAGGGGCGTTAAACGTAAGCACTTGTTAGGAGGCAACCCAATTTTTATTTTTGTTCCTTGCTTTTTTTTCCTGTTTAGTAATAAATAAATCATCTAGCATCTGGTTATATGTGGTTTTATGTTTTAATTAGTGTTTGTGACAAGTAAGATCTATAGGATCTTCTTGGATGATAATTATTTGATCTTGCTGAAAAAGACAGAAACTTTCTGCTCATGAAAACAATTGTTAAAAATCACCAGAAATTGATAAAATACTGATTCCAATTGCAGTATATCAATAATCAAATTATCTAAGTCTTCTTATTTTGTAAGAATTTTTGGAGTTCCAGAAGTATACGTTTGATACAGATTACTACAGACTGTTCTGTTTTTGACAGATTCTGTTTTCTATGTGTTGTTTGCTTATTTTGATGAATCTATGAGTAGTATCGGAGGGTATGAACCATAGAGGAGTTGGAATACAGTATATATTACACCAATATGAATTTAGAATGAGTTCAAAACAGTACCTAAGTAGTGATTTTTTTTTTACTAACGGAGCTTACGAGTTTTCTGTTAAGTTTTGTGTTGTGAAGTTTTCAAGTTTTGGGTAAAGATTCGATGGACTATGGAATAAGGAGTGGCAAGAGCCTAAGATTGGGGATTCCCAAGGCACCCCAAGGCAATATTCAAGGACAACCAAGATCCTAAGCTTGGGGATGCCCCGGAAGGCATCCCCTCTTTCGTCTTCGTTCATCGGTAACTTTACTTGGAGCTATATTTTTATTCACCACATGATATGTGTTTTTCTTGGAGCGTCAATTTATTTTGTTAGTATTTGCTTGCTGTTATTTAGAAAAATGTTTTGCATCTTTTATTTCAATAAAAGTGGCATTGATAGCCTTTACTATGCCTATTTTACAAGTCTACATGTTGCTGTTTGAAAACAGAAAGTTTACCGCTGTTGCAAAAATTCCCTAGAAAATTAAGAATGTGATAAAATGTTGAAACCTTTTGCATAATAATATCTGATAAATTTACTATAGTGGGAATTTTCTTTCATACTTTTTGGAGCTAGGGAAGTATGGATCTTGCTGCATTCTTTACAGACTGTCCTGTTTAGTCAGATTGCTGTTATGTTTGCATTGTTTGCATATGTTTGCTTCTTTAATGATTCTATTTGAGGATAGGACTATTAAATATGCAGAGGCATTTAGTATGCAATGTTGAATAATAATTTTAGTGATTTGCTACAGTATAGTATGATAAGGTTTTTGCATTGGTTTATACTAACTTATCTCACGAGTCCTTGTTGAGTTTTGTGTGGATGAAGCTTTTGAGATTTAGGAAGACCGTGATATGAGAGGAATTAAGGAGACACAAAAGCTCAAGCTTGGGGATGACCAAGGCATCCCAGGATAATATTTCAAGAAGTCGCAAGCGTCTAAGCTTGGGGATGCGCCGGTTGGCATCCCACCTTTCTTCTTCGACAACTATCAGTTAGTATCGGTTGATCCTAAGTTTTTGCTTCTTCACATGATGTTTGCTATTCTTAGAATGTCATTTTATTTTGTTTTGCTTGCTGTTTGAATAAAATATCAAGATCTGAAATTATTAAATG
This sequence comes from Aegilops longissima, assembly GCA_021605205.1. Classification (NCBI taxonomy): domain Eukaryota; kingdom Viridiplantae; phylum Streptophyta; class Magnoliopsida; order Poales; family Poaceae; genus Aegilops; species Aegilops longissima. The sequence continues at coordinate 581,501,450 of CM038679.1, read as the reverse complement.
AGAGAGAGTCTTCACATAGCTACATAATTATTTAACTACTCATTGATCTTCACTTATATCTTTTTGGAGTAGTTTGTCATTTACTCATGTGCTTCACTTATATTCTATGAGTAAATAGTTGAATGATTTGAATGTCATAGATCTGAAATTATATATGTTTCATATTCCTTTGCCATGGGGAGTAATGCCTTCACATATAAGAAGTAGTGGTGGTAAAGTTATTGAAGGTTAGCAAACATTGTATTGGTCACTTGAACAATTCATGAAAGAATATTGAAGGAAGAGAGATTTCACATATAAATATACTATCTTGGACATCTTCTATGATTGTGAGCCCCATTAATTATTTTCAAACCTGAGCAAATTAGTTGAAGTTGGACAAGGAAGACAACATAATGAGTTATGCTTGGGTATATTTGTATAGAAGTTATATTGTTATGGATCCTCTAACATGTGGTGCTTGCTATTTAGAATCCTTTGCTAGCCAAAATATCTGTACTAAGCGGGAATACTGCTTGTGCATCCAAATTCCTTGAACCAAGTTTCTTACAAGAGTGTCCACCATATCTACCTATATGCGGTACTTATCTGCCCTTCTAAGTAAATTTGCATGTGCCAAACTCTAAACCTTCAAATAATAATTTGTTTTGTTGCCCGAATCGCTCATGTAGCGACTAGGGGCTGTCAGTATCTTCCATGCTAGGTGGGTTATTCTCACGATGAGTGGACTCCGCTCATCATTCACGAGAAAATGGCTGGTAACTGGGATGCCCAGTCCTATGATCAAAAGATCAAAAACAAATTCACAAATAATTTAAACAAACTCCCCCAGGATTGTTGAAAGTTGGACGGAACCCGTTGTTTCGGACAAGCCGTGGAGTGTGGTTGTTGGTGGAGGGGGAGTAAAATCTTTACCTTTCTGTTTGGGAACCACCTATAATGTATCTAGTATGGAAGATATTGGGAACTCTTGGTTGTTATGTTGACAATGAAAGCATACCTCTCAAAACTATTTTCATCTGTTTTAGCTTCGAGCTCTGGCACCTCTGCAAATCCCTGCTTCCCTCTGCGAAGGGCCTATCTTATAATTTTATGCAAGAGTCAGTAGCATTCCTTCTCATTCCAACCTACTCTTTAGTTGGCAAGCATCATGTTGTGGAGAAAGATCTAAGCATATATGGCCATTCAAATATATTTGATCATGAATTATTATTGTTGACATTACACTTGAGGTAAAAGGTTGGGAGGCGAAACATTAAGCCCCTATCTTTCTCTGTGTTCGATGGATGCTATTTGTTCTAAAAATATGCTTTGAGTGGTAGCAATCATGGAAGACTATATGATAGTTGAGTATGTGAGATTTGCTAAATCAAAGCTCTTACATAGACCCTTCCTGAAAATAAGATGAATTGCAATTGTTTGATGACCGAGGACATGGTCTGTTAGTTTTCAAGAAAGTTTATGGTCTATGCTTTAACATGTGAATAGCTTGTTACTTGATCATGAGAAGTTTTATGAGATGAGCTACTGTTATGACATATAATGATGCTAGAAAAGGTGATTGAAATTATCATTGATAAAACTTGTGCACCTGCTAGCATTCACACTTCATAAATTATGTCTTTTAATATTTACCTACTCGAGGACGCGCAGGAATTAAGCTTGGGGATGCTGATACGTCTCCAACATATCTATTATTTATGAAGTATTCATGCCATTATATTATCTGTTTTGGATGTTTATGGGCTTTACTAAACAATTTTATATTATTTTTTGGACTAACCTATTAACCGGAGGCCCAGCCCAAATTGTTGTTTTCTTGCCTATTTTAGTGTTTCGATGAAAAGGAATATCAAACGGAGTCCAAACGGAATGAAACCTTTGGGGCACTCTTTGAAGTACATTGTGTTGGTTTGAATAGATAAATCTGAGATTGTGTGATGCATATCATATAATCATACCCACGGATACTCGAGGTGACATTGGAGTATCTAGGTGACATTAGGGTTTTGGTTGATTTGTGTCTTAAGGTGTTATTCTAGTACGAACTCTATGATAGATCGAACGGAAATAATAGCTTAGTGTTATTTCAGTACGAACTCTATGATAGATCGATCCGAAAGAATAACTTTGAGGTGGTTTCATACCCTACAACAATCTCTTTGTTTGTACTTCGCTATTAGTGACTTTGGAGTGACTCTTTGTTGCATGTTGAGGGATAGTTATATGATCCAATTATGTTATTATTATTTTGAGAGAACTTTCACTAGTTAAAGTATGAACCCTAGGCCTTGTTTCAACGCATTACAATACCGTTTGTGCTCACTTTTATTACTTGTTACCTTGCTGTTTTTATATTTTCAGATTACAAAAACCTATATCTACCATCCATATTGCACTTGTATCACCATCTCTTCGCCGAACTAGTGCACCTATACAATTTACCATTGTATTGGGTGTGTTGGGGACACAAGAGACTCTTTGTTATTTGGTTGCAGGGTTGTTTGTGAGAGACCATCTTCATCCTATGCCTCCCACGGATTGATAAACCTTAGGTCATCCACTTGACGGAAATTTGCTATTGTCCTACAAACCTCTGCACTTGGAGGCCCAACAACGTCTACAAGAATAAGGTTGTGTCGTAGACATCAGTGCCCTAGGGGGGCGCCCCCGGTCTTGTGGGCCCCTCGTGGCACCTCTTGACCTAATCTCACCACTATAAATTCTAAAATATTCCCATGATATCATAGAGACCCCTGAAATACTTTTTCCGCTGCCGCAAGTTCCTGTTCTCGAGAGATCCCATCTGGAGGCCTTCTCCGGCACTCCACCAGAGGGGGGAGTCAATCACGGAGGGTCTCTACATCAACTTTGCTTCCCTTTTGATGAGTTGTGAGTAGTTTACGGCCGACCTATGGGTCCATAGTTAGTAGCTAGATGGCTTCTTCTCTCTCGTTGTTCTCCAATACAATGTTCTGCTTGATGTTCTTAGAGTTCTATCTGATGTAATCACTTTTTGCGCTGCGTTTGTTGGGATCCAATGAATTGTGAGTTTATGATCAGATTATCCATGAATATTATTTGAGACTTCTCTGAACTCTTTTATGCATGATTATTATAGCTTCATATTTCTCTTTGATCTATTGGTTTGGTTTGGCCAACTACATTGAATTTTCTTGCAATGCGAGAGGTGCTTTGTAAAGGGTTCGATCTTGCGGTGCTCAACCCCAGTGATAGAAAGGGACATGACACATATTGTATTGTTGCCATTAAGCATAAAAAGATGGGGTTTATTCATGTGTGGTTTTACTTTGTCTACATCATGTCATCTTGCTTAAGGCGTTACTCCGTTCTTTATGAACTTAATACTCTAGATGCATGCTGGATAGCGGACGATGTGTGGAGTCATAGTAGTAGATGCAGGCAGGAGTCAGACTACTTGTCTCGGACATGATGCCTATATACATGATCATTGCCTTGGATATTGTCATGATTATTTGCTTTTCTATCAATTGCCCAACAATAATTTGTTTCCCATCGTATACTATTTTTTTGAGAGCAACCTCTAGTGAAAACTATCGCCCCCAGGTCTACTTTTATCACATATTAAAATCCAAAAATACTTTGCTACAATTTATTTACTGTTATTTTATTTTTATTTTTGTCTATCTACCTATCACTACAAGATTTGATCCTTGCAATTAACCGCCAAGGGATTGACAACCCCTTGTTTGCGTTGGGTGCGAGTATTTGTTATTTTGTGTAGGTGTTGTTAACGAGGTGTTGCTTGGTTCTCCTACTGGATTTATAACCTTGGTTTCTAACTGAGGGAAATACTTATCTCTACTGTACTGCATCATGCTCTCCTCTTCGGAGAAAAACCAACGCAGATCACAAGTTGCACCTTCTTAAGGCAAACTTGTGTAACTTGTCTGTACCCAAACTTATGTTGTTTGTTGACTGATGTACTATGGGTCTTTGTGACACTGGTTTGTAATATAAAGATTTATGTTTTTATTGGTGTCGTAGAGTTGTGTTGTGATATAAATGTGAAGTCGCCGTTCCTGATCATGCATGATGCGTGTATGATTAGTGCACGGTCACGAATGGGGGAGTCACAAAAACCATGTAGCTACTGCTATGGACATATTGTCCAAAGGAAACTACTCACGGGCGATCATGGTGGCATTCAAGTTGATGGTGATGGCCTCCGTGACGACTTCTCACTCCAGTGGAGCTCTTAAAAGGCCTCTAGATTGGATCACCATGAAACAGAGGTGTGCGGTGATGGAAAAATTAGGGTCAAGAAATATTCGGAAGTTTCATAATATATAGAGATGTGGGCTTTTAGAGGTAGTGGAACATAGCAGCAAGGGACACGCGGCACCACGCGCCCCTGGCCGCGTGGAGGGGCACGTGGGCCCTATGGGTGGCCACCTTGTCTATCTCAGTTGCCACTGGAAGCTTCTGGATGTAATACTTTGTCTGATGTTTTTCAGAATTTTTTTAGCCTGATAAAATTGACTTTCGTGGAAATCCAAAAGTATGCAGAAAAAAAGAACTAGCACTAGGCACTGACATGTTAGTCTAGAAAAAAATTGGTGGCAAAAATGATATAGACATGGCATGAAACAGTAGGAAAAAATAGATATGTTTGAGACGTATCATTGCCCGAGCAGATGTTGATTGGAGCTGCCTTGTCGTGGTAGGTCGTCTGGGCTAGTCCGGGCACCAATTTGTTGGCTCTGGGCTTGAAGAAGGCACAAGCATGCTGAGAAAACACTTCATAGTGTTCGCCATGGGCACCAATGGCGGCCTCTAAAAATCAACTTGACCTTTCATTTAAAGTGGACAACCAGGCGACAGTATCCATGTGTTAAGCGCTGATGGTGGCCTCGATGGCCAAGTGTTCCTCTTGGATCAGGGGGTTGACATGCATGGCAGCCACCGTGGCCTCAGCTGCATGTGCGACCACGATTTGCCTCTTGGTGGCCAAATGCTACTCAAGCTCCCGGCCATGCATCATGGACCATAGCGTCGAGCAATGAGGGTTCAGAGGATGGGATGCTGATTTGGATGGCAGGTGTCACACCAGTGGTCCGGCCATTGAGGATGGAGGAGGGGGAGGAGGGAAAGGGTGGATTACCTGACTAGATCAACGAGGGTAGGAGTCCAGCACGGGGAAAGGCGTTGCCGGCAAGGTGGGGCCTTGCCTTTGCCAGTTGCCGGGGTATGCGTTGTTGCTACGTCTTGAGCTTGCGTTGGTTTTCCTCGAAGAGGAGAGGGTGATGCAGCAAAGTGTAGCGTAAGTATTTCCCTCAGTTTTGAGAACCAAGGTATCAATCCAGAGGAGGCTCCTCAAAAGTCCCACGCACCTACACAAACAAGCGAGAACTCGCAACCAACGCAATAAAGGGTTGTCAATCCCTTCACGGCCACTTGCGAAAGTGAGATCTAATAAAGATAGTATGATAAGATAAATATATTTTTGGTATTTTATGATATAGATGCAAAAATTAAAGATGCAAATAAAAGTAGATTGAAAGCAAATATGATAAGAGATAGACCCGAAGGCCATAGGTTTCACTAGAGGCTTCTCTCAAGATAGCATAAGTATTACGGTGGGTGAACAAATTACTGTCGAGCAATTGATAGAAAAGCGCATAGTTATGAGATTATCTAGGCATGATCATGTATATAGGCATCACGTCCATAACAAGTAGACCGACTCCTGCCTGCATCTACTACTATTACTCCACAAATCGACCGCTATCCAGCATGCATCTAGAGTATTAAGTTCATAAGAACAGAGTAACGCATTAAGCAAGATGACATGATGTAGAGGGATAAACTCATGCAATATGATATAAACCCCATCTTGTTATCCTCGATGGCAACAATACAATACGTGCCTTGCAACCCTTTTTGTCATTGGGTAAGGACACCGCAAGATTGAACCCAAAGCTAAGAACTTCTCCCATGGCAAGAAATATCAATCTAGTAGGCTAAACTAAACCGATAATTCGAAGAGACTTGCAAAGATAACTCAATCATACATAAAAGAATTCAGAGATGATTCAAATATTATTCATAGATAAACTTGATCATAAACCCACAATTCATCGGATCTCGACAAACACACCGCAAAAAGGGATTACATCGAATAGATCTAAACAAGAGAGGGGGAGAACATTGTATTGAGATCCAAAAATAGAGAAGAAGCCATCTAGCTAATAAGTATGGACCCGTAGGTCTGTGGTAAACTACTCACAACTCATCGGAGGGGCAAGGATGTTGATGTAGAGGCCCCCCGTGCTTGATTCCCCCTCCGGCAGAGTGCCGGCGAAGGTACCAAGATGGGATCTCGCGGATACAGAAGGTTACGGTGGTGGAAATTGTGTTTCGTGGTGCCCCCGAATGTTTTCGGGGTACGTAGGTAGATATAGGAAGAATAAGTACGTCGGTGGCCGCCCGAGGGGCCCACGAGACAGGGGGGCGCGCCCTATAGGGGGGTGCTCCCTCCTATCTCGTGGAGGCTCCGGTTGCTTCTTGACTTGCACTCCAAGTTCTCTCGATCACATTCGGCAAGAAAATCACGTTCCCGAAGGTTTCATTCCGTTTGGACTCCGTTTGATATTCCTTTTCTTCGAAATACTGAAATAGGCAAAAAAACAGCAATTCTGGGCTGGGCCTCCGGTTAATATGTTAGTCCCAAAAGTAATATAAAAGTGGAAAATAAAACCCAATAAATCCTAAAACAGTAGATAAAGTAGCATGGAGAAATCAAAAATTATAGATACGTTGGAGACGTATCAGGCATCCCCAAGCTTAAATCCTGCTCGTCCTCGAGTAGGTAAATGATGAAAAGAGAATTTTTGATGCGGAGTGATACTTTGGCATAATTTTAATGTAAATCTTCTTAATTGTGGTATGAATATTCAGATCTGAATGAATACAAAATAAAAGTTCATATTGACAAAAGAAATAGTAATACTTCAAGCATACTAATCAAAGTAATCATGTCTTCTCAAAATAGCATGGCAAAAGAAAGTGCATCCCTACAAAGTCATATAGTTAGGCTATGCTTCATTTTCGTCACACAAAGATGTTCCCAACTTCTATACCCCCGATGGCAAGCCAAGCAATTGTTTCATACTTAAATAATCTCAAACTTTTTCAACCTTCACGCAATACATGAGCGTGAGCCATGGATATAGCATTATGGGTGGAATAGAATATGATGATGGGGATTGTGTGGAGAAAACAAAAAAGGAGAAAGTCTCACATTGACGAGGATAATCAACGGGATATGGAGATGCCCATCAATTGATGTCAACATGAGGAGTAGGGATTGCCATGCAATGGATGCACTAGAGCTATAAATATATGCTCAACAAAAGAAAACTAGTGGGTGTGCATCCAACTTGCTTGCTCATGAAGACCTAGGGCATTTGAGGAAGCCCATCGTAGGAATATACAAGCCAAGTTCTAAAATGAAAAATTCCCACTAGTATAAAAAGACAACTTATGAGACTCACTATATGAAAAACGTGGTGCTACCTTGAAGCAGAATTATGAGACTCACTACATGAAGAACAAGGTGCTACTTTGAAGCACAATATATGAGACTCACTACATGAAGAACAAGGTACTACTTTGAAGCACAAGTGTGGAAAAAAAGAGATAGTAACATTGCTTATTTTCTTCTTTTTTTTGGGCCTTTCTTCTTATTTTTTGGCCTTTTTCTTTTTTTTTCTTTTTTTTCTTTGGGCAATGCTCTAATAATGATGATCATCACACTTCTATTGATTACAACATAAGGATTACAACTCGAAACTAGAACAAGATATGACTCTATATGAATGCCTCCGACGGTGTACCGGGATGGTGCAATGAATCAAGAGTGACATGTATGAAAAATAATGCATGGTGGCTTTGCCACAAATACGATGTCAACTACATGATCATGCAATGGCAATATGACAAAAGTAAGGTATGTCATGATGATGATGAGCGGACGGTGGAAAGTTGCATGGCAATATATCTCGGAATGGCTATGGAAATGCCATAATAGGTAGGTATGGTGGCTGTTTTGAGGAAGATATAAGGAGGTTTATGTGTGATAGGCGTATCGTATCACGGGGTTTGGATGCACCGCGAAGTTTGCACCAACTCTCAAGGTGAGAAAGGGCAATGCAGTGCATCAAGAGGCTGGCAATGGCGGAAAGGTAAAAGTCGTATAATCCATGGACTCAACATTAGTCAAAAGAACTCATATACTTATTGCAAAATTTAGAAGTCATCAAAATCAAGTACTACGCGCATGCTCCTAGGGGATAGATTGGTAGGAAAAGACCATCGCTCGTCCCCGACCGCCACTCATAAGGATGCACAAGCCAGGTACACTTCATGTTTCAAATTTGTTACACAACTTTAACCATACGTGCATGCTACAGGATTTGCTAACTTCTACACAAGAATTCTTTAAATTCATAATCACCCAACCAGCATGACTTTAATATTACCACCTCCATATCTCAAAACAGTTATCAAGTATCAAACTTTTCTTAGTATTCAACGCACTCAAAAGAAAGTTTCACATATCTTGAATACCGAGTATATTAACATTAAGCAAATTACCATGCTATTAATGACTCTCAAAATAATCTAAGTGAAGCATGAGAGATCAATAGTTTCTTTAAAACAAATCCACCACCGTGCTCTAAAAGATCTAAGTGAAGCACTAGAGCAAAAATTATCAAGCTCAAAAGATATAAGTGAAGCACTATGAGCATTCTATCAAATTCCAATTCATGTATGGCTCTCTCAAAAGGTGTGTACAGCAAGGATGATTGTGGCAAACTAACAAGCAAAGACGCAAATAATACAAGACGCTCCAAGCAAAACACATCTCATGTGGTGAATAAAAATATAGCTCCAAGTAAATTACCGATGGAAGAAGACGAAAGAGGGGATGCCTTCCGGGGCATCCCCAAGCTTTGACTTTTTGGTGTCCTTGGATTATCTTGGGGGTTCCATGGTCATCCCCAAGCTAAGGCTCTTTCCACTCCTTGTTCCATAATCCATCAAAAGAATTTACCCAAAACTTGAAAACTTCACAACACAAAACTCAATAGAAATCTCGTGAGCTCCGTTAGAGAAAGAAAACAAAAGACTACTTTAAGGTACTGTAATGAACTCATTATTTATTTATATTGGTGTTAAACCTAGTGTATTCCAACTTCTCTATGGATTATAAACTATTTTACTAGCCATAGATTCATCAAAATAAGCAAACAACACACGAAAAACAGAATCTGTCAAAAACAGAACAGTCTGTAGTAATCTGTAACTAACACAAACTTATGGAACTCAAACAATTCTAAAAAAATTAGATGACCTAGAAAATTTGTTTATTGATCAGAAGCAATTGGAATCAGTATTTTATCACGTTCTGGTGATTTTTAATAATTCGGGCACTGAGCACAAAGTTTCTGGAAATTACAGCAAGATCAAATAACTATCATCCAAGAAGATCCAATAGGTCTAGCTTGGCACAAAAACTAATTAAAAGATAAAACCACATCTAAACAGAGGCTAGATGGATTATTTATTATTAAGAATCAAGGAAAAATATTGGGTTGTCTCCCAACAAGCGCTTTTCTTTAAAGCCTTTTTAGCTAGGCATTGAGATTCAATGATGCTCACAAGAAAGACAAGAATTGAGGCACAAAGGGAGCATCAAAAAACATGTGACAAACACACTTAAGTCTAACGTACTTCATATGCATAGGCATATTATAGGCAAAAAAATTACCGTAGCAAGCAAAAACTAGCATATGCAAGGAAGCGGAAAGGAACAATAGCAATCTCAACATAACGAGAGGTAATTTAGTAACATGAAAATTTCTATAACCATATTTTCCTCTCTCATAATAATTACATGTAGGATCATAATAAAATTCATCAATATAGCTATCACATAACATATTCTCAACACGATCCACATGCATGCAAAGTTGATACTCTTCCAAAATAGTGGGATTATCATTAACTAAAGTCATGACCTTTCCAAACCCACTTTTATCACTTCATAAGATTGAACATTCTCCAAATATGTGGGATCTAAAGTTGACACTCTTCCGAACCCACTTTCAATATTATCGCAAACAATATTATCAATCTCATATTCATCATGGGGCTTAAATAAATTTTCAAGATCATAAGAAGAATCACCCCAATCATGATCATTGCAACAAGTAGTAGACATAGCAAAACTAGCATCCCCAAGCTTAGGGTTTTGCATCTTATTAGAACAATTGACATCAAAAGAATTTATAATAAAATCATTGCAAGCATGCTTTTTATTCAAAGATCTATCGTGAGTCACTTCACGGATTTCAGGCAAAACCTTATAAAGATAATCTAGTGCATCCAAATCACTAGGAATTGGTTCATCATAATTGGATCTCTTAAAAAGATTGGCAAGCGGATGAGGATCCATAGATATTGGCTTCTTGGTTTAGGAATAAATACTCAACTATTTCAACCAAACGAGCAAACGAGCCAAGTAAGACATCAAGGCAAACGAAAAGAGAGGCGAATAAAGCGACAAGGGTGAAGTGGGGAGAGGAAAACGAGAGGCAAATGACAAATAATGTAAATCACGAGGGAGATAGGTTTGTGATGGGTACTTGGTATGTCTTGACTTGGCGAAGACCTCCCGACAGCGGCGCGGAAATCCTTCTTGCTACGTCTTGAGCTTGTGTTGGTTTTCCTCGAAGAGAGAGGGTGATGCAGCAAAGTGTAGCATAAGTATTTACCTCAGTTTTGAGAACCAAGGTATCAATCTAGTAGGAGGCTCCTCAAAAGTCCCACGCACCTACACAAACAAACTGAGAACTCGCAACCAATGCAATAAAGGGGTTGTCAATCCCTTCACGGCCACTTGCGAAAGTGAGATCTAATAAAGATAGTATGATAAGATAAATATATTTTTTGTATTTTATGATATAGATGCAAAAAGTAAAGATGCAAATAAAAGTAGATTGAAAGCAAATATGATAAGAGATAGACCCGGGGGCCATAGGTTTCACTAGAGGCTTCTCTCAAGATAGCATAAGTATTAAGGTGGGTGAACAAATTACTGTCGAGCAATTGATAGAAAAGCGCATAGTTATGAGATTATCTAAGCATGATCATGTATATAGGAATCACGTCCATAACAAGTAGACCGACTCCTGCCTGCATCTACTACTATTACTCCAGACATCGACCGCTATCCAGCATGCATCTAGAGTATTAAGTTCATAAAAACAGAGTAACGCATTAAGCAAGATGACATGATGTAGAGGGATAAACCCATGCAATATGATATAAACCCCATCTTGTTATCCTCGATGGCAACAATACAATCGTGCCTTGTAACCCTTTACATCCTTTGGGTAAGGACACATAAGATTGAACCCAAAGCTAAGCACTTCTCCCATGGCAAGAAAGATCAATCTAGTAGGCCAAACTAAACCGATAATTTGAAGAGACTTGCAAAGATAACTCAATCATACATAAAAGAATTCAGAGAAGATTCAAATATTATTCATAGATAAACTTGATCATAAACCCACAATTCATCGGATCTCGACAAACACACATAAAAAGGGATTACATCGAATAGATCTCCACAAGAGAGGGGAGAACATTGTATTGAGATCCAAAAGAGAGAAGAAGCCATCTAGCTAATAACTATGGACCCGTGGGTCTATGGTAAACTACTCACAACTTATCGGAGGGGCAAGGATGTTGATGTAGAGGCCTCCGTGCTTGATTCCCCCCCGTGAGTGCTTGCGAAGGCTCCAAGATGGGATCTCGGATCTGAGAAGGTTACGGTGGTGGAAATTGTGTTTCGTGGTGCCCCGGATGTTTTCGAGTGCGTAGGTATATATAGGAAGAAGAAATGCGCGGTGGTGGCAGAGGGCCCACGAGACAGGGGCACGCCCTATAGGGGCGCCCTCCTATCTCGTGGAGGCTCGTTGCTTCTTGACTTGCACTCCAAGTTCTCTGGATCACGTTCGTGAGAAAATCACGTTCGAAGGTTTCATTCCGTTTGGACTCCGTTTGATATTCCTTTTCTTCGAAATACTGAAATAGGCAAAAAACAGCAATTCTAGGCTGGCCCTCCAATTAATAGGTTAGTCCCAAAAGTAAAGTGGAAAATAAAGCCCAATAAAGCCTAAAACAGTAGATAAAGTAGCATGGAGCAATCAAAAATTATAGATACGTTGGAGACGTATCAGTTGTCGATGCCTTGGGCCCCGCTTCCTTCTCTAAGGCGTCATCGAGGTGATGTGTTTGCTCTTTCGCCCTTGGAAACTCTATGAAACCTCATATCCCTTGGGTGGGGGCGGTAAAATGGTTGGAAACAAGGCCTAGGGTTCATACTTTCACTAGTGCAAGTTATCTCAACAATAATAACATAATTGGATCATATAACAATCCCTCAACATGCAACAAAGAGTCACTCCAAAGTCACTAATAGCGGAGAACAAACGAAGGGATTATTGTAGGGTACGAAACCACCTCAAAGTTATCCTTTCTGATTGATCTATTCAAGAGTCCGTAGTAAAATAACACGAAGCTATTCTTTCCGTCTGATGTATCCTAGAGTTCGTACTAGAATAACACCTTAAGATACAAATGAACCAAACCCTAATGTCACCTAGTAACTGCAATTTCACCACAAGTATCCGCGGGTATGATTATACGATATGCATCACACAATATCAGATTCATCTATTTAACCAACACAAAGAACTTCAAAGAGTGTCCCAAAGTTTCTACAGGAGAGTCAAGACGAATATGTGTGCCAACCCCTATGCATAGATTCCCTAGATCACGGAACCCACAAGTTGATCACCAAAACATACATCAAGTGGATCAATAGAATACCCCATTGTCACCACGGGTATCCCACGCAAGACATACATCAAGTGTTCTCAAATCCTTAAATACTCAATCCGATAAGATAACTTCAAAGGGAAAACTCAATCCATTACAAGAAGATAGAGGGGGAGAAACATCATAAGATCCAACTATAATATCAAAGGTCACGATACATCAAGATCGTGCCATATCAAGAACATGAGAGAGAGAGAGAGAGAGAGAGATCAACCACATAGCTACTGGTACATACCCTCAGCCCCGAGGGTGAACTACTCCCTCATCGTCATGGAGAGCGCTGGGATGATGAAGATAGCCACCGGTGATGATTCCCCCTCCGGCAGGGTGCCGGAACAGGGTCCCGGTTTTTAGTGGCTACAGAGGCTTGCGGCGGCGGAACTCCCGATCTAGGTTTCTTTCTGGGGTTTTTTGTATTTATAGGAAATTTTGGCATCGGTATCACGTCAGGGGGGTCTCCGAGTCATCACGAGATAGGGGGGCGCGCCCAGGGGGTAGGGCGCGCCCTCCACCCTCGTGGATGGCTCGGGACTCTTCTGGCCCAACTCTTTTACTCCGGAGGCTTTTTTGGTCCATAAAAAATTATCAAAAATTGGCACATCAATTGGACTCCGTTTGGTATTCCTTTTCTGTAGAACTCAAAATCAAGGAAAACACAGAAACTGGCATTGGGCTCTAGGTTAATAGGTTAGTCCCAAAAATCATATAAAACATCATATAAATGCATATAAAACATCCAAGATGGATAATATAATAGCATGGAACAATAAAAAAATTATAGATACGTTGGAGACGTATCAAGCATCCCCAAGCTTAATTCCTGCTCGTCCTCGAGTAGGTAAATTATAAAAACTGAATTTTTGATGTGGAATGCTACCTGGCTTAATTTTCAATGTGATTCTCTTATTTGTGGTATGAATATTCAGATTCGAAAGATTCAAGATAAAAGTCCAATATTGACATAAAAGTAATAATACTTCAAGCATATATACTAACTAAGCAATTATGTCTTCTCAAAATAACATGGCCAAAGAAAGTTCATCCCTACAAAATCATATTGTTTGGTCATGCTCCATTTTCGTCACACAAGAATGCTCTCATCATGCACAACCCCGATGACAAGCCAAGCAATTGTTTCATACTTTAGTAATCTCAAACTTTTTTCAACTTTCACGCAATATATGAGCGTGAGCCATGGATATAGCACTATGGGTGGAATAGAATATGATGATGGGGGTTATGTGGAGAAGACAAAAAAGGAGAAACTCTTACATTGACGCGGCTAATCAACGAGCTAGGGAGATGTAATCTTCTTTATTGTGGCAAGAATATTCGGACCCATAAGATTCAAAACAAAAGTTTAATATTGACATGAAAACAATAATACTTCAAGCATACTAATAAAGCAATCATGTCTTCTCAAAATAACATAGCCAAAGAAAGCTATCCCTATAAGATCATATAGTCTGGCTATGCCCTATGTTCATCACACAAAATATTTTAATCATGCACAACCCTGATGACAAGCCAAGAAACTTTTCATACTTTTGATGTTCTCAAACTTTTTCAATCTTCACGCAATACATGAGCGTGAGCCATGGACATAGCACTATAGGTGGAATAGAATGGTGGTTGTGGAGAAGACAAAAAGGGAGAAGATAGTCTCACATCAACTAGGCGTATCAACGGGCTATGAAGTTGCCCATCAATAGATATCAATGTGAGTGAGTAGGGATTGCCATGCAACAGATGCACTAGAGCTATAAGTGTATGAAAGCTCAAAATAAACTAAGTGGGTGTGCATCCAAGTCGCTTGCTCATGAAGACCTAGGGCATTTTGAGGAAGCCCATCATTGGAATATACAAGCCAAGTTCTATAATGAAAAATTCCCACTAGTATATGAAAGTGACAACATAGGAGACTCTCTATCATGAAGACCATGGTGCTACTTTGAAGCACAAGTGTGGTAAAAGGATAGTAGCATTGCCCCTTCTCTCTTTTTCTCACAATTTTTTTATTTGGGCCTTTCTCATTTTTTTGGCCTCATTTTTTCTTTTTCGTCCGGAGTCTCATCCCGACTTGTGGGGGAATCATAGTCTCCATCATCCTTCCCTCACTAGGACAATGCTCTAATAATGAAGATCGTCACACTTTTATTTACTTACAACTCAATACTTAGAACAAAAATATGACTCTATGTGAATGCCTCCGGTGGTATACGGGGATGTGCAATGATTCAAGAGTGACATGTATGAAAAATTATGAACGGTGGCTTTGCCACAAATACGATGTCAACTACATGATCATGCAAGGCAAAATGACAATGATGGAGCATGTCATAATAATCAGAACGGTGGAAAGTTGCATGGCAATATATCTCGGAAAGGCTATGGAAATGCCATAATAGGTAGGTATGGTGGCTATTTTGAGGAAGGTAAATGGTGGGTTTATGGTACCGGCGAAAGTTGCGCGGTACTAGAGAGGCTAGCAATGGTGGAAGGGTGAGAGTTTGTATAATCCATGGACTCAACATTAGTCATAAAGAACTCACATACTTATTGCAAAAATCTATTAGTCATCAAAACAAAGTACTACGTGCATGCTCCTAGTGGGATAGATTGGTAGGAGAAGACCATCGCTCGTCCCCGACCGCCACTCATAAGGAAGACAATCAATAAATAAATCATGCTCCAACTTCGTCACATAACGGTTCACCATACATGCATCCTACGGGAATCACAAACTTTTAACACAAGTATCTCTCAAATTCACAACTACTCTACTAGCATGACTCTAATATCACCATCCTCATATCTCAAAACAATCATAAAGAATCAAACTTCTCATAGTATTCAATGCACTTTATATGAACGTTTTTTT
The DNA here is from genome assembly GCA_021605205.1 of Aegilops longissima. Classification (NCBI taxonomy): domain Eukaryota; kingdom Viridiplantae; phylum Streptophyta; class Magnoliopsida; order Poales; family Poaceae; genus Aegilops; species Aegilops longissima. The sequence continues at coordinate 581,485,615 of CM038679.1, read as the reverse complement.
TATATCCCTCTTGGATGCCCAACATATTAGGACTAAATTCATAACCAAAGCAAATTACCATGCTGTTCAAGACTCTCAAAATAATATAAGTGAAGCATGAGTATTCATCTATTTCTTCAAAATAAAACAACCGCCGTGCTCTAAAAGGATATAAGTGAAGCACTAGAGCAAATGACAAACTACTCCGAAAGATATAAGTGAAGATCAATGAGTAGTCGAATAATTATGCAACTATGTGAAGACTCTCTAACATTTAAGAATTTCATATCTTGGGATATTATTCGAACAGTAATCAAAACAAATTAAAATAAATTGACGCTTCAAGCAAAACACATATCATGTGGTGAATAAAAATATAGCTCCAAGTAAAGTTACCTATGAATGAAGACGAAAGAGGGGATCCCATCTGGGGCATCCCCAAGCTTAGGCTCTTAGTTGTACTTAAATATTACCTTGGGGTGCCTTGGTCATCCCCAAGCTTATGCTCTTTCCACTCCTTATTCCATAGTCCATCGAATCTTTACCCAAAACCTTGAAAACTTCACAACACAAAACTTAACAGAAAACTCTTAAGCTCTGTTAGTATAGAAAATAAATCACCACTTAGGTACTGTTGTGAACTCATTCTAAATTCATATTGGTGTAACATCTACTGTATTCCAACTTCTCTATGGTTCATACCCTCCGATTCTACTCATAGATTCATCAAAATAAGCAAACAACACATAGAAAACAGAATCTGTCAAAAACAGAACAGTCTGTGGTAATCTGTAACTCTCGAATACTTCTGTAACTCCAAAAATCCTACCAAATTAGGAAAACCTAAGAAATTTGTGTACCAATCCATAGAAAAAAGAATCATATCAAAAGCACGTTTATGTGAATTATCAAAACTAATTTACTGGGCGCAAAAGTTTCTGATTTTCAGCAGGATCAGCGCAACTATCACTGTAAGCTATCCTAAGTAAAGGTAAATATTGGGTTGTCTCCCAACAAGCGCTTTTCTTTATTGCCTTTTTAGCTAGGCATGATGATTTCAATGATGCTCGTATAAAAGATAAGAATTGAAACATAAAGAGAGTATCATGAAGCATATTACTAGCACATTTAAGTCTAACCCACTTCCTATGCATAGGGATTTTGTGAGCAAACAATTTATGGGAACAAGGGTCAACTAGCATAGGAAAGCAAAACAAGCATAACTTCAAGATTTTAAGCACATAGAGAGGAAACTTGATATTATTGCAATTCCTACAAGCATATATTCCTCCCTCATAATAATTTTCAGTAGCATCATGAATGAATTCAACAATATAACCATCACATAAATCATTCTTTTCATGATCTACAAGCATAGCATTTTTATTACTCTCCACATAAGAAAATATCTTCTCATGAATAGTAGTGGGAGCAAACTCAACAAAATAACTATCATGTGAGGCATAATCCAATTGAAAATTAAAATCATGCTGATAAGTTTCATGGTTATCATTGTTCTTTATAGCATACATGTCATCACAATAATCATCATAGATTGTCGGAGTAAATGACCACGGGTAGCCTATCCGGATCCCCCTGGGACTTCTGAAAAAAATTACAAGCCAATCAAGCCATCCAACATCCAAGACGTTGAGCCGCCTTCCCCCGGCCGGCTGTCAGGAGGCGGCCTGGCCCCAAGACCCATAGAAGAAAGCCACAGGAGGGCCGGCTTCCAAGGAGCCGGCTACCATAGGGCCGACTCCGCGCAGCCGGCCACGAGAGGGCCGCCTCCAAGGAGCCGGCCACCCCGCAGGCGGCCAAGACCGCACCCTCAGAATCTGCACCCACATAACGGCGATGAGACGGGGCGTGGCTACAGTGAAGCCTGCCACCCCCGCATCCCGGAGCGCGCGTGGCTACAGTGCGCCGTACGGGGCAGCCATCACCCGTCCGGCGCGGCACTGTTGCCATGTTGACTGTGACGTCACCCACGACAGGCTGTCTGTACCACCCGCAGGCGGCGGGTCCCTCGATCAGAGAGATGCCCGAAGGCGGCTCGGCCTCCCCTAGTCGGCCTGAGATATGGCCGGCTCCCCATAGCCGGCTTGTTCCTCCCAAGAAGGCGCCTCATTAAGGAGAAAAGACGAAGTGAGGCTACGATGATCGCCGCCAAGGCGGCGCATCAGTAGCCATGCTTACCCCGACGAAGCCCTCGTCATCAGGATTGAGGCAACAGTAACCAGCCCCCGACAAAGCCCTCAACGGTGGGGCCAGCCTGTCGACCAGGAAGCCGGCAGCCGGCGGGGCCCACTAGTCGGCGGGCCCCAGCGGCCGGCGGAGAAGCCGGCGGATGAAGACACTGACGGCTAGGGCCCACACCTAGCCGGATTACCATTGTACCCCTGGGGGGTAGGCCTATATAAACCCCCCAGGGCACCCATGCAAAGGGTTGGACTCTGATAGTTTTAGACACCACGTAGAGGGAAGAGGAGAGCTAGCCATGCCTTTCTTCTTCCTCACACCGAACAGCTCAAGGAGCCTCTTGTAGCAACTTGTTCATCTAGTGATCATGCGGAGACCCCGCAGAGCAGCATTAGGGGTGTTATCTCCAGGGAGAGCCCCGAAGATGGGTAAGATTCGCCGGCGTGCATGTCTTCGCCTCATCCCATTTCCAGGCACCGGCGAAGTCTTATTGGCTCCAACTATGATTAGCCACCCGTTGGCATATGTCGCACCTACCACCCGACATTTGGCGCCCACCGTGGGGCCAGGTGCACCGTCGTCCGGAGACCTGTTCTGGACGGGAACCCTCTTCCTCCCCCGCGAGCTTAGCCAGCCCGGCACGCCCGATGGCGCTTGCCCCGACGCGCTGCAAGGTGTCGCTGACGCCTGCGCGGCGAGCTGCCTCGCCGACCTTCGTGGCGAGACTCGCATCTCCGACGAGCCCGCATCCGACGCGGGCACCGGCTGCCTCGAGAGCCACCTCGTCAGCCTCCTCGACCAACTCCACGTCTCCAGCGAACCCGCTGTGGACTTGGAGTCGGTTGGCTCCATCGACCCGATGCTTGTCGACTCCGACACGGCATCGCTCGACGCCTTCCCCACCAACGTCATCATCTTCGACGACCCGCTCCCTGTCGGTGGGAATGACACCTATGGGATCACAAGTATCCCTACTACGGTCGCGGGGCGCGGGGTCATGAGAAGAGCGGATCAAACAGATAGCACACGGTTTCCTTATCCAGGTTCGGACCGCGAGGATGCGTAAAACCCTACTCCTGCTTTGGTGGTTTGTTTATCTGTGTTCTTGAACTAGCAATGGGGCGTGAGGAGCTCCAAAAAGCCGAATCCTCCTCCTGGTCGCCTTGGGCCTCCTTTTATAGGGAAAGGGGTTGCCACAGTGGCACGCAGGAGGTGGAAAGGGTACAGTGATGTGAGTTTATCCCTCGCATTACATGACAAGGCGCTTTTAATGCGTCTTGCTTAGGTGTCCTTGCTTTATCGGGGACGGGGGAGAGCCCTTTCTCGTCCGTCGCCGCTCCCTTTCGTGTCGACACGCGCCCTGGCCAGCGGTGCCCGTGGTGCCACGTAGGCAGGAAGGCAGCTGAGGTGGCGCAATGGTGGGTCTCCATGAAGATCCGCTTGCCGCCACGCAGGTGCCTTCCCAACTGGTTGGGTCGGCAGCTGAATGCGAACGGTGGTGGAGGTTTGATTGGCGTGGGCCTGATGGTGGCCCTACGGGTGTTCTTGGCAAGGGCCTCGCCATAGCCCCGGCAAGGGTCTTGCCGGGGCCCCGGCAAGGGTCTTGCCGTGGCGCCTGCTGTCATCCCCGGCAAGGCTCTTGCCGAGGGCCTTGTGGTCCTCCTTGGCTGGGATCCCGCCAAGGTTCGTCATCTTCTATAGTGTGTATCTGATCTTGAATGTCTTCACAAAGATCTGCATGCCACCATGGGGATGTCTCCCGAATCCTTGCCCCATGGGGTAGTGGACTCAAGGGTGACTCGCTCCGTAGGTGTGGGGCGAGCTGCCACGGCAAGGGTCTTGCCGGGTTTGCTAAAACCGCCTCCCGGCAAGGATCTTGCCGGGGGAGTCCGCTTCGTCCCCTTTGCTCTTTGTGGTCTTGGTCTTGGCGTCGTTCTGCTCCTTTCGAGCTTCGGCCTTACCTTGGCTTACCTCCCTTGCCTTGCTCAGTGCGGTGGTGCTCGTGGCTCAGACTGCCCGTGCACAGTTATAGGGGTACAAAAAGTGTACCCCTCTTTTTGTACACCTATAGGAGCCCCCGGGCCTGGGCCACACGTAAGTGCAATCGCATCGCTGGGCTAGGCCCAATAACGGTGCGCGGGCAGGCGGGGTGGTTTTTACCGCGGTAAGTCTCTTCGCGCACTGCGCTTCCCATGCCTCCCGCGCGTGGCTCGGCGTGGGGAAGCGTGCGTGACGTGGGCGGCATGCGTGGGGCTGAGCTCTGCACGCATGTGTCACGTTGCAGTTAATGTGAAAGGAGGCGGCCCGCGTTTTCCCCCATAGGAAGGAATAACCGTGGGCGCGCTGCTCACTTTCTCCTCTTCTCTCGTACCTTTTCCAATCTCAGAGCCGCCGTTTCCTCTCTTCCTTCCTTCCTAAGCTTTCGTCATCGCCCGCCGTCGCTGCTTCGCCACCCCTCTTCCTCAATCCTCTAGACCTCTCGGCCGCCATGGCGCCCAAATCCGCCAAGGGCAAGGGGGTGGCTAAGGGCTCTGGGACCATGGAGCCGCCGGAGAGCGCGCTGTCGGGGGACCGAACAAAGTCCGCCTTCTTCTTCCCCTCGTCGGTTGATGTTCATGAGCTCCGGGCCTCCTTCAAGCCATTATGGGGAGTGAAGACGGGGGGAGAGAATTCGGGGCACCCGGCGACGCGCGTCATTCCTGCCGCTTGTGCCGATCCTGCTCCAAATCGGTATCCCTTTTTTTCCGATTACCTTTCTTGCGGGTTATGCCCCCCTTTTTTGATTTCTTCTACGACATCATGCACACCCTCGGCTTTCGCCTCTTGGATTTCACTCCGAATGCGGTGCCGTGCCTGGCTCTCTTCGCGCATCTTTGTGAAGGCTTTGCCGGAGTGCAGCCCAACACGGAACTCTTTCGCCATTATTTCTCCCCTCGAATCCAGCCCGGAGGCGCCGTCTCCGGATGCGTCGCCTGGATCCCAAGATCCAAGGGGGCGTACTCGGACGGTGCCATGAAGGAGAGGTGGGAGGAATGGCGTGGCCGGTGGTGTTGGATTGAAGACGAAGACCCGCCGGAACTCTGCAAGGTCCGCCGAGCGCCGCCGGTCTGCGGCAACGATTGGAGTGATGTTGATGCTGCCGACGGGAGGCTTACTGTCGCCACCACCAGGATCCTCCGGCTGACACGGGCTGGGCTCACCCTGGAGATGATCGGGGCGGACTTCATTCGCCGCCGGATCGCCCCATTGCATAATAAGGGGAGGCCAGCCTGGCTTTTTACGAACCCGGCTGACATTATGCGGCTCCGCCCTGGCCTCGACCACAACTTCACGGTGATGGCGCATGCCCACTTCTACCAGCGGCTTTTCCAGCTTGATGTGGGTCGTGACGGCGAGGTCGAACGGACCGGCAAGGCCGCGAGGGCTGCCGCAAAGGTCGGCAAGGTCGTCAAGGGGCCGTTCTTCAAGTTGCCAGCAGGGGTGGTCCCGTTGTGCAATAACTCACGCCGGTCCGAGATCATTGCTATGATGCCGGACTGCAACGCGCACGTCCCTGTCCCGAGCTGGAAGGAGCCGACGGACGCAGATGTGCAGCAATTCTTCGATTCCTTGATCGAGGTATACGTCAATGCTGACGTCGAGCAGTGGCTTGTCATGGACACCACCCAGGCGGAGCTGGACTACATCACCACCAGGGCGAGGGAGGCACAGCTTGCCATGGAGGCCGGCAGCGCCGGGGGCGTGGAGGACAAGGCCGCGACGGCTGCGGAGGAGGAGCAGTTCACCCTGTGGGCGGCGGCCACCGGGGAGGTCGGCAGCATCGACGCTGGAGCTCCGCTTGTCGAGGACGCGGCCGACGAGTCGTCGTCGGAGGAGGACGTGGCAGCAGGCTCGACGCTAGCCAGGGGAAGAGGGCGAGTCCTGCGGTGGTCTGGCTCCGGCGAGCCGGTCCGGCCCGGCAGGGCTACGTGGCCTCAATTGGCCCTGGAGGGGTCCGGGCGCCACACAAGGGCCACGGCAGCGAAGGGGCTGACGAAGGCCGCTAAGAAGAAGAAGGCGACAGCCCCTTCCTCATCCGGGCGCGCACAAACCCCGCCGCCTTCTTCGCCTCCTCCGGCAGGCGTCGACTCGAATGATGATGTGGAGCTCCCTTTTGATCTCGGGCCTCTCAGCCCGGAGAGGAAAAGGAAACTGGTGGAAGAGGAGGAGACGGATGACGAGTAAGTACTCCGTTACTTACTGTCATTTCCATTTCACCGAATCGGGTCGCTTGTGTTGATCCATTTTTGCTTTTGCAGGGAGGCAGAGACGTTGGCCCAGAGGGTGAAGAGGGCGAGGACCTCGGCGAGCAATCAGTCCCCGGCTGGGGCTTCAAAGACACCACTGGTGGTGCTGAGCAGCCCGGACAGCAGCCCCCGGCGTGGCCCCCAGCGTAAGTTCGTCACCCTCTTCTTACTCGACATGTGGCAGGCGCTCGATGCTATGATGCTGACCTTGCTGGGTTTGCAGGAGGGGAGCGGCAGCAGGAGGAGCCACAGAGGGCTACTCCTAACACACCACCCCCATCGACTACGCCGCCGCGGGGGCGTCCCCGGCAAGGGCATCAGGCACGGAGCCCACACCCATGGAGGAAAGGGGAACTTGGGCGCTGGTGACTCTGCCACGGCGCCAAATGCTGGCGGAGAGGGGACTTCCGCTTCACAGCCTGGCACTGGTGAGTCGCCTGTCCTTCGTCTCTGTTTTTCCCTTATTCTTTTCTTGGCTTCATTGCTCCCATTGCTGCCTAGGCCCTCCTTCAATGACATGGAGGACGTGGACACTGTTGTTGGAGACATTCTTTGAGGAGGCATGGCGGAGGCCAGCAGGATTGCCGCCGAGGAGGCCGCCAAAGATGCTTGATGAGGCCGCCACGACTAAGCCGCCAAGGGTGCTGCCGAGGACGCCACTTGGGCCGCCAAGGCGACCGGCGAGGCTTCGCCGAGGCGCCCAATGTGGACCTGCCGGTGAGGCCGGCAAGGCCTCCGCCCAGAAGAGGTGGCGGGTGACCAGCCTCCTCCTCCTCAACCTCGGGCCCCGGCAGATATCTTAAGGTGGGCGACGATCTTTTCATCCATCTTCCAGGGGCGTCAAGCCGAGCGCCCGCCGAAGGGGAAGCCTTTGACGGCGAGGTGCTTGCCACCACCGGGCTTGAGGTGGTTGATGAGCCGGGCGTTGGCGGCGACGCTTCTCCAGAAGAGCAGCTTTTCCTCGCCATGGGGGCCGATTTCCGGAAGCTCCAGTGTTTCTACGTGCCCGCCGGACAAGGTCAAGTCCAGGATGGCAACGGTGGACAACGCGAGGTGGACTTCAAGCGCGCTGTCGGCTGAGACGCAGACCTGGTTCCACCAGACTCGCGAGGAGCAGAGGGCCTTTCAGGAGGAGTTGGCCAAGCGTAATGTGGAGCTCACCATGAAAATGGCCGACATCGAGAAGGCCCAGGAAAAGGCGGCGAACTTGGCTGCCGCGGCCGAAGCCGCCCGGAACCAGCATCAAGCCGCCTTGGATTTCCAGGAAGAGGACCTCTCCGCGCGTGAAGCGAAGCTTATCGCAATGCTCCGCGGCAAGGATGAGGAGCTCGATGCCCATGTCGTGCGACGGACTCGCGAGCTGGAGCAGAGGCACAAAGAGGCACTCGATGCCCAAGCTCTGGCCCATGCCGGCAAGGTGAAGGAGCTGGAAGCAGAGCGGGATGAGCTGAAGGAGCAGGTCCTCAAGCTGTCCGGCGAGAAGAGCACGCTCAACCGCGCCTTGGTAGAGGCGCAAGGAGAAGTCATCAGCAGGACTGGGGAGCTCTCCGATGCGCAGAACTCCATCAGAGACCTCAAGCTGAAGCTGGAGGATCTCGAGAAGATGTTGTCGGAGAGCAGGGCTCGGGAGGAGACCTTGACCAGGAGCCTCGAGGAGGAGAAGCAGCTGCGGGCAAACGAGGCCGCCTCCCACCAGGAATATGTGGTGGGTGAGAACAGGTGGATCAGCCATCTGGAGGTCATTGCCGGCAGGGTCACCTCGCAATTGGCCACCATGGGGATGCCAAACGTGAGGTACGCCCCCGAGCGCAGCGGGACCGTCAATGCCAAGCTAACCCAGTTCTTCGACGGCGTCCTCGGAGCCTTGGCCTATCTTCACTCCAACAGGACGGCCACGCTGGCCAAGGAGGCCCGGCGACTTTGCCGGAGGGTCGTGACCAAGGTCCTCACCAAGATGGCGCACTGGAATCCCGACCTTGACTTCGCGGTCGCGATGAAGAGCTTGTCGGATGGTGTTGACCTCACGGTGCACAAGGAGCGCATCAAGCCCATCACCGACTGCATCGACGAAATCAAGAGGGTGGAAGGCCAGCGCCGGGATTAGGCATCCCGTTCTTCTTCGCCGCTGCGGGTTCACGACCAAGACAAATTTTATCTTTAGTTAGAACCGCAACTATGACGTGATGTAATATAACTTTGAAGTACTCTTAATTTTCATGCATGCTATTTCCCCGTTCGATTCCTCTTTGTATGCGTGCCCCACGTCGATCGGGTAGGCTTGCCGGTGCGGAAGCCCCTAGCGGCATTTTGGGGACGGATCCCGTGGCCTACCGGTATGCAGCGTCTGCCGGAGGAGCCACCTTTCCGTTCCGAACGCGGCCGCTCGAACTGTCGAGCTTGATTCGAGTCAGAATCGAGGGCGTTGTTGATCGCGGAAGGTTACTCTGCCATTCTCGACGCAGCCGCTTGAGCTGTTGAGTGGACTCGAAACAGGGCAAGGGCGTTGCCGATCGTGCGAGAGCCCCCTGGCGTGCAGGTTTCTCATACAAAGGTGTGACATCTCCGGGGGGAATAACCTCAAATAAGAAGGGTAGCACAAATAAGGGTTCAGTGCAACTTAGCTTCTGTTTGCGATCGCTCGAGTGTCGATCTTCTAGCCTCCTTTCTTCTTCAAGGGTCACGAAGATGAAGGAGTGTCGGGCTAACTGCTAAAGCCGATTCTCACAACTGCGCCCCCCTACCTGGCGCGCCAAAGATGTCGGTGGGAACGACACCTATGGGATCACAAGAATCCCCACTATGGTCGCGGGGCGTGGGGTCGTGAGAAGAGCGGATCAAACAGATAGCACACGGTTTCCTTATCCAGGTTCGGGCCGCGAGGATGCGTAAAACCCTACTCCTGCTTTGGTGGTTTGTTTATCTGTGTTCTTGAACTAGCAATGGGGCGTGAGGAGCTCCAAAGTTTAATCCTCCTCCTGGTCACCTTGGGCCTCCTTTTATAGGGAAAGGGGTTGCCACAGTGGCACACAGGAGGTGGAAATGGTACAGTGATGTGAGTTTATCCCTCGCATTACATGACAAGGCGCTTTTAATGCGTCTTGCTTAGGTGTCCTTGCTTTATCGGGACGGGAGAGCCTGTCTCGTCGTCGCCGCTCCCTTCGTGTCGACACGCGCCCTGGCCAGCGGTGCCCGCGGTGCCACGTAGGCAGGCAGGCAGCTGAGGTGGCGCAGTGGTGGGTCTCCATGAAGATCCGCTTGCCGCCACGCGGTGCCTGCCCAACTGGTTTGGTCGACAGCTGCATGCGGACGGTGGTGGAGGTTCGATTGGCGTGGGCCTGATGGTGGCCCTACGGGTGTTCTTGGCAAGGGGCTCGTCAGAGCCCGGCAAAGGGTCTTATAGGGCCCCTGCAAGGGTCTTGCCGTGGCGCTTCTTGTCATCCCCCAGAAGGCTCTTGCCGGGGCCTTGTGGTCCTCCTTGGCTGGGATCCCGCCAAGGGTCGCCATCTTCTATAGTGTGTATCTGATATTGAATGTCTTCACAAAGATCTGCATGCCACCATGGGGATGTCTCCTCAATCCTTGCCCCATGGGGGCAGTGGACTCAAGGGTGACTCGCGCCCGTGGGGTGTGGGCGAGCTGCCACGGCAAGGGTCTTGCCAGTTTGCTAAAACCGCCTCCGGCAAGGATCTTGCCGGGAGTCCGCTTCCCCTTTGCTCTTTGTGGTCTTGGTCTTGGCGTCGTTCTGCTCCTTTTTCGAGCTTCGCCTTACCTTGGCTCACCTCCTTGCCTTGCTCAAGGCGGGGTTGCCAGCGCTCGACCGCCGTGCAGTTATAGGGTACAAAAGTGTACCCTCTTTTGTACACCGACACTCCCCCAAGCCGATAGCTGTGGCAGCGCCATCACCGAGGTGCTGGTCATCAGTCACGGCGGCCCCTCGGGCGAGAACACCGACGACGCCCCGCAAGCGGCGCTGCACGACCTGTCCGCCCCTCTCCCGGCTGACACCGACGCCGAGGCGCTGGAAGCACGTCGCCTCGCCCTCCACGCGGAGGGCCGGAGGATAGCCTCCCTGAGACGCCTCACCGAGGCCCACCAGCGCGAAGTCGACCGCGCCGCCTTCGGCACGCCGCCTCCCGAAGGGCCGAGCTGACTCGGCATTGTCAAGAAACGCGGCGCAGCCATCGCCGACATGCTGGGCGTGGACCGCCCCATCTACGCCACGCCCCTTGAGAACCTGCGTGCCGCCCAGGCGGCCGTAGAAGAGCTGAACGGGCTAGGGCCCGACGAGCTTCCCTACATGGCAAGACGCATCCAGCAACTGATCGGCGCGGTCGCAGAGCGGCAAGAAGACAGCGCCCGCACCAAAAGCCTCCCCCCCGCGCCGAGAGCACGGCGCGACGTCACGCACGCCGACTGCGGGCAACGCCCGTGCACGGTAAGAAAAGGAGCCGGCTGCCAGCCGTAGCCGGACCCGGATCTCCATCGAGCGCGACGCCGAAGGTCGCCCTCGAGCCGTGGAACGGCGAGGCAACCTGCCCCTCCTCTACCTCACGAGGAAAGATATCCTACCCCGCCGCCCGTCACCCATCCGACTCTCAGCGGCAGACTCGGCCGCCGCGAAGGAGTCGGTGAAAACGACGCCCGCCACCGGATCGACCGCCTGGCGCGATCCCTGGCGCTGGAAGAAGAAGACGATGTCGGGCCGCCTTGCTTCGGCCCCCACATCCGTGACGAGCCCTTCCCCAAAGGGTTCTCGCTCCCGAGAGATACGCCCAAGTATAACGGCTCCGTGAAGCCGGAGGATTGGCTGATCGACTACTCGACCGCACTCAGCATAGCGAACGGCAACAGGCGCGTTGCCGTGAAATATGTGCCCCTCATGCTTCAGGGCACGGTGCGAACCTGGCTCAACAGCCTCAAGCCGTACAGCATCAATAGCTGGCTAGACTTCACCGAAGCCTTCATCCACAACTTCACCAGCACCTACAAGCGGGCTCCCAAGCCCAGGCAACTTTCCTTGTGCGTGCAAGGACCCACCGAGTCGACTCGCGACTACCTCACGCGTTGGGCAGAGCTCCACAACTCCTGCGAGGGGGTGCATGAGCTTCAAGCCATAGAGTACATCACCGCCGGGTGCCGAGAAGGCACCCTCCTCAAGCACAAGCTCCTCTGCGACAAGCCGGCTACCCTCGACGAATTACTTGTCATCGCCGACAAGTATGCCACCGCCGACTCATCAATGAAGACCGAGCTCCGGGTAGACGCCGCCGGGAAGGTACTCAACCTGGCTCCCAAAACGTCGGCTCGCGACTCTAGCCGACGACCGTACCAGCACGACAACAAGCGCAAGGGCCCGATGCCGCCTCTCGCCAGCCGGCAGGTGGCCACCGTCGAAGACGAGCAACCTGAAGGGCGGCCCGCACCCAAGAAGCCGAAGGGCGGCAGGCCAGCTTGGCAGCCGGCTTTCTCCTACGAGCAAGCCCTTGACGCCCCATGCAAGTTCCACAGCGGCGCAAAGCCGTCCAACCATACAACCCGGAAGTGCCACTGGCTCACCCGAATCACCAAAGGCGAAGGGCTGGTGCCGCCTCCGCCTGCTGGACAGCCGCCTCCGGCCCCCAACAGCCGGCCGCCCGACCAGCAGTCGAAACCGTCCAAGACGAGTTCCCCGACGAGCATGCCGCCTACGTCGTTTTCACGAGCCAGCCCGAAGACCGGCGTAGCCAGCGCCGACAACACCAAGAAGTCAATGCAGTTGCCTCCAACAACCCCGAATACATGCACTGGTCAGAGAGGCCTATCAGCTGGAGCCGGGCCGACCACCCAGAGGTGATGTCGTCCCCGGGCTCCTATGCATTGGTTTTGGAGGAAACCCTAGCAATGGACAGGCTTGCTGCCTGATTCTCCCGCGTACTGATAGACGGCGGGAGCAGCATCAACATCCTGTACCGAGACACCATGGAGAAGCTGAATATCAGGGCCAAGCGCCTCATGCCAAGCCGGACCGTGTTCCATGGCATTGTACCCGGCCTGTCCTGTTCACCAATCGGCAAGATTAAGATAGATGTTCTCTTCGGAGACAAGGATCACTTCCGCCGAGAAGCAATCTGGTTTGAAGTGGTGGACCTTGAGAGCCCCTACCATCCGCTGCTTGGCCGGCCTGCTCTGGCCAAGTTCATGGTTGTACCCCACTATGCCTACCTCAAGATGAAGATGCCGAGTACCAAGGGCATCATCACCATAGCCGGCGACTACAAGAAGTCCTCCGAGTGCGCTGCAACCAGCAGCCGGCTGGCAGAGTCCCTCGTAGTCGCCGAAGAGAAGAAGACGTTAGACCGAGTCCTGGCCATGGCCGGCAAGCAGCCTGCCCTGTCCCCCGACCCCAAGGAGTGTGATGCCCAAGGTTCCTTCCAGCCGGCCAAGGAAACAAAGAAGATACCTTTGGACCCAGAGCACCCTGAAAGGTTTGCCATCCTCGAGGCAAACCTGGACAGTAAATAGGAAAGCGAGCTCGTCTATTTCCTCCGTGAGAATCGGGACATCTTCGCATGGTCCCCCAAGGACATGCCGGGTGTTCCGAAGGAATTCGCCGAGCACAAGAAGCCCCTCCGCCGACTGTCAGAAGAGAAGAGAAGGATCGTAGGAGAAGAGATAACCCGGCTCTTGGCAACCGGCTTCATCATGGAAGTTTTCTTCCCGGAGTGGCTCGCCAACCCGGTCCTCGTGCTGAAGAAGAATAACAAGTGGCGCATGTGTATAGATTACACGAGCCTCAACAAAGCCTGCCCCAAAGATCCCTTTGCCTTACCCAGGATTGATCAAGTAATAGACTCCACAGCCGGATGCGAGCTATTGAGTTTCTTGGATGCCTACTCAGGCTACCACCAGATAAAGTTGGACCCGCCGACCGCTGAAGACCGCCTTCATCACGCCATTCGAGACTTTACGCTGCCGACGATGACATTCGCTTGAGAAATGCCGGTGCCACCTTTCAACGTTGCATGCGTAAATGCCTCCTCAAGCAACTCGGCAGAAATGCCCACGCCTATGTAGACGATATCGTGGTGAAGACGGAGAGGCGCAACACCTTGCTAGAAGACCTCAAGGAAACCTTTGAGAACCTGCGCCGGTTTCAGATCAAGCTCAACCCCGAGAAATGCGTGTTCGGAGTGCCAGCCGGCTAGCTCCTAGGCTTCCTGGTCTCTGAATGCGGCATTGAATGCAACCCTGTGAAGATCAAGGCCATTGAGAGAATGGATATTCCCACCAAGCTGCGTGACGTCCAGAAGTTTACCGGGTGCCTGGCCTCCCCTCTACCGACTCATGAAGAAAAGCACTCATTTTGAGTGGAACGACCAAGCCGACCAAGCCTTTCACGAGCTGAAGAAGATGCTTGCCACGCCGCCTGTCTTGGCGGCGCCGACTGAGAAAGAGCCAATGCTCCTTTATATCGCCGGCACCAGCCAGGTGGTCAGCACCGTCATCATGGTCCAACGCCCAGAAGAGGGCCGAGCTCAGCCGGTCCAGAGGTCGGTCTACTACTTAAGCGAAGTACTATCCGCCTCAAAACAGAACTACCCGCATTACCAGAAGATGTGTTACGGCGTGTACTTCACCGCCAAGAAGCTGAAGCCCTACTTTCAAGAGCACTCCATCACGGTCGTATGCACCGCCCCGCTCGCCGAGATCATAGGCAGCCGGGACGCATCCGGCCGGGTGGCAAAATGGGCCATTGAGATGGCCCCCTATACGTTCTTCTACTAGCCCCGCACCGCCATTAAGTCGCAAGCATTGGCCGACTTCCTCGTCGACTGGGCCGAGACCCTGTACCTGCCGCCGGCTCCCGACTCCACTCATTGGCGGATGCACTTCGACGGGTCCAAGATGCGCACCGGTTTGGGAGCCGGCATCGTCCTCACCTCTCCCAAAGGCGACAAACTCAGATACATGCTGCAGATTCACCTTGCCGCCTCCAACAACGTGGCTGAGTACGAGGCGCTCATACACGGACTCCGGCTAGCCAAAGAGCTCGGCATCCGCCAGATCCTATGCTATGGTGACTCAGATTTGGTGGTCCAGCAGTCATCTGGCGACTGCGACGCCAAGGACGCAAACATGGCGAGCTATTGTTTCCTTGTTCAGCAAATCAGCGGCTACTTCGAAGGATGTGAGTTCCTCCACATGCCACGGGCCGACAACGAGCAAGCAGATGCCCTGGCGCGGATAGGCTCAACCCAACAAGCTATACCAACCGGCGTCTCTCTCCAACGCCTCCTCAAGCCGTCTATCAAGCCGTCTCCAGAATCCGACTCCATCTTCGTGCCGTCTAACCCTGACGCAGCCGAGTCCGGCTTGGGGAGCCAAGCAGGCGGCCCGGGGACTTTGATAGGCGGCTCGGGATCGCTAAAGTCGCACCCGCCCGGGACTTCAAACCCGCCCGGGACTACGGTAGTCGGCCCAGGGACTGCTTCAACACCACAAAGCGGCGGCCAGCTCTAGCTCTTCACCACCCAGCCAACCCGCCTGGTTGCGAGTCAGTGTTGGCTATAGAAGAAGTCACAGCTCCATCATGGGCTCAGCCCATCCTCAACTTCCTGATTAACAGAGAACTGCCGGCTAACGAGATCACGGCAAGACAAGTCCAACGCCGAGCCGGCGCATATACAATTGCCAACAGAGAGCTCGTCAGGCGTAGTGTCACTGGAGTCTTCCAGCGCTGTGTCGAGCCAGAGAAGGGCATAGCAATCCTCAAAGACATTCACCAAGGCGAATGTGGCCACCACGCAGCCTCAAGATCCCTCGTCGCCAAAGCCTTCCGCCATGGATTCTTTTGGCCGACTGCCTTGGATGATGCCAAGGAGTTGGTCAAACACTGCAAAGGCTGCCAAGTCTTCAGCTCCAAGCAACACCAGCCGACTTCAGCACTCAAGACCATTCCCCTCACCTGGCCTTTTGCCGTCTGGGGATTGGACATGGTGGGCCCATTCAAGACGGCGCGCGACGGCATTACACACTTGCTGGTCGCCATGGATAAATTCACCAAGTGGATCGAAGCAAAGCCGATTAAGAAGCTGAACGGGTCGACTGCCGTGACATTCATCGCAGACATCACAACTCGGTACGGCGTGCCACACAGCATCATCACCGACAACGACACGAATTTTGCCAAGGGAGCATTGGCACGTTTCTGCGCGACTCAGGGCATCCGACTGGACCTAGTGTCCGTTGCCCACCCGCAGTCAAACGGCCAAGTTGAGCGAGCTAATGGCCTCATCCTTTCCGGCATCAAGCCCCGGCTGGTCGTGCCGCTGGAGCGCTCGGTCGGCTGTTGGCTCGACGAGCTGCCGGCCGTCCTCTGGAGTCTACGCACTACCCCAAACAAGTCAACCGGCTTCACCCCTTTCTTCCTGGTATATGGCGCCGAGGCTGTCATCCCAACCGACATCGAGTTTGACTCGCCTCGGGTGACCATGTACACGGAAGCAGAGGCTAAAGAAGCACGAGAAGACGACGTCGACCTGCTGGAAGAAAGCCGGCTGTTAGCCCTCAGCCGGTCTGCCATCTACCAGCAGGGTTTGCGCCGCTACCATAGCCGGAAGGTCAAGCCAAGATCCTTTCAAGAGGGCGACCTTGTGCTCCGGTTGATCCAGCGAACAGCTGGCCAGCATAAGCTCTCGGCCCCTTGGGAAGGTCCCTTCGTCGTCAGCAGAGCACTTGGAAACGACTCCAACTACCTAATCGACGCACAGAAGCCGAAGGCACGAACGAGAGATGATTCCGGCAAGGAGTCGGAACGACCATGGAACGCCAACCTCCTCCGAAGATTTTACAGTTAAAATGCAGTATGTATCACGCTACCTTTTTTACTAAGTATGAGACAATGGGCTCCCGAGGAACACTCAGGGACTGCCACCTTTTATCTATGAATGACGAGTATCATGCCTATGATTTTGTCATTTCAACTTTTTTCAGACGCACGGGTTCGACTAGTCGGCCGGGGACTGGCCGCTTGAGTTATATTCAAAGTTCAACCTGCAGCCGGACAAGTAGTGTGTTGGCACCAAGCCCTCTTGTCAAAAGCCGCAGCTCGAAGAACCGACTGTCCGACTGGCAAGAGTCAAAGGCAGGAAAGGATGCCCACACGAAAAACGGCTAAGGACCAATGAACTTGTATAACAAAAGCCGGCTTCCTCTCATTTCTGACCGGCTACAAGAGTAGCCGGCCGGCCGGCTTCCCATTCAACCCTGCCACAATCCAACAAAGCTCAAGTACTTGCCTTCCCACAAATAGCCAAGTTCCTCCCCAGCCACAGACTGCAGAGCAGCTGTTCGGCTAGGAAGGCGGCAATCAAGGGAAGGCAGCAAAGGAAACGACCTAAGGATAAAAAGCAAACTCGAATGGAAGCCAAACACATGCATAATTATATTTACACAAAAGCCTTCGAAAGGCCGGCATTCAAGATAGTCTGAATACACCCCCAGTGGGTGGAACTGCGCAAAGTTAATATATTTTGTTCAAGAAAGCAACAGCAGAAAATTGAGAGCGGCAAATCAAGCCAGCGGAGCAACAGGCGAGTCGGGCAGGTCGGCCGAGGCGGCAAGTGGGCTGGAGGAGTGGCCGGTGGCGAAGTCTCGGCTGATCTTCACCTGGCAGCGGCGGCGCTTCGCGCGGCCTCATTGCTAGAGGCACAATCAGGTGAAGCTGGCTGGTCGCCGCCCGTCTGGAGCGGGCGTCTTCGCCGCCCTCCTCCTCGTCGTTCGCTTCATCGCTGAAGCGATCTCCTCCGCCGAGTCCTGCCTTCGCCGGGTTCAGCCGAACCATTCCTCCGGCTGGGCGACTCATTGTTGCTCACTTCAAGAGCGAAAACGCAAGGCGTCGGTATACTCGGCGATAGCCGAGGCGCTTCGATGATAGCCGGCCGCACCGCCACCAGCTCCTCGTCGCCTCCGCCTCCAAGTGCTCACCGGCGCGAGGTTCAACCCAGATACCAGGCCGGACAAACTCCAGCGCCCGCCGGCGCCGGACCGAGCAGCGGAGGCCTTCCAGCCTCGGCGGCCAACCACAACCTCCACCACCGGCAGTCCGACTGGGGTGCGGGGATCACCTCGCCAGCCGTAGAGCGGCCAACACTTGCGCCCGGCTCGCTGAAGCCGGGCGAGCATGCGTGAGCCGGCTGCACTGGGCTGGATCGCCAAGAGCTGCTCCTCGGCGTCCCGATCAAGCGTCTGGCGCGATGCAACCCCTGCTTGCCGGCGCGTCTCGCGGTGGGCCTCGATGGCTTGGCTGGCGGCGACGGAGTAGCCGGGGAAATAATCTGCGTAAAGAACAAGAAAACGGCACAAAAATCAGAAGATGAACAAGTGGTCAAGGAGCAAGCAAGGGAGTGAAGAAAGGAAGGCAGCCTACCGTCGATCAGATCCTCCACCGCCCATAACCCTCGCTAAGCACTTGCCTTGCTTCAGCCCAGCCAGCCGCTTCGGTCTCGAACTCGGCCTTAAGGGCGGCCTCGTTGTCCTGCGCCTTCTTCAGGGCTGCTTGGTGGCTCTCCTCCTGGTCGGCCAACCTCTTGGCCAGGCGGTCGCGTTCCTAGGCCAAGGCGACGATCTCGGCTTCCTTGGTGCGAAGAGCGGTCTGGGCCTCGCCTAGCTGCCCCCTCAAGTCGGCGTTAGCTCCTGCAAGCATGGAGAGAAAGGAAAAAAGCAGTAAGGGAAAAGTCGTCAGGGAAGATCCGACCCGGCTGCTCAGCAGCCGGCCCGAATCTCGGGGACTACACCCAGTGGGTGCGCTGACGCGCCCCCACTTGAGATAGAAGAAACCAAGTTCTTACTCCGGCTATTCGTCAGATCGGCGGCCTTCTGGCTCAGCTCCTGGGCCTGGGAGTTGAAGGCGGCAAGAAAGATTGTGATACTCCTGAAAATCAGATGGAGTGTGCATAAGAGCAAGATTGCTATCAAGGTTTACTAAGAGTTTCAAGCCGCTTTGCAAAGCAGCCGACTCAAACTCGGGGACTACACCAGTGGAGTGTGACGCGCCTCTACGGAAGAAATCAAAAAGAAATCGATCAAAGCCAGAAGACTCACCCGGACGACCGCGCAGAGCAAGGAACTCCTGGGTGTATCGTTACAACAAGCCGGCTGAGCTGAAGCCGGCATCGGACCTCGTCGCCGCCCGCTCAGCTCACCGTCCCACTGCTGGCGCCCACTCGACGTCTTTGGCGCTGGTCGCCTGTGTCTCTGCCGTCGGCCGGGCGCCGCAGCCCTTTGCGGCTCCGTCATTGAGGATGCCTCTCCACGCTACCGGCGGGCATCGACCGCACCACGAGATCCACCCCGCCACGACTTCGCCCGGCGGCTGCCCAGGCGCCGCAGCAGGTCGGCCGCCTTGGCCCGCTCCAGTCGGCGCCGACTGTGGCGCCTCCCCCAGGATTGTCACGTCGTCCTCCATCCCCTCCATCACCAGCTGGTCGCGGTCGGGTTCCTCCGACGGAGGTACGGGGACATCAGGAGCCACGGCGCGAAGGGGAATGACGAGCTGCGAAGGCTGATTGCGCAAAGCCTCCGCCTCCCTCTCCACGGCCGCGGCCTCCGCCTGGGCCTTGGCCGCCGCGTCGGCTTGCGCCTCGTCTGACTTCTCCGCCGCCTCCTGGACGGCCCTCCGCTCCGCCGCTTCCCGCTCCTCCCGAGTCTCCCGCGCGTTCCGCTCCGTTGCCTCCATGAGGTTGGTGCGGGGGTCCACTCGGCGGGAACTCGAAGAACCTCCCGTCGGCGCGACTATGGAGGCGGCGTCAACCCGCTCAAGGGAAAGCGGCGCCCTGTTCAACAAACCAAGAGGACGGCTCAGATGAGCCTCAACCAAAAAAGACAACAGAAGTACAAGACACACAACACTTACGCCCAGACTGCTTGTGGCTGCTTCACCACCTTGCGGAAGCGGGCCGCTTTCGCAGCCGCCTCGTCTCGCTAGGTCGCCGCTGCGGAGCTCTTGGGTTTCTTCGGCCGGCTGCCGAAGAGACCCGGCGCGGCCCGACGCTTCTGCGCGCCACCCCGAGCAGTTGGCGCGGCGGAAGGCCCCGCGCCATGGCAATCGACCGCCGGCTGGCGGCGTGGGATGGCTTCGGCTTCTTCATCCTCCGGCCAGTCCTCGAAGCTGGCCGTAAGGTCGGGGCCGCCTACCTCTCCGCCGGTTGCGACTACGGCGTCGTCCATGGCGGCCACCCCCAGATCCGGGTCGTCGGGGTCGTCCACGGTGCGGTCGGCCGTAAACTGGCGCTCCGGCCCTGCGGCCCCGGGCGTCGGTCGAAGAAGAGGGCTCTGCTCAAAGACGAAGCCGATTAGTCAAGAGTCGGCTATCGCGAACCCGGCAACAAAAGAAGAAGAGAATAAGTAAAAACTCACCACAGGAGGCGTGTTGGCCCGAGAATATGGCGCCTTGCGATAATGCCACTCCACGGTGAGTTTGCAGTTGGAGATATAGTTCACCATGTAGGATACCTCGTCGCGAGGCATCTCTCTGGTGCTCAGCCGACACGGGTCGAAGCGGCCGCTCATTTGGCAGATCATGTGCGGCCGGCTTTGGAGCGGAAGCACCCGGCACTCCACGAAGGCGGCCACCAAGTCGGCCCCCACCAAGCCCTCCGACTGGGCCATCACCCGGAGCCGGGTGACGGTAGCGTTCCCGGCCAAGGTGAGCGACCGGGCTCGGAAGGACCAAGATGCCGGCCTTGCAGGTGGCTGGTCGGCTACGTAAGCCGGCAGATTGAGGTAGTCGCCTTGCGCGGCGACGTTCTTCACGTAGAAGTACGACTGCTGCCAAAGCTTCACCGACTGGATCAGCGGGATAGGCGGAAAAGGGTTGTTGTCGGTCGTCCTCCGCTTCGCGATGAAGGCGCCGCAGGGGGCGCGCACGCCCGCGGAGAGAGTGCCGAGCTTGCACTAAAAAAACTCCCCCCAGAGCTCGAGGGTGGGGAGGACGCCAAGAAAGCCTTCGCACAGAGTGACGGAGGCCGACAGCAGCATCACCGTGTTGGGGGTGAGGTGATGCGGCTGAAGATGGTAGAAGTCGAGGAAGGAGCGGAAGAACCCGCTCGCCGGTAGGCCGAGGCCGTGCAGGCAGTGCGAGCGGAAGATGACCCGCTCGCCCTCCTCCGGCGCCGGCGAAATCTCCGCCTCCGGCGCGAGGCGGGTCTTCACGAGGTCCTCGCTCGGCAACCGCCGCATCTGGCGAAGCCAATCAATGTGATCTTCGTGGACGTTGGAGCCGTCCCACGAGCTTGACAACGCCATGGGAACGAGCGGAAGGAAAGAACCGCGGCGGCGGAGAGCACGACCACGCAACGAAGGAACCGCTGCGAGCCAAGATAACTCGCGGCGGAACGGCGCGGTGGCGAGTGCGCTGCGGCGGCGGAAGAGTGAGGAAGAAAGTAGAGGAGGGAGAGGAGCGAGGGCGAGCGTGCGTGCCCCTGCCGCTCCCCCTCCTCCCCCTTCTTATAGGCTCGGGCGGCGGAGCCGAGGAGGCGAGGCGTGGGGGAACGTGGGATTAACTGCGCCCACTCCCCCCACGTCCCGCGATTATGGCGCACTAAAGGCGTGCGGAAACCGCCGCGAGAAGACGAGCAGCCCACTTGGGCCGCAGAGAATCCGCGCGTGGGCTGAGGCGTAGTGTAGGATCTTGAGAAGAGGTGTCTAGAGGGGGGGGGTGATTAGACACTAAGTACCAAAGTTGCAGTTTTTAACCTTATTAAAGTTTAAGTGGAGTTTAGGCACAAGTTTAACTTTTTCAATACATAACAAGCAAGCATGCAAAGAGTATATGAGCAGCGGAAAGTAAGGCATGCAACTTGCAAGAAAGTAAAGGGAAGGGTTTGGAGGATTCAAACGCAATTGGAGACACGGATGTTTTTCTCGTGGTTCCGATAGGTGGTGCTATCGTACTTCCACGTTGGTGGAGACTTCAACCCACGTAGGGTAACGGTTGCGCGAGTCCACGGAGGGCTCCACCCACGAAGGGTCCATGAAGTAGCAACCTTGTCTATCCCACCATGGATGTCGCCCACGAAGGACTTGCCTCACTAGAGGTAGATCTTCACGAAGTAGGCGATCTCCTTGACCTTACAAACTCCTTGGTTCAACTCCACAATCTTGTCGGAGGCTCCCAAGTGACACCTAGCCAATCTAGGAGACACCACTCTCCAAGAAGTAACAAATGGTGTGTTGATGATGAACTCCTTGCTCTTGTGCTTCAAATGATAGTCTCCCCAACACTCAACTCTCTCTCATAGGATGTGGATCTGGTGGAAAGAAGATTTGAGTGGAAAGCAACTTGGGAAGGCTAGAGATCAAGATTCATATGGTAGGAATGGAATATCTTGGCCTCAACACATGAGTAGGTAGTTCTCTCTCGAAATAGGATCTTTGGAAGTGTAGGTTCAGTCGATGGCTCTCTCCACGAATGAAGAGGAGGTGGAGGGTATATATAGCCTCCAAACAAAATCTAACCATTACACACAATTTACCAATCTCGGTGGGACCGAATCAACAAACTCGGTCGGACCGATTTTAGTAAACTTAGTGACCGTTAGGATTTTGATTGGGATGACTTGCATCTCGGTAGGACCGATATGGTTAGGGTTAGGGCATAACGTAATCTCGGTGAGACCGATTACACAAACTCGGTGAGACCGATTTTGGTAATTAGCTAACCGGAGAGTTGGTCAGCAAACTCGGTTGGACCGATTACTCAAACTCGGTGGGACCGATTTTGATAATGAGTCAACGAGAAGTTTGCATTGTAATCTCGGTAGTACCGATTCTCAAACTCGGTGAGACCGATTTTGATAATGGACATACACAGAAAGATTACAATCCCATCTCGGTAAGACCGAGATCCCTATCGGTGAGACCGATTTGCCTAGGGTTTGTGGCAGTGGCTAAGACATCAAAACTCGGTGGCACCGGATAGGAAGAATCAGTGGGGCCGAGTTTGACTTTAGGTTTTAGGTCATATGTGGATGTGAGAAAGTAGCTAAGGGTTTTGGAGCATATTACTAAGCACATGAAGCAAGAGGCTCATTAAGCAACACCTCATCCCTCCTTGATAGTATTGGCTTTTCCTATAGACTCAATGTGATCTTGGATCACTAAAATGTAAAATGAAGAGTCTTGAGCTTGAAGCTTGAGCCAATCCTTTGTCCTTAGCATCTTGAAGGAGTTCCCACATCCTTTAGTCCATGCCACTCCATTGTTGAACTTATCTGAAACGTACTAGATAAAAGTGTTAGTCCAACAAGAGATATGTTGACATTAATTACCAAAACCACCTAGGGAGCACTTGTGCTTTCAATCTCCCCCTTTTTGGTAATTGATGACAACATAGATCAAAGCTTTAGATAAAGATATAAAGAATAGCAAGTAAAGCTTTGGAAAGACATGTAACAGGCATAGGCTCCCCCTACATGTATGCAATCATGTGAATATAGAATATAGAAGCATGTGATAGCATAACCATGATAGAGCAGGCAATGTGTTACATGTATCTTGGCCATATGCATCAGAGCAAAGAATATTAAAGAAAATACCTTCATGCCCATGAGTCCTTCTTGCAAACAGTATGTACATCAGCAAGAATTCCTCATACACATGATTGTGATGCATATACTTACCCTGTAGTCTTGAGTTGGCTTAGGATGGAATGAACCTGCACAAACAAGGTTAGATAATACAGGTACATCTACTAGCCAGAGCAAACAAAAGAAACCACAAGAATACCAAGACTGGGATGACATGTAGAGAGTGAGTACTAAGTACTACATTGGATTAAACATGTCCCCAAGAGTAAAGATATGCAATGAATTTAGATGATTTCTTTCCCTTAGATGTCTTGCTCCCCCTGAATCTAGTCATGGGATACTGGGAGAAGATAGGGAACAGAAAATCAGAGCTGAAAGATATAAATGAACAGAGCTAATGCAAGCTAATGCAAATAAGCACATATGAACATGTCTTTCCCCTCAAGAAGACATGTGGCATCTCTCCTCTTGAACACCAAGCATCTGGGATCCTTGAGAAATACTTTTATCTAGTATTCTCTCCCCCTGAAGGATCTCTCTCTCCTTCTCTGATGTGATCTCTCTAAGTGATAAGCTTTGATGTGATCTCTCTCTCCCCCTTTGACATCAATTTCCAAGAAGGGCTTGACAAAAAAAATTGAGCACTCTCTCCCCCGCTGGAATTTGTCGTGAATGGGTTTGATCCTTGAGTCACAACATAAAGCAATGATAAAAATGTGATGCTTGTAGAGGACAAGATTCATTGAGTGGAGCTGGATCAAAAGAAACACAGAATAAGTGGCAAACTGTTTTTTCTGTTGTGAAATCGGTGGCACCGAGTGGTATGCTTCGGTGGTACATAAAGTTTTTGGTTGGACCGAAAATAACAAATCGGTGTAACCGAGTTCATCGCAGAGAAAACACTTGTCACCTCATCTCACTTGACTAATAAGATCTCACAAAGATTTGCAAGGAATTTACTGAATAATATGCAATGAATTGGAATGCAGAGAATGCAGAGCAAACAGAAAGAAATCTAGATGAAGTTTTTTTTTTGAAAGAGGAAACACATATGCACAAGACAAATGCAAAAAATCAGAAAAGAACACAAGAGAACTTCATCTAGAGATGGTCGGCGACAAAGTCACCTACGTTAGAGTATATTGACTTAGGAGTCAAGTGAGTTCACTTGATCATAGGTCATACTCATCGTTTAAGCTCAAAATGGGGTTGCCATTTCTCGTTTAAGCATTTTGATGTATTCACATCTTGTTGAGTTGCTTTAACTCATGACTTGGAGTAAAGCTTCTCTAAGATGGAATAACATACCTTGGTTGGTGGTGTTGTCCATGTAGTTGAACTTGTGTGGGTTGCTCAAGGTTGATGTAGCTCATCAAGAATTTGGAGCACCACTTGGAATTTGAGTCCATCTACCTACATGGGTTAGTTCGTGCAAGGAAGAGCACTTGTGTATCCAATAATGACAATCATGAAGCTCAACATAGAATTTGTAAAAGGATATGTTTGAATGGTTTTGTGCTTCCTTGGCTTCAACCACCTTGTGTAGAGACTTGGTGATGTAGAGATTGCTCAAGATATGAGTAGGTTACAATCTCATGGAATTTGATTCAACCAAGTACCTACATGGGTTAGATAACACGCAAGATACAAATATATCCAAGACATAAGATTTCCATCATAGGTGAGATATCAAGTATTAGGCATAAGCTCATGTCTTGCATGTATCCAATGGAGTATCTACTCCAAGTTTGAAGCATCAATGATGTTCAATTCTCCTCTTAACCTGCAAAACACTTTCTCATCAAGAGGTTTAGTGAATATATCCGCTAATTGCTTTTCGGTGCGAACATGCTTAAGATCAATGTCACCCTTAGCAACATGATCTCGAATGAAATGATGACGAACTTCAATATGCTTTGTTCGAGAATGTTGCACATGATTATGACCAATTTTGATAGCACTTTCATTGTCACAAAGCAATGGAACATGTTTCACATATATCCCATAGTCTTTAAGAGTTTGGGTCATCCAAAGTAATTGAGCACAACATGAACCAGCGGCAATGTATTCCACTTCAGCAGTGGATAAGGATACTGAGTTTTGTTTCTTGGAGGACCAAGACACAAGCGATCTACCAAGAAATTGGCAAGTACCCGAAGTGGACTTTCTATCAACCTTGTCACTGGCATAGTCCGAGTCGGAATAGCCAACAAGATCGAAAGAGGCCCTCTTAGGATACCAAATGCCAAAATTTGGTGTATGGATTAAGTATCTCACTATCCTTTTCACGGCCTTAAGATGACATTCTTTAGGAGCAGCTTGACATCGTGCACACATGCACACACTTAGCATAATATCGGGACGTGAAGCACATAGATATAACAATGAACCAATCATAGAGCGATAAACCTTTTGATCAACCGGTTCATCATCTTTGGTTAAGTCAAGATGTCCACTAGTAGGCATGGGTGTAGACATACCTTTGCATTCTTGCATATTGAACTTCTTGAATAAGTCCTTAGTGTACTTCGTTTAAGAGACAAAGGCACCTTCCTTAGTTTGCTTGATTTGCAACCCAAGAAAGAATTTCAGTTCACTCATCATTGACATCTCAAACTTCTCCGACATTAGCTTCCCAAACTTTTCACTAAAATGAGGGTTAGTTGATCCAAATATGATATCATCAACATAAATTTGGCATACAAAGAGTTCACCATTAACCCTTTTAGTAAAAAGTGTGGAATCAATTTTCCCAATTTCAAAGCCTTTTTCAAGAAGAAACTTGGTCAAGCATTTATACCATGCTCTAGGAGCTTGTTTAAGACCATAAAGAGCTTTGTGAAGTTTGTAAACATGATTGGGTTTCTTAGGATTGACAAAGCCGGGAGGTTGCTTAACATAAACTTCCTCCTCTATTTCACCATTTAGAAAATCACTTTTAATGTCTATTTGGTACAAGATGATATCATGATAATTAGAAAAGGCAACTAAGATGCGAATGGACTCAAGTATAGCAACGGGAGCATAAGTCTCACCATAGTCCATACATTCGACTTGTGTGTAGCCTTGGGCGACGAGACGTGCTTTGTTGCGAACTACTTGTCCATCTTCATCTTGCTTGTTGCGAAACACCCATTTGGTACCGATGATGTTGTGGTTGTTGTCGGGCTTCTCAACCAATGTCCAAACTTGATTCCTCTCAAAGTTGTGTAGCTCTTCATGCATAGCATTTATCCAATCCGGATCCTCCAATGCTTCTTCAACCTTCATAGGTTCAACGCTAGATATGAAAGAATAGTTTTCACACAAGTTAGCTAAACGAGTTTTAGAGCGAGTGATTCTCCCGGTTTGAATATCATTGTAGATTTGCTCGACGGGATGGTCTTTAGCAATTCTTGCTTGAACTCGTGAAAGCTTTTGCTTGGGTCTTTGTTGAACATCTTCTTCATCTTGTTCTTCTTCTTGGCCTCCTTCATTGTTGGCGTTGTCGTTCTCTTGTCGAGGTGGAGAAGGAGGTTGTTGACGTTCATGATGTTCTTCCTCGTTTTCTTCATCTTGGTGTGTCCCACTTGTGGATGCTTCCGTATCAACTCTTGGTTCACCTTGTCGTGAAGTAGAAGCTTCCACTTGGATGGACGAGGTACTCTCCTTCACCTCCGTTGGACGGACCTTGCCAATAGACAAGTCTTGGATTGCTTCCGAAGGGTCTTTGTCTCCTACATCAATTGGCAATTGCTCTATTTGCGAGCCGTTAGATTCATCAAACTTCACATCTACCATCTCTTCAACCTTTCGGGTGAAATTGTTGTAGACACGGTAAGTGTGAGAGTTTGAGCCATAACCTAGTAGGAAACCTTCATGAGACCTAGGAGCAAATTTAGAACGACGATGCTTATCAAGAATGTAGCACTTTGAGCGAATACTCGAAAGTATCCAACTTGGGGTTTGTTACGGTGAGGAGCTCAGATGCCGCCTTCTTGCCGAGTAGCTTGTGAAGATACAAGCGATTTGTTGCATGGCAAGCTGTCTCAACCGCTTCGCCCAAAAGTGCTTGGCGTCTTGTACTCATCAAGCGTCGTTCTCGCCATTTCGATGAGCGTCCGGTTCTTCCTCTCAACAACTCCATTTTTGAGGTGTGTACGTGGCGAGAACTCGTGTGAAATCCCTTCTTCGTCAAGAAAGGTGTCCACATTTGCGTTCTTGAACTCCGTTCCGTTGTCGCCGCGAACCTTCTTGATCTTCACTTCAAATTGATTTTGGGCCTTTCTAGCTAAGTTTTTGAAGATCTTTTGGACTGCGATTTATCATCGAGAAAGAACACCCACGTAAATCTTGAAAAATCATCAACTATAACTAAACCAAAAGAATTTCCACCGAGACTCTTGTAGGAGTTGGGACCAAAGAGATCCATGTGAAGTAGGTCGAGTGGCCTCTTTGTGGTCATGATGTTCTTCACGGATGCCTTCCTCCAACTGTTTACCTTGACAAGCACCGCAAAGTCTATCCTTATCAAATATGACATCGTTAACTCCAAGGATATGATTCCTTTAATAAGCTTGTCAAGGTTTCTCATGCCAACGTGACCTAATCGTCTATGCCATAACCATCCTTTGAGGATTTAGCAATGAAGCAAGTTTTAGGTTGAGCCTTTTAGTGAAATCAACAATGTATAGATCACCTCTCGCACACCGGTAAAGACCATTTTATGATTGTCTCGACGAAACTTGGCAATCAATTTCAATAAATAGGACATTGAAACCAAATCAGCAAGTCTAGATATCTTGAAAGTAAGTTGTAGCCAAGAGATTCAACGAGCATGACATTACGAATGGAGCTATCATGTGAGATGGCCACCTTACCGAGGCCAACCACCTTACCCTTTGAGTTGTCACCGAAAGTGACAAACTTTCGAGGACTATCATCATTAGCAAGCTCACGAAACATGTCTTTATCTCCGGTCATGTGATCGGTACATCCACTGTCAAGAATCCATTCATTTCCTCCTGACACATATCCCCGAAGATTTGCCATAAGACCAAAGTGTCTCATTGCATCATCAAGATCGAAGTCACTATCATCATCCTCATCATAGTATCCATGTTCAACATCGTCATGTGGTGGATCAAATCCTAGAGAGAGTAATTCATTAGAGTGAGTTTGACAATGATCTTTCTTATGAATTCTTATAGCTTCGGAAATAATATCACTAATAATTCCAACATCTCCTTTGGCACGCATAAGGTCGGTAAGTTCAAATAGACGATCACCAAACATAGGATCACTAGTATTCATCTTAATCAAAGCAATAGACTTATAGAGAATTTCATCTAGAATTTTCAAGGAATAATTTGGAAAGCGTTCCTCAAGAAATTTCCATATAGTGTAGGCACACTCAAAAGTAGGCAAGATTCTAATCAAGTTTCCAGGCAAGCCTCTAGTGATAAGATTAACAGTCCTAAGATTCCTAGTCATGTCAATAGATTCATCAAGAGTAGGATGCATAGGACCAACATGAGGTGCACAAGGGCTAGCAATGTACTTGTTCAAATGATATTGATTGAAAATTACAAGCATCTCATTTTTCTACTCATGAAAATACTCTCCATCAAGAATAGGCACTCTATGTCTAAGACTCCCCGAAGTAGACTCATCCATCTTCCTCCAATGGTGATTAAACCAAGGCAATGGAGACCAAAGCTCTGATACCACTTGTAGGATCTTGAGAAGAGGTGTCTAGAGGGGGGTGATTAGACACTAAGTACCAAAGTTGCAGTTTTTAACCTTATTAAAGTTTAAGTGGAGTTTAGGAACAAGTTTAACTTTTTCAATACATAACAAGCAAGCATGCAAAGAGTATGTTAGCAGCGGAAGTAAGGCATGCAACTTGCAAGAAAGTAAAGGGAAGGGTTTGGAGGATTCAAACGCAACTGGAGACACGGATGTTTTTCTCGTGGTTCCGATAGGTGGTGCTATCGTACTTCCACGTTGGTGGAGACTTCAACCCACGTAGGGTAACAGGCCATGCTGAGTCCACAGAGGGCTCCACCCACGAAGGGTCCACGAAGTAGCAACCTTGTCTATCCCACCATGGCCGTCGCCCACGAAGGACTTGCCTCACTAGAGGTAGATCTTCACGAAGTAGGCGATCTCCTTGCCCTTACAAACTCCTCGGTTCAACTCCACAATCTTGTCGGAGGCTCCCAAGTGACACCTAGCCAATCTAGGAGACACCACTCTCAAGAAGTAACAAATGGTGTGTTGATGATGAACTCCTTGCTCTTGTGCTTCAAATGATAGTCTCCAACACTCAACTCTCTCTCATAAGATGTGGATCTGGTGGAAAGAAGATTTGAGTGGAAAGCAACTTGGGAAGGCTAGAGATCAAGATTCATATGGTAGGAATGGAATATCTTGGCCTCAACACATGAGTAGGTAGTTCTCTCTCGAAATAGGATCTTTGGAAGTGTAGGTTCGGTCGATGGCTCTCTTCACGAATGAAGAGGAGGTGGAGGGTATATATAGCCTCCACACAAAATCTAACCGTTACACACAATTTACCAATCTCGGTGGGACCGAATCAACAAACTCGGTCGGACCGATTTTAGTAAACTTAGTGACCTTTAGGATTTTGATTGGGGATCGACTTGCATCTCGGTGGGACCGATATGGTTAGGGTTAGGGCATAACGTAATCTCGGTGAGACCGATTACACAAACTCGGTGAGACCGATTTTGGTAATTAGCTAACGGAGAGTTGGTCGAGCAAACTCGGTTGGACCGATTACTCAAACTCGGTGGGACCGATTTTGGTAATGAGTCAACAGAAAGTTTGCATTGTAATCTCGGTAGTCTGATTCTCAAACTCGGTGAGACCGATTTTGATAATGGACATACGCAGAGATTACAATCCCATCTCGGTAAGACCGAGATCCCTATCGATGAGACCGATTTGCCTAGGGTTTGTGGCGATGGCTAAGACATCAAAACTTCGGTGGCGCGGATAGGAAGAATCGGTGGGGCGAGTTTGACTTTAGGTTTTAGGTCATATGTGGATGTGAGAAAGTAGTTGAGGGTTTTGGAGCATATTACTAAGCACATGAAGCAAGAGGCTCATTAAGCAACACCTCATCCCTCCTTGATAGTATTGGCTTTTCCTATAGACTCAATGTGATCTTGGATCACTAAAATGTAAAATGAAGAGTCTTGAGCTTGAAGCTTGAGCCAATCCTTTGTCCTTAGCATCTTGAAGGAGTTCCCACATCCTTTAGTCCATGCCACTCCATTGTTGAACTTATCTGAAACGTACTAGATAAAAGTGTTAGTCCAACAAGAGATATGTTGACATTAATTACCAAAACCACCTAGGGAGCACTTGTGCTTTCACGTAGGCCTGTAGGCCACGGCTCTGGGCGACGTCCGTCATGCGCGGAAATGGCAGAGCTTTTTCGCCACGTGGCGCAAGGTGACATGCAGTCAACGCGCAAGCCGGCTCGCTTTCCCTCCTTTTAAACTGCGGAGCTTCCCGAAGACGGCGCACCCATTCAAGGCCGGCTCCTAGCTGCCGGCTTCCTGTGATAGGAAGTCGATCGAGCTTCTCGTCCTCCTTCAACCTAGAAGCCCAATCACGGGGACTCTTGTCGAGTAATGACCACGGTAGCCTAGCCGGCTCCCCGGGCTTCTAAAAATTACAAGCCAATCAAGCCATCCAACATCCAAGACGTTGGGCCGCCTTCCCCGTAGGTGTCATTCGAGCCACCGTCAGAGGCGGCCCGCCCCAAGACCCATAGAAGAAAGCCACAGGAGGGCCGGCTTCCAAGGAGCCGGCTACCATAGGGCCGACTCCGCGCAGCCGGCCACGAGAGGGCCGACTCCAAGGAGCCGGCCACCCTGCAGGCGGCCAAGACCGCACCCTTAGAATCTGCACCCACATAACAGCGATGAGACGGGGTGTGGCTACAGTGAAGCCTGCCACCCCCGCATCCCGGAGCGCACGTGGCTACAATGCGTCGTATGGGGCAGCCATCACCCGTCCCCATGCAAGATCTGTTGCCATGTTGATGTGGACGTCACCCACGACAGTCAGTCTGCACCACCCGAAGCGGCTCGGCCTCCCCGATCGGCTGAGATATGGCCGGCTTCCCCATAGCCGGCTAGTTCCTCCTCAAGGAAGCGCCTTATTAAGGAGACAAGGCGAAGTGAGGCTACGATGATCGCCGCAAGGCGGCGATCAGAGCCATGCTTACCCCGACGAAGCCCTCGTCATCGAGATTGAGGCAACAATAATCACCCCACAAAGCCCTCAACGGTGGGGCGACTGTCGACCAGAAGCCGTGACCGTGGCGGGCCCACTAGTCGGCGGGCCCAATGGCCGTGAGAAGCCGGTGGATGAAGACACCGACGGCTAGGGCCCACACCTAGCCGGATTACCATTGTACCCACAGGGGTAGGTCTATATAAACCCCCCAGGGCACCCATGCAAAGGGTTGGACTCTGATAGTTTTAGACACCACGTAGAGGGAAGAGGCTCTTGTAGCAACTTGTTCATCTAGTGATCATGCGGAGACCCGTGAAGCGTGATGGGGTGTTATCTCCACGGAGAGCCCCAAGTGGGTAAGATTCACGGCGTGCATGTCTTCGCCTCATCCCGTTTCCAGGCACCGGCGACGTCTTATTGGCTCCCACTATAATTAACCACCCGTTGGCATATGTCGCACCTACCACCCGACATAGATAGCAACTTTGTTCTCATAATCAATTGGAACCTCTTCCGAAGTAGTGGAATCATCACTAAATAAAGTTATGACCTCTCCAAATCCACTTTTATAATTATCACAATAATATTCAACATCCTCGAAAATAGTGGGATCGTTACTTCCTAAAGTTGACACTCTTCGAAACACACTTTCATCAATATGATCATCATAAATAGGAGGCATGCTATCATCATAATAAATTTGCTCTTCAAAACTTGGAGGACAAAAAATTATCATCTTTGTCAAACATAACATCCCCAATCTTGTGGCTTTGCATATCATTAGCATCATGGATATTCAAGGAATTCATACTAACAACATTGCAACCATGCTCATCATTCAAATATTTAGTGCCAAACATTTTAATGCATTCTTCTTCTAACATTTGAGCATAATTTTCCTTTCCATCATTTTCACGAAAAATGTTAAAAAGATGAAGCACATGAGGCACCCTCACTTCAATTTTTTTTGTAGTTTTCTTTTATAAACTAAACTAGTGATATAGCAAGAAACTAAAAGACTCGATTGCAAGATCTAAAGATATACCTTCAAGCACTAACCTCCCCGGCAACGGCGCCAAAAGAGCTTCGTTGACGGGGTGTTAGTGCCGCTTTCCTCGCCATCCCGGCAACGGCGCCAGAAAAGAGCTTGATGTCTACTACACAACTTTCTTCTTGTAGACGTTGTTGGGCCTCTAAGTGAAGAGGTTTGTAGGACAGTAGCAAATTTCCCTCAAGTGGATGACCTAAGGTTTATCAATCTGTGGGAGGCTGATCGATTGTAAGTACAGTGGGGTTTTACGCCCCAAACTACTGATGTCGTGTTCTCCACAGGGACTAGGCAATCAGCGGCTACGCTCGACTAAAGCTAGGTAATAGAATTCAGATGATGGGAAGAAGATTGTCGCCAATGAAAATGCGTATAAGCAAAGGTAGATTTAGATTTTACTAACTTACTTTGGTATTTTTGTTTTACTAGAGACGCTAAAACACTAACATAAAGGGAAGCAATGGGACACGAACACATATATTACTATCATACAAGTAACAAAGGGGAAGAAAGAATGCTATGACAGAGACAGAAATATATCACAACACAAACATATATATTTTCACATGAACGTAATTAACACAGGGACTACAGAACACACATAAGCACACATATGCGAACAGGGTACTACACCATGATTCAGGTCACACAAGTAAACAAATTAAACAAGCCACTTGACTAGTATCTATCACAGATCAACAGAGTAGTATTGAACAACTAAAAATAGATAGTAGAAGTAACTAGTACAGGAAGAAAGTACTCTTAGAATCTGATTGTTACAGACTACACGTCTCAAACTACAGAAAATTCAGAGAAGAGAAGGAGAAAGAGAGATGGCAGCAGGAGATTAGAGAAAGAAGAAGCAGCAACTAGGGCATGGAGAAAGGAGCAGCAGCAGTAGGGATTCAGAGAGGAAGAAGCAGCAGGTTGAGGCAACAGCAGCAAGGGGCACTGGAGATGGAGTAGTAACAGTAGGAAGAGAACAAGGGCGGCAGCACGGGGTTCAGAGAAGAGCAGCAGCAGGTGGCACGGGGAAGGTTAGGAGCAGCAACGAGATTGGGGAAAGAAGAAGGTTAGGAGCAGCAGGAGATTGAGAGTGGTGGCGCTGGGTGTTGTGGAAGCGCGGTGGTGGTGCTGGATGGCGCGGTGGTGAAGTGGAGATGCGGAGGCGCTGGGTGAAGGTGGAGATGATGGATGGCACTCGCTGCATGGATGGCTAGGAGGTGATGGTGTTGCTGGTGGATGGATGGCGCTGGTTGGCGCACCACCACGCCGGCCTGGCCGTGGCGGCGGCCGAAGGTAGAGAAGGAGGGGATAAGGGAGAGAGAGATATGCCAGGCCCAAAGGGGATCAGGGCTGCTGCTAGAGATTTTGACCCCTCCTCTGGTCTGCCACTTTTCTGATTTGGCCCTTCTCCTTTCCTTCTTTCTTCCCAAGTAGATCCCCTCCATCTTAAGTTTTGGCCCCCGGTTTCTTCTTTCCTTGATGCTCATGTCCCTTTCTTCACTTCTTTCCTGCCCTTCTCTCTTCTCAATAGCCACATGGATGGACTCTTGACGATTATAGTGACTCATCGCACTTTTCTGCAAAAGAAACAAGTAACGAGCAAATGATATTTTATATTATTTTCATTCAAATATATCACAATTCATAGCAAGAATGGATGGATATATCACGATAGATGCTAAATTTGAGTGCCAAATTATATATACTAGATGACCAGCTGCGCCAAATGGCGCAGAGACCTGTTTAAAACCATGTTTGTGTGGAAAATATTAGCATTTTTTCAATAACCGTATATTTGAGTACATTTGGTAAGAACTTATACCCCTATATATAAAGGAAATTAAATGCAAATATTTTCTTAAGGTAATAATGCCACAAATTAGAT
Source organism: Aegilops longissima (assembly GCA_021605205.1). Taxonomy (NCBI): domain Eukaryota; kingdom Viridiplantae; phylum Streptophyta; class Magnoliopsida; order Poales; family Poaceae; genus Aegilops; species Aegilops longissima. Next base: position 581,451,391 of record CM038679.1, on the reverse strand, counting down.
CATCGGTAGGTCAAGATAATTGAGTCTGCAATTAGGAACTCCGAGTAGCTGTAAACTTGCATTAAAAAAAGAGTAAACAATAAAATGTACCTAATACATGAACTTGTGAACATTTTGTACAAGAAAAGTTAATAGAAATAGTGGTCAATTACATCATATAATTTGGTTCTATACTCTTGTATATATATCCTGAATGCTACCCCATTGTGATCAACTCTTTGTCCTTCGAATCGAATGGCACAGCTACGGCCCCTTGTGGAAAAAGAAAGGGGGACTTTGTAATGCCCATAAATGCAAACTTATAATTGAAAAAAACACACAAGCACCATATATAAGGATATATTACAAACTACAATGTAGTTTGTAGGCTCATTCTTCAATTGACATTCTGGACATCAAATCAAAATTATGAGGTATTGCTGTGAATTGCAAAACTTCTAAACCAGGTGCTAGCCTCAGAACATCCTTCAATATGTACCTACCACAAATTATAGTCAGATTAATAAAATATATATCCCTTTTTAGAAGCGGAAAGACACAACCATCTAAAATAGAGAAACTTGGCGGCATGCGGCATAAAGAAGATATTGCTCATGCTCGCTTGAGACAAGGAATATAGCTAAAGAATTTTCCAAACCCTGAGAACAAACTACAATAAACAGCCAATAAAATTCTAATATTCTACATATGCTGGACACATGGATGTTACTACAAAAAGGGAAGGCATCAACAAGCATAAGTATCTCAATTGTTAGCTACCAATATTAGCAAATATTCTGTTATGGGAAACTATTTGATGGTAGAAACTCTGAAAGACGCAAATAGTCATTCTTCACATCATCATCTTGCTGGTGACCAAATAAACACTATTGTTTCGTTATCTCATGACAAGCTATATCAAACGCATTGTCTCCTTTCATTATGACAAACAATCTTACTATCAATGGATATGTTCTGGAAAAAGGTTTTTTAGTTCTCACAAATCTGCACATGTTCTCATAAACTGTATGTAACATGTGCAGCTTTTAGAGAACTAAACAAGCTTTATATAGAACATGTGTAGTTCAAGGCATTATTTCAGAAAGTCTAGCTGCGTCGAAAAAAACTTGAAACCAACACTGTAAAAAAGCGTGCCGAGGACTATCAAAAATTTGAACCTGGTCCAAGCACTTCCTAAAATACCTTGTTATGTTCTCTATGAGGTGCACTCATTAATCTGTCAGTTGGTGTCATAAAGAGCATCTGCGAGACACTTTTGGCTGTGCAGCAGCTAGTGTCATGTAAAAAGGGGTGGAATCATCAGGTGAAGATTTTGCATCCCTGAGTATAACTAATAAGGATATTGCACTCCCTCCTGGTTCTCCTACCAGCAAACAATCATATCAACATATGAACAATCATATCAACATATGAACCATATAGTTGCTGGAAAAACAATGGTTTCTAGGTGGCTGCCTCGTTTCCTCGAGAGAGAGGAAGAGCATGGGGCAGCCGCAGCTCGGCGTCGAGGAGGCACAGAGACGGCCGGCCCCCCACCTCCCTTATTCTTATTGGGACAACACAAATTTTATGAGAAGATAACACACAAGAGATGTTTGATTTCTGGATACACGCACTTTCTGGATTGTGCGCATTTAAGCATGGAACAACATTCCAAGGAGAGCCATTGCAGGGCAAGAAAGTAAACCAACAATCAATAAAGAGAAGTGAGTTCATATCATATAGGTTTAGCAAGAAAAGCTAACATTTGCTATAATAAATGGATATTTGATATTTCTCATGCAGAACTCTGCTTGTGCCTGAAATACCATTTATATGATTAACGATATGGACACTTTATTATCTTCTAGGAGCAATAAAATATGAGTTCAGAACGGTACAGAATGACATGAATAGAACGTGTGTACCTTTGAAGCCAAGGTGCTGCAGCCCGTCGCAGGCGTCGAGGGCCACCACATCAGAAAACTTCGCTCCCCACCCCACCGAGAGAAGGCCACCGCCGTGATGGATGGGTGTGGGGCTAGGGTTCTGCCCCCATCCATGGCCTTCCTCGAGGACCAGGTGGACGACGGCGCGCTGGTGCCGGTGCCGCTGCGGATCTGGGCGTCACCCAAATATCAAATTCGTCACCCAAATCAGCCAAAAAAATGTCACCCTAATTAACCAAATACATCAAATCAATCAGGATTACTACCAAGAATCAGAGCAAAAACGAATGGATATGGAGGTCACAACCTCTACATAAATGTTACTAAAGTATCCTTCATTCATATTCTGGTCCATGCACAACCATTCAGGTCTAGAAGTCACAAACTCCCCAAATAAAATGTTACAGGAAACAGAAATCCCAAGTGTGTTCAGTCCAGCACACAATTTTTTTTCTGAAACAGAGAAGTAAGGAATGAGTATCAGAAACCAACATATGTGGGCTAAAAGGGGAACAAGCATACATTTGTTCCGACCAGAGGCATGATGTAGACTATTCGATCTCAGTGCACAGCCTGGAACAAATCAGAAAATCACAATAGACACAAAAGGGATTCAAGAAGAAGGTAGAAATAAGTAACAAGATAGAGGGATCCTATCCAAATAGTGAACTGCATTTTTATAGTTTAGACCAACAGGAAATGGGGAATATTGCCTTGACTAAGGATTTGATACATTGTTGTCAGGTAGCAGGGGTTGTGGATTGATACTTTTTGCATGGATGTCAACAGAAAATTTAGTTCATGCACCTGTAAATATCGCCATGGCGGCTATTCCTGTCAGCATTAGGAATCCAGTATGCTACAATCAATCGCTGGTATAGGTCTGTAGAAGACCACAACAACAAAAGCATAAATGGTAGGACACTACACCAAAACAAACATAAGAGTGCACAATAGAGAATGCAGAAATACCATTAGAAGTTGTGGTTATCTATCCCTTCAGTCTTGAAGCTCGGCGGATAGCATGTTTGTTCATTTGATTGAGAAGTATGCATTATTTGGCATGTCTTCTAACCTTTAACTGAAAACAACCCAATAAAAGAGTGAGGCCATCCAGCACATGAAATATATTTCTGAAATCACAAAACGATGGCAGCTAATATGCTAAAATCTGAAATACGTTGTGGCCATCTTAAGGTGGATATATGAGCAATCAATCTGCTCGTCGACCTCAAATTATCTTACTGAACTGATTAACCACTTCCAAAGCTTCTCCTCACAATAGAACTAACTTATAAATAAAAGATAAAGAAAACAGAGGAAGAGTACTATCATATTTCAAAATCCTCAGTGGATGAGCTGGTAACGCAACGTGTTAAGAAGAAAAGTCTTAAAAAAGGACATTTTGTAACTCAAAACCAAATAGGGTTGTAACTAAAGGTTAATTCCATATCAGTATTTAGAAAAGTGAGTGATTTGGTACATGGTAGATAGGATCAATGTGAACCAATAGTATTACTTGGATGCAAAAGGTGACACTTCAAATTCATGTTAAGATGAGAAACACCAGATGCGGCAAATAATAAATCAGGAAATCCTTATACCGAGCCTTGGATTCATCATACAGAGTAAATTTGTGTCAGGACAGTAGAGAAATCTCACGAGCTGAGATAAAAAATAAAAATGGTAACCGTCAATGGTGAAGACTGCTCTGCCAGAAAATACATATCAGCATGTATGCCTTTTCCAGGACACTAAAAAATCCCACAGTAATAGCATAATCTGAAGGTTTCGAAATATTCATGAAGGAAAGATTTGTAAACACGCATATCATATTTAATCGAAGTTCAGACTGACTTTGTCGGTGTATCCTTTGATTCTTCTATTCCAAAAAAAAAACGGTCTCACATCTTCTTTGCTTCCTTGCACATGAAACCTCAAAATATTCATGAAGGAAAGATTTGTAAACACGCATATCATATTTAATCGAAGTTCAGACTGACTTTGTCGGTGTATCCTTTGATTCTTCTATTCCAAAAAAAAAAAGGTCTCACATCTTCTTTGCTTCCTTGCACATGAAACCTCAATTGTTGCACGTATCTGTAGACCATCTACATAAGAAGGAAGAAACATGTTAGAGTATACTACAGAGGAGTTTTACAGCAGGCAAAATATGACTAAAGATTTCTGAGTACAGTACACAATTTTCAATAAAACTGCAGGGGAGTTACCTGCCCAACTATAGAAAAAATTCAAGTTTTTTTTTCTTCCTACCTAACAATGGGAGTGTTAAAGTGAAAAGAAAGCAAAGTGTTCAAGTGTTCTAAGTTCTGAATCCTAACAATCATTCCTCAAATAAGAAAAAAAATCTTAGCAGGCTAATTTCTAAACTGTAAGTTCAAGTTCAGATCAGTGTTTCACCATGCATTCACGGACATGACTTCCTTGGGCAGAGCGGTACCATGCAAAACCCTATATAATTTTCATCATCTTCAAGTTCGGACCACTCCACAAACTGTAGGTTTCTCTGAGGCTTAGTAGGAAGAAAAGAGATGGGAATTTGTGTACAAGTGTGTGTGCCTTACCCAATTAGATTGAACCTAAATCATAGCATAGGGGAATCAATCCTGTTCTTGGAACGAATCAGCATAAATCAGTGGAATCCATCAAACCCTAGCCTAATTTACTGAACCAAATCTGAACCAAACTAATCTGGGCTTGAGCAAAGGAAGAGGTAGAGGAAGTAGGTTAATACCTTGAGCTCGAAACGATGTCGTCGGCGGGATGCTCAACCTAATCCTCTCGTTCGCGCCCTGCGCCTCCACTGCCCTGGTTCGCGCCCTTCCCTTCTCCTATTCCATCCCTTCCCTTCTCGTTCGCGCCCTTGCCCTCTCTCTCGGTCGCCGCTTTTGTGAGGGAGGCGAGCTCTTCTGCAGGAGCCCGATTTGGTCGGCTCCGCTCGATCTGAGCCTCCTCCTTCACTTCCCTTCCTTCCTTTGGAGAGGAAGGAAGGTGAGGCTGGGCGGCGGCGCTGGAGGGAGAGGAGGCCGCCGGAGTTTGGGTTGGATGGTTGGGAGTCGAGGCGAGAGAGAGAGGCGGTGGTGGTTGGGGGTCGCGGGAGAGAGAGGCGGCTAGGGTTCGTCTTGGCGTGGGGAGTGGCGAAGGGATTGGGGGCTAGGTTTGGACCGCTCGCTCATTGTGGCGCCACCGACCGATTTATACCCCTGCACGTGAAAAGACCAAAATGCCCTCGGCGGGGAATGAAAATTACAGGCGGTGGCAGCAGCGATTTAAAGGCGACGTGGCTGGGTTCGTTGTGACTGCCAACCCCTTCATCCTTTATAAGTTAGATGTAATGCACTTATCAAGTTCCCCCACACTTAAATCTTTACTTGTCCTCAAGTAAAGGCATATGACAAGAGCAAGATAGTGAATAGTGAGCTGACTAGAGAATGCCAAGTGAAGTAGATCTCTAAACAGTGCATGCTTTGGACTTGGCTAGTGAAAAATTAATGGTTAAGAGTGCTACATATCAATAGGACACTAGTAAACTCAACCATTTTAAACTTTTGCGATGATAAACAAAGATTAGCAAGTTCAAATGCTGACTGTGCCAAAAGGTTCCTAAAGAGAGCATGATCCTGAGAACAAAAGGAACTTGAATTAAATCACTTATTTGCAGAAATATAACATTGTGGTTGAACCACTTATTAAATTTGAAGGAAGTAATGATAATATTTTATCAATCTCACCAAAGGAACATACCACCGATCCCGAGAACATGGTATACACCTGGCTCGACCAATTATTAGTTTTTTTTAGTTTGTCTCCCCAAAGGAACATACAACCGATCCCGAGAACATGGTATACACCTGGTTCGACAATTACATTTTTATTTATTTATTTGTCGGGGGTTGGGTGCGACATATGCCAAAGGATGGCTTATCATGGAGGGGGCGAGTAGAACGTCGCGGTGCTCGAAGCAGGATGAGGCGAAGACATGCACGCCGCGAATCTTACCCAGCTTCGGGCTCTCAGGAGATAACACCCTCTCTGCTCTGCTGGGGTCTCCGCATGATCACTATGGCAAAGTGAGTACCAGATGCTCCTGGAGCTGTTCGGGTGAGGAAGGAGAAGGGCACGGCTAGCTCTTCTCTCCTCTATCGTGTGTCTAAAACTACTAGGTTCGAACCCTTTGCATAGGTGCCCGGGGTTTATATAGGCCTACCCACGGGTACAACGGTAATCCGGTGGAGTGCGGGTCCAAGCCGTCGATCTCTAAGTCGCCGTCTTCTCCGCCCGGCTTCGGGGCCCGCCGACTAGTGGGCCTCGTCGGACGGCCCAGCATGGGGCCGCAGCCCTTGCCCCATGTGGCGGGTCTTGCCGGCTGCAGACATCAGAGTCGTGCTTCAAATGACGCGAAGCTTGGTCATGGGGTCATGGCAGCAGCAGCCGCTGGCGGCGATCACTTGTGCCATTCCCGTCTTAATACAGTTAATGGCGCGTGGAGCCAGCGGGAGGGCGGCCGACTCCGGAGGCCGACTCCAACGGGTCCGTCTTTGGGGCGCTCGCCGTCTTGATACTCCGCCGACAAAGCGGTCCCGCCGTCTTCGGTCGTCTGAGACGAGCCATCGTGGAGTACGAGAATCTGCCCACGGGCTGATGTCGAGGCGGCATGGCAACAATCTTTGCGCGGACGGAGATCTCCGTCGATGCGGCTCTGTGGCCATACCTGCCCATAAAGGCGAGGCGAGGATGGGCCGCGAGGCGGCTTTATCCCATCCGCTCGTAGTCGCTCGAGCAAGAGGTGGTTGGGGTCGTGGCCGACTCACATGGCCGGCCTCGCTGGAGGTCGCCGGCTTGGAGTTGGCTCGTCCTGAGGCCGCCTCTGGGACTCGGCCTAGAGGGGCAGTCGGCGACTCTGTTGCCGACTTTCTGAAGGCGGCTTTTTGTCTTGGCGTCTTGAGGGGCGCAGTCTGCCCCGATGTTTTGAAAGGTTCAGGGGCTCGGGTCTGCCTACCCGTGGCCCATTACTCCGACATTATTACTGTCCAAGCTACCAGATTTCACATGCCACCGATCCAGGGAACATGACATGCTACTGTAGGTATACCAGACTTATTCATTATAAGATATACATTTTTTACTTTTCAAATGAATAAAAACAAGAATCAACACTCATCCATGTCTAGTTCACATGCTACCGATCCAGGGAACATAGCATGCTAATCCATAGTGGTAAGTGATTGCTCTGAATGGGAACACAATAGGCACAAACTCAGCATCTGACACTTAATGATATAGGTGTATCAAGGTAAAAGCAGAAAATGAATAAGTTTTCTAGTGTACTAGGGATTTGAGCAGTCAAAACTAATAGTTCTCACTAATTTCAGCAAAGCACGCAATATGTAGATCACTAGTTTACAAGGCATTCAACACTCACTTCACATATTCACATCAATCACCCTATGTCGAAGGTAAAATTCAGTGGGACGATATTTAAGAAATTGCTCAAGTGACCCAAATAGCAGTTGATTACAACATGTATAATGTATGATGGTATTCAGATTGGGGTCATGAAACAGCTCACCGGGCACTATGAAGTAGCACTTGCTTGATCACTCTCTAAGTTGCTGCTCCTCTCCTTTTGCTTCTCTATCCTCATGCCTACTCCAGCTTCTCCCTTCCTCGCGTATGTGCCCATTGCTTCTCCTCATCTCCGTGCTCAGGATCCACCTGGGTCCCAAGGAATGTCGCCTCGAACCTGGTCAGCATGAAGTGAACGATGCAGAAGCAACAACCTAAAAAAACACTCCACAAAAGAGACAATGCAAGCGGTAGGGATAATACCCTCCAAGTCATCAATCGAGTATCCAATTACATAAGCATAGCTATAAAGCACATGTTTAGGATGGTAGAAATCAGCAAGGTCAAAACTAACATGAGGATGATATTTATCATTAAGCTCAAGACTAGCATGGGAATGATATGTTTCATAAAGCATAGGTCTAGCACGAGGAAAGTAACTGTGATCATCACTAATGTGAGTAATGCCACTAACAGGGTATATATGATCATATCCAAGCAAATACTTTTTCAAATCTACTTTAACAGATGGCATCATGCAATGCAAGGTAGTAGCAAACAATTCATATAGGGACATGCCATTGAGAGGATTAGATAAACCTGCAATGTCACACTCTTGTATGATGATAGGCAATTGAATTTCTGGTTCTTCATCTTCAACTACAACAGCTTCTTCTACTTCGTCGGGAGTGGTAGACATTGAATCTTCAACTTGTTCATTTGGGTATTCGAGCTCTGGATCATCTTGTGCCTTGGCTTCGAGAATTTCTTCTTGGATCTGAAGTATCTCTTCCTCTGGACTCTCGCTATCTTGCTCAGCTGAATGTGAAGGTTTTGGGACCTCACATGTATCAAGGGGTATCCCAGAAATACTCAACTCAAGGAGGGAAGAGATAGTACTGCCAGCGTTGATGTTCTTCTCAATCTTCCTTACTTCTTCCACTAGCTCCTTTCCACTCTTAATCTTCTTCATTTCCTCAAGTATCACCTTCCTAATGGGATCATCCTTGGCACTCCAAGTGAACTCGAGACTCAAAAGTGTGAGCTTCTCTATGTCATCAAACTCATCTTGTGTGGGCACTTGCACATGAGATTGCACAACAGGTGCTGGAGTTATTGGTTGACCAAATGGAGGACCATTTAACTCCATTGGACACATCTCCTGGTGCTGCGATATATGAGTAGGAGGTGAATAAAATTGTTGTGGTGCATGGTTGTGGCTCTCCTCTTCATTTCTAAATCCCTGCATTGGATAACTAGAAGCAAACGGTGAGATCTCAGGGTTGTTGTTCCTATATGACATATTCTGGTTTTCAGGCCACCCATATGAGTAATTGTTTTGGTATGAGCTAGGCTGTGGGGCGAAGCTCATGCCATAACAATCGGGAGGGTGAGAGTAACCACGCTGACATTCAGCGGGTGAATGGCCCTGAAATCCACAAATATGGCATGTAGGAGCAACATAAGGATGACCTCTAGAATAAGGTTCATAAGAGCTAGGCCTATCCTCAAAAACTACTTCTCGCTGCTGAGCTAAATCATCTAATCGATGGGAAATCTTACTTATCAGGTCTTGAATACTTTCCGTGCTGTTTGTAGTGTTGCTCGCATAAGCATGATGATCTGAATAGTAAGCCATATCTGAGAAGATGCAATAACCTGCAGAATGACCAAGCAAAGAAAGAGAAAATAACTTGAACAAGGGTTAGGGGTTAGAGATATATCACATATATATAGCACAAAGAGAAAACAAGAAAAACCTAGTCTATAGCCTAACAAAATCGCTCGACTTAAGTCCCCGGCAACGGTGCCAAAATGATCGATTGTAAGTACAGTGGGGTTTTACGCCCCAAACTACGGATGTCGTGTTCTCCACACTGACTAGGCAATCAGCGGCTACGCTCGACTAAAGCTAGGTAATACAATTCAAATGATGGGAAGAAGATTGTCGCCAATGAAAATGCGTATAAGCAAAGGTAGATTCAGATTTTACCAACTTACTTTGGTATTTTTGTTTTACTAGAGACGCTAAAACACTAACATAAAGGGAAGCAATGAGACACGAACACATATATTACTATCATACAAGTAACAAAGGGGAAGAAAGAATGCTATGACAGAGACAGAAATATATCACAACACAAACATATATATTTTCACATGAACGTAATTAACACAGGGACTACAGAACACACATAAGCACACATATGCGAACATGGTACTACACCATGATTCAGGTTACACAAGTAAACAAATTAAACAAGCCACTTGACTAGTATCACAGATCAACGGAGTAGTATTGAACAACTAAAAATAGATAGTAGAAGTAACTAATACAGGAAGCAAGTACTCTTAGAATCTGAATGTTACAGAGTACACGTCTCAAACTACAGAAAATTCAGAGAAGAGAATGAGAAAGAGAGATGGCAGCAGGAGATTAGAGAAAGAAGAAGCAGCAACTAGGGCATGGAGAAAGGAGCAGCAGCAGTAGGGATTCAGAGAGGAAGAAGCAGCAGGTTGAGGCAACAGCAGCAAGGGGCGCTGGAGATGGAGTAGTAACAGTAGGAAGAGAAGAAGGGCGGTAGCACGGGGTTCAGAGAAGAGCAGCAGCAGGTGGCGCGGGGAAGGTTAGGAGCAGCAACGAGATTGGGGAAAGAAGAAGGTTAGGAGCAGCAGGAGATTGAGAGTGGTGGCGCTGGGTGTTGTGGAGGCGCGGTGGTGGTGCTGGATGGCGCGGTGGTGAAGTGGAGATGCGGAGGCGCTGGGTGAAGGTGCAGATGATGGATGGCACTGGCTGCGTGGATGGCTGGGAGGTGATGGTGTTGCTGGTGGATGGATGGCGCTGGTTGGCGCACCACCACGCCGGCCTGGCCGTGGCGGCGGGCGAAGGTAGAGAAGGAGGGGATGAGGGAGAGAGAGATATGCCAGGCCCAAAGGGGATCGGGGCTGCTGCTAGGGATTTTGACCCCTCCTCTAGTCTGCCACTTTTCTGATTTGGCCCTTCTCTTTTCCTTCTTTCTTCCCAAGTAGATCCCCTCCATCTTAAGTTTTGGCCCCGGTTTCTTCTTTCCTTGATGCTCATGTCCTTTTCTTCACTTCTTTCCTGCCCTTCTCTCTTCTCAATAGCCACATGGATGGACTCTTGACGATTATAGTGCCTCATCGCACTTTTCTATAAAAGAAACAAGTAACGAGTAAATGATCTTTTATATGATTTTCATTCAAATATATCACAATTCATAGCAAGAATGATGGATATATCACGATAAATGCTAAATTTGAGTGCCAAATTATATATATGAAATGCACTTATCAGAGGCGTAGGATGAAGATGGTCTCTCTCAAACAACCCTGCAAACAAATAACAAAGAGTCTCTTGTGTCCCCAACACACCCAATACAATGGTAAATTGTATAGGTGCACTAGTTCGGCGAAGATATGGTGATACAAGTGCAATATGGATGGTAGATATAGGTCTTTGTAATGTCAAAATATAAAAACAGCAAGGTAGCAAGTGGTAAAAGTGAGCGTAAACGGTATTGCAATGCTAGGAAACAAGGCCTAGGGTTCATACTTTCACTAGTGCAAGTTCTATCAACAATAATAACATAATTGGATCATATTGAAGGAAATATGCCCTAGAGGCAATAATAAAGTTATTATTTATTTCCTTATTTTATGATAAATGTTTATTATTCATGCTAGAATTGTATTAACCAGAAACATAATACATGTGTGGATACATAGACAAACAGAGTGTCACTAATATGCCTCTATTTGACTAGCTCGTTTATCAAAGATGGTTAAGTTTCCTAACCATAGATATGAGTTGTCATTTGATTAACGGGATCGCATCATTAGAGAATGTTGTGATTGACTTGACCCATTCCGTTAGCTTAGCATTCGATCGTTTAGTATATTGCTATTCCTTTCTTCATGACTTATACATGTTCCTATGACTATGAGATTATGCAACTCCTGAATACCGGAGGAACACTTTGTGTGCTACCAAATGTCACAACATGGCTGGGTGGTTATAAAGGTGCTCTATAGGTGTCTCCGAAGGTACTTGTTGGGTTGGCATAGATCGAGATTAGGATTTGTCACTTCGATTGTCTGAGAGGTATCTCTGGGCCCTCTCGGTAATGCACATCATTATAAGCCTTGCAAGCAATGCAACTAATGAGTTAGTTGTGGGATGATGTACTACGGAACGAGTAAAGAGACTTGCCGGTAACGAGATTGAACTAGGTATTGAGATACCGACGATCGAATCTCGGGCAAGTAACATATTGATGACAAAGGGAACAACGTATGTTGTTATGCGGTTTGACCAATAAAGATCTTTGTAGAATATGTCGGAGCCAATATGAGCATCCACGTTCCGCTATTGGTTATTGACCGGAGACGTGTCTCGGTCATGTCTACATAGTTCTCGAACCCGTAGGCTCCGCACGCATAACGTTCGGTGACGATCGGTATTATGAGTTTATGTGTTTTGATGTACCAAAGGTAGTTTGGAGTCCCGGATATGATCACGGACATGACGAGGAGTCTCGAAATGGTCGAGACTTAAAGATCGATATATTGGACGACTATGTTTGGACTTCGGAATGGTTCCGGGCAAGTTCGGAAAAATACCGGAGTACCGGGGTGTTACCGGAGTACCGAAGCCCTGCATTACTAGCAAAATCTTCACCGTCATCACGTCGTCGTGCTGACGGAACTCTCCTGCGAAGCTATGCTGGATCGGAGTTCGTGGGACATCATCGAGCTGAACGTGTGCTGAACTCGTAGGGTCCGCACGCTTAACGTTCGGTGACGATCGGTATTATGAGTTTATGTGTTTTGATGTACCGAAGGTATTTCAGAGTCCCGGGTATGATCACGGACATGACGAGGAGTCTCGAAATGGTCGAGACATAAAGATAGATATATTGGACGACTATATTTGGACTTCGGAAAGGTTCCGGGCAAGTTCGGATAAATACCGGAGTACCGGGGGGTTACCGGAACCCCCCGGGGAGTGTAATGGGCCTATTGGGCCTTAGTGGAGAAGAGGAGGGGCGTCTAGGGCAGGACGCGCGCCTCCTCCCCCTCTAATCCGAATTGGACAAGGAGGGGGCGGCGCCCCCCTTTCCTTCCCTCTCTCTCTCCTCCTTCCCTCTCTCCTACTCCTACTCTTGGAAGGGTCGGTGGGAGTAGGACTCCCCTTGGGGCGCGCCTAGGAGGGCCGGCCTCTCCCCCTCCTCCACTCCTTTATATACGGGGGAGGTGGCACCCCATAGACACACAAGTTGATCATTGATCTTTTAGCCGTGTGCGGTGCCCCCTCCACCATAATCCACCTCGGTCATATCGTAGCGGTGCTTAGGCGAAGCCCTGCGTCGGTAGCAACATCATCACCATCATCACGCCGTCGTGCTGACGGAACTCTCGCATGAAACTCTGCTGGATCGGAGTTCGTGGGACGTCATCGAGTTGAACGTGTGCTGAACTCGGAGGTGCCGTGCGCTTGGTACTTGGATCGGTCGGATCGTGAAGACGTACGACTACATCAACCGCGTTTTCATAACGCTTCGCTTCGGTCTCACGAGGGTGCGTGGGCGACACTCTCCCTCTCGTTGTTATGCATCACCATGATCTTGCGTGTGCGTAGGAATTTTTAAAATTACTCGTTCCCCAATAGTGGTATCGAGCCGAGTTTATGCGTAGATGTTATATGCACGAGTAGAACACAAGTGAGTTGTGGGCGATACTAGTCATCTTGCTTACGAGCATGTCATACTTTGATTCGGTATTGTTGGATGAAGCGGCGGACCGATATTACGCGTGACGCTTCGCGAGATCGGTTCTACCGATGTGCTTCGCATACAATTGGTGGCGGTGTCAGTTTCTCCAACTTTAGTTGAATCGAGTGTGGCTATGCCCGGTCCTTGTGAATGTTAAAACAGCACTAACTTGACGAAATATCGTTGTGGTTTTGATGCGTAGGTAAGAACGGTTCTTGCTTATCCCATAGCAGCCACGTAAAACTTACAACAACAAAGTAGAGGACGTCTAACTTGTTTTTGCAGGGCATCCTGTGATGTGATATGGTCAAGACATGATGCTACATTTTATTGTATGAGATGATCATGTTTTGTAACCGAGTTATCGGCAACTGGCATGAGCCATATGGTTGTTGCTTTATTGTATGAAATGCAATCGCCATGTAATTGCTTTAGTTTATCACTAAGCGGTAGCGATAGTTGTAGAAGCAATAGTTGGCGAGACGACAACGATGCTATGATGGAGATCAAGGTGTCGTGCCGGTGACAATGGTGATCATGACGGTGCTTTGGAGATGGAGATCAAAGGCACAAGATGATGATGGCCATATCATATCACTTATATTGATTGCATGTGATGTTTATCTTTTATGCATCTTATTCTGCTTTGATTGACGGTAGCATTATAAGATGATCTCTCACTAAATTTCAAGGTACAAGTGTTCTCCCTAAGTATGCACCGTTGCCAAAGTTCGTCATGCCGAGACACCACGTGATGATCGGGTGTGATAAGCTCTACGTTCATATACAACGGGTGCAAGCTAGTTTTGCACACGCAGAATACTCGGGTTAAACTTGACGAGCCTAGCATATGCAGATATGGCCTCGGAACACTGAGACCGAAAGGTCGAGCGTGAATCATATAGTAGATATGATCAACATAGTGATGTTCACCATTGAAAACTACTCCATCTCACGTGATGATCGGACATGGTTTAGTTGATATGGATCACATGATCACTTAGATGATTAGAGGGATGTCTATCTAATTGGGAGTTCTTAAGTAATTTGATTAACTGAACTTTAATTTATCATGAACTTAGTACCTGATAGTATTTTGCATGTCTATGTTGTTGTAGATAGATGGATCGTGTTGTTGTTCCGTTGAATTTTAATGCGTTCCTTGAGAAAGCAAGGTTGAAAGATGATGGTAGCAATTACACGGACTGGGTCCGTAACTTGAGGATTATCCTCATTGCTGCACAAGAGAATTACGTCCTAGAAGCACCGCTGGGTGCCAAACCCGCTGCAGAGCAACGCCGGATGTTATGAGCGTCGGTAGAGCAAAGCGATGACTACTCGATAGTTCAGAGTGCCATGCTTTACGGCTTAGAACCGGGACTTCAACGACGTTTTGAGCGTCATGGAGCATATGAGATGTTCCGAGAGTTGAAGTTAATATTTCAAGCAAATGCCCGATTGAGAGATATGAAGTCTCGATAAGTTCTACAAATGCAAGATGGAGGAGAATAGTTCATCGGTGAGCATATACTCAAAATGTCCAGGTATAACAATCACTTGATTCAACTGGGAGTTAATCTTCCGGATGATAGTGTCATTGACAGAATTCTTCAATCACTACCACCAAGCTACAAAAGCTTCGTGATGAACTATAACATGCAAGGGATGGATAAGACAATTCCCGAGCTCTTTGCAATGCTAAAGGCTGCGGAGGTAGAAATCAAGAAAGAGCATCAAGTGTTGATGGTCAACAAGACCACCAGTTTCAAGAAAAAAGGTAAGGGAAGAAGAAGGGGAACTTCAAGAAGAACGGCAAACAAGTTGCTGCTCAGGAGAAGAAACTCAAGTCTGGACCTAAGCCTGAGACTGAGTGCTTCTACTGCAAAGGGAATGGCCACTAGAAGCGGAATTGCCCCAAGTATTTGGCGGATAAGAAGGATGGCAGGATGAACAAAGGTATATGTGATATACATGTTATTGATGCGTACCTTACTAAAGCTTGCAGTAGCACCTGGGTATTTGATCTTGGTTACATTGCTAATATTTGCAAATCGAAGCAGGGGACTACGGATTAAGCGAAGATTGGCTAAGGGCGAGGTGACGATCGCGATAGGAAATGGTTCCAAAGTCGATGTGATAGCTGTCGCACGCTACCTCTACATCTACCTTCGGGATTAGTTTTAGACCTGAATAACTGTTATTTGGTGCCAGCGTTGAGCATGAACATTATATCTGGATCTTGTTTGATGTGAGACAGTTATTCATTTAAATCTGAGAATAATGGTTGTTCTATTTATATGAGTAATGTCTCTTATGGTCATGCACCCTTAAAGAGTGGTCTATTTTTGATGACTCTCGATAGTAGTGATACACATATCCATAATATTGAAGCCAAAAGATGTAGAGAGCACTTATTTGTGGCACTGCTGTATAGGTCATATTGGTGTAAAGCACATGAAGAAACTCCATTCTGATGGACTTTTGTAATCACTTGATTATGAATCACTTGGTACTTGCGAACCATGCCTCATGGGCAAGATGACTAAAACGCCGTTCTCTGGAACTATGGAGCGAGCAACAGATTTGCTGGAAATCATACGTACTGATGTATGTGGTCCGATGAATATTGAGGCTCGCGGCGGGTATCGTCATTTTCTCACCTTCACAGATGATTTGAGCAGATATGGGTATATCTACTTGATGAAGCATAAGTCTGAAACATTTGAAAAGTTCAAAGAATTTCAGAGTGAAGTGGAAAATCATCGTAACAAGAAAATAAAGTTTCTACGATCTGATCGTGGAGGATAATATTTGAGTTACGAGTTTGGTCTTCATTTGAAACAATGTGGAATAGTTTCGCAACTCACGCCACCCGAAACACCACAGCGTAATGGTGTGTCCGAACATCGTAATCGTACTTTACTAGATATGTTGCGATCTATGATGTCTCTTACTGATTTACCGCTATCGTTTTGGGGTTATGCTTTAGATACGGCTGCATTCATGTTAAATAGGGCACCATCTAAATCCGTTGAGACGACACCTTATGAACTGTGGTTTGGCAAGAAACCAAAGTTGTCGTTTCTTAAAGTTTGGGGTTGCGATGCTTATGTGAAAAAGCTTCAACCTGTTAGGCTCGAACCCAAATCGGAGAAATGTGTCTTCATAGGATACCCAAAGGAGACTGTTGGGTACACCTTCTATCACAGATCCAAAGGCAAGACATTCGTTGCTAAGAATGGATCCTTTCTAGAGAAGGAGTTTCTCCAGAAAGAAGTGAGTGGGAGGAATGTAGAACTTGATGAGGTAACTGTACCTGCTCCCTTATTGGAAAATAGTTCATCACAGAAATATGTTCCTGTGACTTCTACACCAATTTGTGAGGAAGCTAATGATGATGATCATGTAACTTCAGATCAAGTTACTACTAAACCACGTAGATCAACTAGAGTAAGATCCGCACTAGAGTGGTAAGGGAATCCTGTTCTGGAGGTCATGTTACTTGACCATGACGAACCTACGAACTATGAGGAAGTGATGATGAGCCCAGATTCCGCAAAACGGCTTGAGGCCATGAAATCTGAGATGGGATCCATGTATGAGAACAAAGTGTGGACTTTGGTTGACTTGCCCGATGATCGGCAAGCCATCGAGAATAAATGGATCTTCAAGAAGAAGGCTGACGCTGACGGTAATGTTAATGTCTACAAAGCTCGACTTGTTGCAAAAGGTTTTCGACAAGTTCAAGGAGTTGACTACAATGAGACCTTCTTACCCGTAGCGATGCTTAAGTCCGTCCGAATCATGTTAGCAATTGCCGCATTTTATGATTATGAAATTTGGCAAATGGATGTAAAGACTGCGTTCCTGGATGGATTTCTGGAAGAAGAGTTATATATGATGCAACCTGAAGGTTTTATCGATCTAAAGGATGCTAACAAAGTGTGCAAGCTCCAGCGATCCATCTATGGACTGGTGCAAGCATCTCGGAGTTGGAATAAATGTTTTGATAGTGTGATCAAAGCATATGGTTTTATCTGAGACTTTTGGAGAAGCTTTGTATTTACAAGAAAGCGAGTGGGAGCTCTGTAGCATTTCTAATATTATATGTGGATGACATATTGTTGATTGGAAATGATATAGAATTTCTGAATAGCATAAAAGGATACTTGAATAAGAGTTTTTCAATGAAAGACCTCGGTGAAGCTGCTTATATATTGGTCATCAAGATCTATAGAGATAGATCAAGACGCTTGATTGAAGTTTCACAAAGCACATACCTTGATAAAGTTTTGAAGAATTTCAAAATGGATCAAGCAAAGAAAGGGTTCTTGCCTGTGTTACAAGGTGTGAAGTTGAGTCAGACTCAATGCCCGACCACTGCAGAAGATAGAGAAAATGAAAGATGTTCCTATGCTTGACCATAGGCTCTATCATGTATGCAATGCTTGTGTACCGGACCGATGTGTGCCTTGCTATTAGTTTAGCGAGGAGGTACCAAAGTAATCCGAGTGGATCAACGGGCGAGTCAAGAACTTCCGAAATACGAAAAGGACTAAGGATATGTTTCTCGTTTATGGAGGTGACAAAGAGCTCGTCGTAAATGGTTACGTCAATGCAAGCTTTGACACCGATCCGGACAATTCTAAATCGCAAACCGGATCGTGTTTTATTGAGCGATGGAGCTGTCGGTTGGTGCGATTCTAAACAAAGCGTCGTGGCGGGATCTACGTGTGAAGCGGAGTACATAGCTGCTTGAGCGATAAATTAAGGGGTTTGGATGAAGGAGTTCATATCCGATCTAGGTGTCATACCTAGTGCATCGGCTCAATGAAAATCTTTTGTGACAATCTTGGTGCAATTGCCTTGGCAAAGGAATCCAGATTTCACAAGAGAACCAAGCACATCAAGAGGCGCTTCAATTCCATCGCGATCAAGTCCGGTGGGAGACATAGACATTTGCAAGATACATACGGATCTGAATGTTGCGAGACCGTTGACTAAGCCTCTCTCACGAGCAAAACATGATCAGCACCAAGACTCCATGGGTGTTAGAATCATTCTTGTGTAATCAAATTATTGACTCTAGTGCAAGTGGGAGGCGAAGGAAATATGCCCTAGAGGCAATAATAAAGTTATTATTTATTTCCTTATTTCATGATAAATGTTTATTATTCATGCTAGAATTGTATTAACCGAAAACATAATACATGTGTGGATACATAGACAAACAGAGTGTCACTAATATGCCTTTATTTGACTAGCTCGTTTATCAAAGATGGTTAAGTTTCCTAACCATAGACATGAGTTGTCATTTGATTAACGGGATCACATCATTAGAGAATGATGTGATTGACTTGACCCATTCCGTTAGCTTAGCATTCGATCGTTTAGTATATTGCTATTCCTTTCTTCATGACTTATACATGTTCCTATGACTATGAGATTATGCAACTCCCGAATACCGGAGGAACACTTTGTGTGCTACCAAATGTAACAACGTAACTGGGTGATTATAAAGGTGCTCTACAGGTGTCTCCGAAGGTACTTGTTGGGTTGGCATAGATCGAGATTAGGATTTGTCACTCCGATTGTCGGAGAGGTATCTCTGGGCCCTCTCGGTAATGCACATCACTATAAGCCTTGCAAGCAATGCAAATAATGAGTTAGTTGTGGGATGATGTACTACGGAACGAGTAAAGAGACTTGCCGGTAACGAGATTGAACTAGGTATTGAGATACCGAAGATCGAATCTCGGGCAAGTAAGATACCGATGACAAAGGGAACAACGTATGTTATTATGCGGTTTGACCGATAAAGATCTTCGTAGAATATGTAGGAGCCAATATGAGCATCCATGTTCCGCTATTGGTTATTGACCGGAGACGTGTCTCGGTCATGTCTACATAGTTCTCGAACCCGTTGGGTCCGCACGCTTAACGTTCGATGACGATCGGTATTATGAGTTTATGTGTTTTGATGTACCGAAGGTAGTTCGGAGTCCCGGATATGATCACGGACATGACGAGGAGTCTCGAAATGGTCGAGACATAAAGATCGATATATTGAACGACTATGTTTGGACTTCGGAAAGGTTTCGGGCAAGTCCGGATAAATACCGGAGTACCGGGGGGTTACCGGAGTACCGAAGCCCTGCGTCGGTAGCAACATCATCACCGTCATCACACCGTCGTGCTGACGGAAATCTCCCGCGAAGCTCTACTGGATCGGAGTTCGTGGGACATCATCGAGCTGAACGTGTGCTGAACTCGAAGGTGTCGTGCGTTCGTTACTTGGATCGGTCGGATCACGAAGACGTACGACTACATCAACCGCGTTGTCATAATGCTTCCGCTTATGGTCTACGAGGGTACATGTACGACACTCTCCCCTCTCATTGCTATGCATCACCATGATCTTGCATGTGCGTAGGAATTTTTTTGAAATTACTATGTTCCCCTACACATATAACAATCCCTCAACATGCAACAAAGAGTCACGCCAAAGTCACTAATAGCGGAGAACAAACGAATAGATTATTGTAGGGTACGAAACCTGAGGGAGTCCTGGATTAGGTGGTATCTGGACAGCCGGACTATATCCTTTGGTCGGACTATTGGACTATGAAGATACAAGATTGAAGACTTTGTCTCGTGTCCGGTTGGGACTCTCCTTGGTGTGGAAGGCAAGCTTGGCGATATGGATATGTAGATCTCCTCCCATTGTAACCGACTCTGTGTAACCCTAGCCCCCTCTGGTGTCTATATAAACCGGAGGGTTTAGTCCATAGGACCAACAACAATCATACCATAGGCTAGCTTCTAGGGTTTAGCCTCTACGATCTCGTGGTAGATCAACTCTTGTACTACTCATATCATCAAGATCAATCAAGTAGGAAGTAGGGTATTACCTCCATCGAGAGGGCCCGAACACAGGTAAACATCGTGTCCCCGCCTCCTGTTACCATCCGCCTCAGGGCCTTGCAGTTCGGGACCCCTACCCGAGATCCGCCGATTTTGACACCGACATTGGTGCTTTCATTGAGAGTTCCACTGCGCCGTCGCCGTAAAGCTAGATGGCTCCTCCGATCATCAATAACGATGCGGTCCAGGGTGAGGTTTTCCTCCTCGGATAGATCTTCGTATTCGGCGGCTTCGCACTACGGGCCAACTCGCTTGGCCATCTGGAGCAGATCGAGAGCTACGCCCGGCCACCGTGTCGGTTTGGAAACTTGAATTACTTGCCGATGTCGCGGAGACTTAATCTTGACGGATTCGAGCCCATGCAGTGTGTCTTAGACGATCACGACGAGCACGATGTAGCTCTCTTGTCGGACGGTGTTCGGAAATCACGCCAGCAACCACTCCGGCCTTCAATTCGGAACGGACTGCGCCATTCGAGGACGGTCGGATAGACCCCGCCTTGGAGGCTGCACCCTCAGTGGCGATAGAGCCGAATACTGACCTTACCCCTCACGAGAACCGTGACCCGAACCATTGGACTCGTCTCCGCCACGGACTCGAACCGCTGCGCCCATGCCTATCGAATCTGATTGGGCGCCGATCATGGAGTTCACCTCCGCGGATATCTTTCAGCACTCGCCCTTCGGCGATGTACTAAACTCGTTAAGGTCTCTCTCCCTATTAGGAGAACCTTGACCGAACTATGATCGGCTAGAATGGGATGCGGATGACAAAGAAATTCACCCACCACCCACCACCCACTTAGTAGCCACTGTCGATGATTTAACCGACATGCTCGACTTCGACTCCGAAGACATCGATGGTATGAACAACGATGCAAGAGACGAGCAAGAACCACCGCTAATAGGGCGCTGGACCGCCACTTCATCACATGACATATACATGGTGGATACACCCAAAGAAAATGACGACGAGGAACGGAAAGATGCAGCGAAAGATAGCTCCCTCGAGAAGCAATCAAAGCGGCGCCATAGGCGCCGCTCCAAATCCCGCCTCGGCAAAAACAGCGATAACAGCGCAAGAAAAAACAATACCACGGTCGACTCCGGAGGAAACGAAGACCAAATAGACCCAGCGATAGAGCAGGGTGAGCCAGCAGACGATGAACAAAGTACGGAGCCACTGACCAAACACAGCGACGCCGAGCGTCAAGCTAATCAACCCGTCTCCGGAGAAGAGAACAGTCCGGATGACGATGAACACATCATCCCGGAAAGGCAGGTGGAGCAAGAGAACCTCCGTGAAGGCTTATCGCCATCTGCGAGAGTGCGAAGAAGCGAAGCAAAGGCTCAAGGCCGCACAAAACACACTCAACGATGGATGGAACAAGGTGCTCGTCTGGCGAGAAAGTATGGTGGCGATGCCACGAAACTACCCAAAGCGAAAAGTGCCGCTAAATTCGATGATGAGGCCTTAGAGCCCCCACACCCAAAAAATAGAACTGCGGCGGTCGGATCGGCGACCTCGTGGCGCGATAAAGCGACAACGAGGCTGCACATGAGTCGATACATGACCCACGCAAGGACTCGCATCAAAGGACGGCGCAACCAGATCCATCTACGGATCAAGGAAGCGCTCCAACAATCAGCAAAACCAAATATCACAACCGTTCGAGCGCCATGGTGCAGCTAAATACTGGGTGCCGCACACCCCTATGTTTCCTGTGAGGTATTAGACCATGAATTTCGGAAGGATTCAAACCGGTGAACATAGAGGCGTATGGCGGGACAATGTACCGAAGTGCGGATTGAGACTTTATCCTCCATATTCATATGGCTCGTGGAGACGATCTCCATGCCATCAAATACTTGCCCCTCAAGCTCAAAGGACCAGCTCGGCACTGGCTAAAAAGCCTCCCCGAAAACTCCATCGGAAGTTGGGAAGAGCTCGAGGATGCTTTTCGGGCTAATTTTCAAGGGACTTCTGTCCGACCTCCGGATGCAGATGATTTGAGTCATATAATTCAACAGCCCACAGAGTCAGCCTGAAAGCTTTGGAACAGGTTTCTAACTAAGAAGAACCAAATTATCGACTGTCCGGACGCCGAAGCCTTAGCAGCTTTCAAGCACAGCGTCCGAGACAAATGGCTTGCCAGACACCTCGGCCAAGAAAAACCAAGAACAATGGCAGCCCTAACAAGCCTTATGACCCACTTTTAGCGAGCGAGACAATTTGGTTAGTCCGGCAAAGACCAGCGACCCAAGCACATCCAAGTCGAGGATGGCAATGGAAAACCACGACGCATAAAACAAGCGCGGAACAAAGAAGACAGCCCAGATAACACGGCGGTAAATGCCGGATTCATGGGCTCTCGACCGGGTCAGCGAAAAAAGCCCTTTAAAGGCAACAGAGATGGACCGACCAGCCTAAACAAGATTCTAGACAAACTATGTCAGATCCACGGCACCCCCGATAAACCTGCAAATCATACCCACAGAGAATGCTGGGTCTTCAAGCAGGCCGACAAGCTAAACGCCGAACAGAAGGGGGAGGTCACAACAAGGGAAGACGAGGATGAGCCTCGCCAGCAAGGCACTGGGGGACAGAAAAAATTCCCACCAGAAGTCAAGACAATAAACGTGATCCACGTGACAAAGAGGAGAAACAAATATGTACTCCGAAATACACACAGCCGTAGAGCCCGTCACCCCCGAGTTCTACCCCTGGTCGGCCTGCCCGGTCACTTTTGATCGCAGTGATCACCTAATAAACATCCGACATGAAGGATCAGCCGCCTTGGTGCTGGACCCAATAATAAACGGATACCATCTCACACGAGTCCTTATGGACGGCGGCAGTAGTCTAAATCTGATATATCAGAACACCATCAGCAAAATGGGGATAAACCCAACAAAAATCGGCCACAGTAATACTACCTTCAAGGGAGTAATACCAGGCACAGAGGCTCGCTACACGGGCTCTCTAATACTAGAGGTTATGTTCGGCTCGCCCGACAACTTCCGAAGTGAAAAGTTAACCTTCGACATTGCTCCATTCCGAAGTGGCTATCAAGCACTACTCGAACGAGCGGCTTTCGCTCGTTTTAATGCAATACCGCATTACGCTTTTCTTAAGCTTAAAATGCCCGGTCCGCGTGGCATCATCACAGTACATGGAAATGTTGAGCGCTCCTTACGAGTAGAAGAACGTACGGCTACTTTAACAGCCGAACACTAGAAGGCCTCACCACCAGAACAGATGACCGGTCGTTAAGACCACGGACACGTTTAGACGAGTCTAGCTAATCATTGGATAGAGATTGGTTTGATGGTTATACCCTTGTAGACGGTACCAGGGGCTTCTCAGTGATAGTTCGGCTCAACTTTACCCATCTTAAATTTAAAATGGTTTATTTATAATAGCCAATTTTTGCCGACAACTTTCAACTAAGTTCCTCTCTTTTACGGATGACAATCATACTACACGTCCGTGATACGGCTGCGCGGAGACACGGTAGCGAGACGTGCAGCGGGACCCGTTCAAAGGTTTCTCTTTAGATTAAGACCTGCGTAAACCTTTTTCTTGTCTTTTGTTGTTCACATCCTCCGGATTCTCAATACAACCGAGAAGGATCTGACATTCTTGGCATGTGGCCACGTCGAATATTGCTCGTGCGGACACTAGGGGCTCATTATCTAAGGGCATCATTTAGCCGGTATATATCTCAAAGGCGAATACCTTAGGGAGTGTTCGCGTCATAAGTTTGGCCTTATATGCATCAGCTCCGAATCATGTGTTTGGTCAAATGTTGGGTTTGCCCAGCTCTGTGTTTTGCTACCTTACGTTCCGCTCTATCGGCTAAGGCGGCACCGGAGAACTCTGCGATTGTGCCTGGTTCGCCGGACGAGCACCTCGATGAAAGCCGAAAACCGATCGTCATGATAAAGCGCGAGATGGTCAACCACTCGATGACCTAACGGAATCTTGAGATTCCTTCGCGTAACGAAGGGCGTTTCGACGAGCATGTCTGCGCCCGTATTCGGATGAGCGCGGAGCCACCGAGGGCTATATAGTAGCCCCAATCGCAAACTCCTATGGCTAAGTGGAAGTGTTAAAGCAATATAGTCCGGTTGCCTCGTTATTTGCGCTATCACCTCCTTAATGGACCAAGGCGTTGGATCAAGTGTGAACATCGTCTTCTGCGAACACCCGCATTATCGCGTGGGGGCTGAAGCCGACAACGCAAACTTTCGTGTTATATACATATATACATAAGCGGCCGCACAGAGGCGTCATCATACTTTCAGAAAAAGTATAAAATTTGCCTTTACAATTCAGCAAAACATTGTTTTCAATGGGAATACATGTCACTAGAACATAATATTCTTGAGCACCGAGCTTCTATTGAGCGAGCACCTTCAAGGACTTCGTCAAAGTAGTGCTCGGCAGCTACTCGACTAACGGCCGAACCCGGGGTTGCAATTGCGGTGGCTTCCATCTCCGCCCAGTATGTCTTGACACGGGCAAGCGCCATCCGCGCACCCTCGATGCACGCCGACCTCTTCATAGCATCGATGCCCGGCACGGTACCAAGGAATTGCTGCACCAAACTAAAATAACTGTTCGGCCTTGGCCCTTCCGCCATAGATAATCCTAGCGGACCTCATGGCGAGCCGGACAACCTATGGAGCTCGGCCCATTCGGCCATCCGCTCATTCAAAGGAAGCGACGCCTACCGAGCGTTAAATTGTGACCGAACAACTTCTCCACTTCGCGATCTTTTGATCTTTGAAGTATTCGGCCGCATCGGTGGCACTTGCGCCAAATCAGATAAGCGTCCGCAGAACTCCGCACCGATCCAAATGAGTGTACCGAGATCTACAAACTTCATCGCAACATAAAGGGCTTCCTGACGCGATATCCCGGCGTGGACGCAGTCCTCCTTCATCGCTCTAATTGTAGGCGGGCGTCCTTAGCGCCACCGTGGCCTTCTCGGTCCGTCATCTTCGCTCGATCTTCCTTTTGAGAAGCTCGAACGGCCGACGGCATTCTTCAATTCCACAACCATCTTGGCTATTTCCTCCTTGCTTGACAATGAGCAGCCTTTTGACTCTCAGCTCCTCGACCGCCTTGAGGCGCGCATCACCTACCTCGCTTGTTCTTTGGCGGGCAAGTTCCGCTCAAAGGGTCTCCACGGCCGTAGCTCCATCTGCAATGCAACATATTAAAGATCTGGCATCATGCTCCTCTTACTACGTCCGATCACCGGAGAAATCACATACCACATGCCTCGTCAAGCCGCTTGTTGACAAGCACGATGTCGGCATCCGCCGCATCAAGTTGCCGCTTCACTCGGCAAACTCACCGATCCGGCTAGCCACCGGACCTTCCGCCACCGCATATGAGGACGGCCGGATTGTTACAGGACTATGATCCTCTGTTTGCGCCGTTTTCAACAAAGAACCGAGTCTCGGGGCTACTATCTGCACAGTCACACCTTAGCGTGTGCGATCTTGTCAAAATACACACTATTTCACGTACCTCAAAACCTTTCAGCAGACTCATAAAGGCTTCATGCAACCCGCTTTCGGTGGATGAAATCCTCTCAACCACCGTACCCATTAGCGTACGATGTGCTTCTGAGATAGCCGCCTGCTCTAGCAGATCCTTCAGTACGTCCGACCGCATAACAGATGGTGCCGGACCCTTCCGGTTTCTCTCTTCACGAGTCGGATCATCGAGGACTTTGGTAGCCAAGGATTACCCTCCGGCCTTGCGGATCAGGAGAAACCCTCGCGGCGACACCTCGGTCGCCCGCCTCGTAAGCGGGGAGGGCATGGGGAGGCGTTTAACTCTCCATCATCTCGGAAGAAGATCCGCGAAGACGAACTCTGCGAGAATGGCTATGATCCGGACTACAAGATAAGCGTTTGATTATTTTCCTCGAAGCAAAGTAGGACATTTTTATTATTAAGTCCCTTTCTACTTACAGCTCGGCTGGGGGCTGACCCCCTTGCGGGCATTGTGCGGCCGGGGTACCCCCCGGGGCAGGACCCTCTGGCGAAGATTTCTTCCCCTGTTTAGAGACCATTGTCTCCGGGTCTTCAGAGGCGGTCCTCGTCCTTCCTTGGGAAGGGGGAATTTCAGTTTCTTCCCCCTGATTATCCTCCTTCGCAGAGGCGCTAGCCTCTTTCTTCCCCCCTTTGTCTTCCTCTAATGGTGCTTGGTAAGGCGCGAGCTCCAGCATCCTGGCTAGTACATGATCTGGTGAGACCTCAGGGAGGGGGGCCGGACACCTGATCATCTTCGCCTTTGTTACCCAGTCCTGGTCAGAGAGCGACTTTTCAGAATGATGTTGTGATAAATAAAGATACATCATGTTCGGTTACAGGACTACTTACTTGGGTATCTGGACGATTGCGGTTCAAACCCACATCCTCGGTGGTGTCCGAACACATTATTTGTGGTCCGAAGAACAATTTATACATCTCCTCAGGCGTCATGCCAAGGAAATGATGGATAGCTCGCGGTCCCTCCAGGTTGAACTCCCACATGCGAGAGGGGCGGCGTTTGCGAGGCGGGACTCGGCAATTAACATGACTTGCATTACCGTGATTAGGCGATGTCTCTCTCTAGGAGATCTGGATCTGACTACGCAATATTGGCACATCCTTCACGGCCCCAGTCCAGCCCCTTGTTGACCCATGGCGCTAGTTGTGGCGGGGCCCGAGCAAAAAACAGGGGAGCCACCCACTTGGTACCCACAGGAGCTGTGATATAAAACCATTCTCGTTGCCATAAGTTTGGACACCTCTGGAAAGAACCCTCTGGCCATGGGGGCGCCGGTACTTTTGCTTATTCTCGCCTCCGATTCTGTGTGCCGCCCTCGATCATCTTGGCTCCACCTTGAAGGTCTTGAGCCACATGCCGAAGTGAGGGTAATATGGAGAAAGCTTCACACACGATGATGAGCGAGCGAGATATGGAGGATGAATGCAGGCAGATCATGGAAATCCAGCCCATAGTAAAACATGAGCCCCCCTCACGAAGGGATCTAGGGTAAGGCCTAGCCCTTGGAGGAAGTGAGATCTGAACCTGGCGCTCTCACGGGTTTGGGAGTGGGAATGGCCTGCCCTCGGCGGGCAGCCGGTCTGAGGATCTCGCCGGTCGAAACTTGGCCTCTCTTAACTTTTGGCGTCCTCCTCCGTGATGGAGGAAGGCATCCACCGACCTTGAAGGTTGGGTCGGACATGGTTGAAGGTCCGGCGCTGACTGAGCTTGGTGGTGGAACTCGAGTGAGTGAAGGATTCGATTGAGTTCGAGGAGTAAAAGGATAGGCCTTGGTCTCTTTGTAAAGAGGTGAATACCAAGCGTCCTCCTCGTGACCGTTTGGGACTTGCCTACAATCCGGAGTTATACCAGCAGGCACGATTGGGTTACCCATGCCGTATTGATGAGAATCCCACGATAAGGGACATGATCTACCTTCGACAAGGCGTGCCAAAAACCGCCTGCAATATGCGCCAAGGCTGGTTGAGAAAAATGGTTGAATAATGACCAGGCCTTGGTATGATGTCATGACATCAAGTCGTCGATGGAATTAGATTTGTGGAAATATTATTCTCTCTCGGTGGTATGTGGGACTTGTTTTGTAGAGCGGACACTATCCTTGTGTTCAAAATCTTCTGAGTATTAGGAGGAAGGAACCCGCCTTGCAATGCCGAAGACAATCTGCGCGCCCGACTCATTGTCATTGAAGCCTGGTTTAGGGGCTACTGAGGGAGTCCTGGATTAGGGGGTATCCGGACAGCGGGACTATATCCTTTGGCCGGACTGTTGAACTATGAAGATACAAGATTGAAGACTTCGTCTCGTGTCCGAATGGGACTCTCCTTGGCGTGGAAGGCAAGCTTGGCGATACGGATATGTACATCTCCGCCCATTGTAACCGACTCTGTGTAACCCTAGCCCCCTCCGGTGTCTATATAAACCAGAGGGTTTAGTCCGTAGGACCAACAACAATCATACCATAGGCTAGCTTCTAGGGTTTAGCCTCTATGATCTCGTGGCAGATCAACTCTTGTACTACTCATATCATCAAGATCAATCAAGTAGGAAGTAGGGTATTACCTCCGTCGAGAGGGCTCGAACCTGGGTAAACATCATGTCCCCTGCCTCCTGTTACCATCCGCCTCAGACTCACAGTTCGGGACCCCCTACCCGAGATCCGCCGGTTTTGACACCAACAAAACCACCTCAAAGTTATCCTTTCTGATCGATCTATTCAAGAGTCCGTAGTAAAATAACATGAAGCTATTCTTTCCGTTCGATCTATCCTAAAGTTCGTACTAGAATAACACCTTAAGATACAAATCAACCAAACTCTATGTCACCTAGATACTCCAATGGCATCACAAGTATCCACGGGTATGATTATACGATATGCATCACACAATCTCAGATTAATTTATTCAACCAACACAAAGAACTTCAAAGAGTGCCCCAAAGTTTCTACCGAAGAGTCAAGACGAAAATGTGTGCCAACTCCTATGCATAGATTCCCAAGGTCACGGAACCCGCAAGTTGATCACCAAAACATACATCAAGTGGATCAATAGAATACCCCATTGTCACCACGGGTATCCCATGCAAGACATACATCAAGTGTTCTCAAATCCTTAAAGACTCAATTCGATAAGATAACTTCAAAGGGAAAACTCAATCCATTACAAGAAGATAGAGGGGGAGAAACATCATAAGATCCAACTATAATAGCAAAGCTCGCAATACATCAAGATCGTGCCATATCAAGAACACGAGAGAGAGAGAGAGATCAAACACATAGCTCTTGGTACATACCCTCGGCCCGAGGCTGAACTACTCCCTCATCGTCATGGAGGCGCCGGGATGATGAAGATAGCCACCGGTGATGATTCCCCCCCTCCGGCGAGGTGCCAAACAGGTCGATTAGTTTTGGTGGCTACATGGGCTTGCGGCGGAACTCCCGATCTAGGTTTCTTTACGGGGTTTCACGTATTTATAGGAATTTTTGCGTTGGTCTCACGTCGGGGGGTTTCTGAGTCATCCACGAGATAGAGGCGCGCCCGGGGTTAGGCGCCCTCCTGCGTGGATGGCTCGGGACTCTCTGCCCAACTCTTTTACTCCGGAGGCTTCTTTTGGTCCATAAAAATCATCAAAATTGGCACGCCAATTGGACTCCGTTTGTGTCGATATACAAAAGAGAGCGCGCTTTGTACTATACATGTGCGGAAGTCGAGCCGCGCCGACCACACCAAGCGGTAGCCGGAGTAATGGGCCACGGGTGGCGGACCGAGCCTGAACCTTTCAAAACATCAGGCGGCATCGCCCTCAAGCGCCAAAGCAAGAAAAGCCGCCTTGAGAGTCGGCAATGGGTGGCGACCCCCTAGGCGAGTCAGGCGGCCTCAAGACAAGCCGACTTTAAGCCGGCGACCTCGGGACAAGCCGACCCCAAGCCCGGCGACCTCGGCGAGCCGGCTCACGGAGTCGGCCGCAACTAACCGCCTCCTACGGCGACTCACGAGCGGGATGGGGTAAAGCCGCCTCATGGCCCATCCCTGCCCTGCCCATAAAGGGCGGTATAGCTCTGAGCGCCGTCGCAAGCGGAGATCTCCGTCCGTGGCAACCTTGTTGCCACGCCGGCCACGACATCGGCCCGTAGGCGATTCCTGTACCCGATGGCTGTGTGCATGCGACCCGAAGGCGCGGGACCGCTTTGTCGGCGGGAAATGTCGAGACAGGCGAGGGCCCCAAAGATGGACCCGATGAAGTTGGCCTCACGGTCGGCGGCCCCCCTCCATGGGTTCCATTAACGCCATTAACCGAACAAGGCGGGGAATGGCAGCGTGATCGCCGCCCGTGGCGGCGTGCTTGTTGCCACGACTATGATAGCTTCGCGTCATTAGAAGCTACTCTGATGTCTACGCGGTAAAGGCAAGACCCGCTACTTGGCGGACAAAACTGTCGGCCCCATCTGGACCGTCGGCCAGGGCCCACTAGTCGGCCGGGCCCAGTCAGCAGAAGAAGGCGACTTAAGGAGACGGCGGCTTGGGCCCGCGCCAACCGGATTACCGTTGTACCCCGGGTGGTAGGCCTATATAACCCCAGGGCACCCATGCAAAGGGTTGGAAGTTAGTAGTTTTAGACACACTCATAGAGGAGAGAAGAAGCTAGCCGTGCCCTTCTCCTTCCTCACCCGAACAACTCAAGGAGCATCTTGTACTCACTTTGCCATAGTGATCATCTGGAGACCCATGAGCAGCGATGGGGTGTTATCTCCTCGGAGAGCCACGAAGCTGGGTAAGATTAGCGGCGTGCATGTCTTCGCCTCATCCGTTTCGAGGCACGCGACGTTCTACTCGCCCCTCCATGATAAGCCATCCTTTGGCATATGTCGCACCCAACCCCGCATTTGGCCCCCACCATGGGGCTGGTGCACCGTCATCCAGGAGACACCTCGGGCGGAACCCTCTTCCTCCCTGGCGGCGCAGCCGGCCCGCCGCCAGACGGGCAGTCTGCGCCCAGCAACTACATGGCGCCAAAGTGCGCTTCTTGTGAGCTGCCTCGCCCGAACATCGGCGAGTTAGCCTCTCCGTGAGCCTACATCCGAGCAGTGACACGGGACGGCCCAGCCTCCTCGCGGGCCTCCTCGAGCAGCTCCACGTCGGCCGTGAACTGCCGCCGACACAGGATCCATAGGCTCCACCGACCCGATCTTTGGTCGACTCAGAGCACCGCGTCGCTCGGCGTTCCCCACCAACGTGGTGGTCTCACGACGAGCCTCTCCCTCGCGGAGAGGCGGCGGGAGCACCGTCCGCAGTACTACTTCGTCATCGGTCCGGCGAGCCCTCCGGCGGGCTCGTGACCCTCTCGACGCTGTTACGCAAGACTGACCACCTTCATTACGGAGGATGCCCGGCCGGCGAACGGCAGCTGGAAGCATGCGCCTCCGACTCCTCGTGGGCGCCTGAAGCTGGCAAGCATGCGGCAGCTTGTCGGGCTTTGTCGGCCTTGAGATGGATCGCTGCCTTGTGGGCTCGCCAAACTCCGACTAAACCTAACCGCCTAAGCGTGGTCCGGCAGCCTTGTGGCTGACCATCCGATCTGTTTAGGGCGATCATACAATATGCCACCTTGGCGAAGAACATTCGCGCTGCGGTAGCGTGGCGGACGAGGCTGAATAACCGGCGAGGCGCCGCTGATAATGCGGGCGAAGTCGGCAGCTCCTCGGCAGAACGGCAGCGCAAAGGCGAAGCCGGCGCTGCGACGCGGGCGCCACGACAACAACACGGCGACTTGCCCTCGCCGAGATCAAGGCGCGACATCTCGGGCGCCCATTGCGGCGTCCCGCGAAAAGAAAGAACAAGGATCCGTTGTCGGCCATAGCGGACTCACATCTCCATCAAAGCGCGCGAAGACGGCCGCCCAGAAGCGATGGAAGCGGCGGGCGACTATCGACCTCCTCCTCCCCTTGAGAGAAAAGCGAGTCTCCCGCCACCGTCGAGCATCAAACTCGGCGACCGCCTTGAGCGTAGAGAGGGAGTCGGAAAACGGCGCCCGCCACCGGATCGGCGACTCCACCCGATCCTGGTGCTAGAAGAAGAAGGCGAGTTGCCTGTTTGGACCTCGCATCAAGGCGAGCCCTTCCCCGAGTTCACACTCCCGAGACACACCCAAATACACCGGCTCGAGTGAAGCCGGGAGGCTGGCTGTGGACTACTCCACGGCCATTAGCATATGACGACAACAAGCGTTGTCTTAGTAAAGTATGTTCCCCTCATGCTCCGAGGCACGGCGGACATGGTTGAACAACGAAGCCCCGCAAACATCAACAATTGGGTCGACTTCACCGATGCCTTCGCCTTCACGAGCACATACTGGCGACCTCCC
The DNA here is from genome assembly GCA_021605205.1 of Aegilops longissima. NCBI lineage: Eukaryota > Viridiplantae > Streptophyta > Magnoliopsida > Poales > Poaceae > Aegilops > Aegilops longissima. The sequence continues at coordinate 581,419,233 of CM038679.1, read as the reverse complement.
AAGCCCGTCGGTGACCTTGTGCGTGCAAGGCCCTAACGAGTCTACTCGCGACTACCTCCATACTGGGCGAAGCTCCAGAACTCCTGTGAAGGAGTCCACGAGTGCGAACAATCGAGTACTTCACTTGCAGGTGCGAGAGAAGCACCCTCCTCAAGCACAAGCTCCTTTCGGCGGCGGAGACCCTCGGCGAGCTGCTGGTCACCTGGAACAAATGCCGCACAGACTCCTCCATGAAGTCGAGATCGAAGTCGTGCTGACCGTTGTAGTAGCTCCTCATGCTCCCGAGAACTCCGGTTGGCGGCGCCATCGCATGCAAAGCAGAGAATGATCATAAGCGCAAGGCCCGCAGCGGCTTCCAACAGCCGGCAGTGGTGTGATCGAACCAATGACGGAGGGCAGCCTCACTAAGCGGCGAGAAAGCGGCAAGTCCAAGCTGGTTGCCAGCCTTCTCTTCTGAAAGACTCTGGGCGGACCACCCAAGTTCCACAGGCGCGCGGCGCCGTCAAATCACACCACCAAGTGCCAGCTGGCTCACGGGATCGCCATGGAGGCGGCCTTGCCCTCCTCACTTCTTGGGCCGCGCCTCACCACCGCCCGGCCAGAGCCGGCCGTCGGGCCCGATGGCGTGATACAAGACGATTACCCGAAGAGCACCGCAGGCGCCTATGTCGTGTTTACAAATGTGGTGATGATCGCCAAGAACAGCGGCAAAGAAGAAGAAGAAGTGAATCTGATAGCATCGGATACCCCGAGAATTCATGCCTTGGTCAGAAACCCATTAGATGGAGCCGTCTTTGATCACCCGGAGGTGATGCGAATCGGGCTCCTACGCCTGGTCTTGGGAGCCACCCTTGCCCGCGGATAGGCGGGCCGCCGCTTATTGCGTAGTGCCGATAGACGAGGCAAAGAAGATGAACATCACTGCATAAGGATGCACGATGGAGAAGCTAGGAATCAAGCAAATACTGACTTGACATAGTCGGATTTGCGGTTCCGCGGAATTGTACCGGCCTTTCCTGCTCATCGATTGGCAAGATTACGATGGACGCCCTCTTTGGGGACAAGGATCACTTCGCCGAGAGCCTACCGGTTCGAAGTGGTGGACCTCGAGAGGCCCTACCATGCCTGCTTGGCCGACACAACTTTGGCCAAGTTCATGGCGATCCCCACTCGCCTACCTCAATATGAAGATGCCGAGTTCAAGGGGATTCGACCGTGGCCGGGCGACTACAAAAAGTCGTCCGCTGTAGTAATCGAAAGCAAATGCCGGGCCGAGTCCACAGTGATCATGGAGAAGCTGCCCCGGATCGGATTGTGGCGGTGGCGCAAGCAGCCAGATATCACCCGACCCCAAGGAGTCGAAGGCTGAGGGCTCGTTCAAGCCGGCCAAGGAGACCAAGAAGATACCCTTGGACCGGGCACCCGAGAAATACGCTGTCATAGGCGCAAACCTCGACAAAGAATAGGAAGGCGACCTCGCCGATTTCCTCCGCGGAGAATCGGGACATCTTCGATGGTCCCCCAAAGACATGCCAGTGTAAATTTACTGATTTGCGAGAGCACAAGTTACATGTCCGATCGATGTAAGCCCGTCGAGAGTGCCCTTGCGCCGCTTGTCGAAGAGAAAAGAAGAGTTGTTGGAGAAGAGATAGCCCGGCCTCGCACCTGGTTTCATCATGGAAGTTTTCTTTCGTAATGGTTGGCGAACCCGGTCTTGGTACTAAATAAGAACAAGCGATGGCGGATGTGTATTGACTACACAAGGCTCAACAAAGCCTGCCCCAAGGACCCGTTCACTTTGCCAAGAATTGATCAGTGATAGACTCCACAACGGATGCGAGCCGTTGAGCTTCTTAGATGCATATTCAGGATATCACCGATCAAGCTGAACCCGCCGACGATTGAAGACCGCCTTCATCACGCCATTTGGAGCCTACGCTACACCGACGATGACGCTCGCGAGGAACGCCGCACCACCTTTCGGCGTTGCACGCGTAGTGCCTCCTCAAGCTTACTTAGCGACGCATACGCTTACGTGGACGACGTGGTGGTGAAGACGGAGGCGAGGAACGCTGTTGGAAGACCTCAAAGACCTTTGAAAACCTCGCGCCAATTCCAGATCAAGCTCAACCCGAAAAATCGTCTTGAATTACTCGGTGACCGCCAGCCCTTGGCTTCGGTATCCGAAGGCCTTGCATAAGTGCAACCCCGTGAAGATCAAAGGCGT